>OY482675.1:15097938-15249048 GCA_960531455.1 Urophora cardui | reverse complement strand
TATTATTATTATTATTATTATTATTATTATTATTATTATTATTATTATTATTATTATTATTATTATTATTATTATTATTATTATTATTATTATTATTATTATTATTATTATTATTATTATTATTATTATTATTATTATTATTATTATTATTATTATTATTATTATTATTATTATTATTATTATTATTATTATTATTATTATTATTATTATTATTATTATTATTATTATTATTATTATTATTATTATTATTATTATTATTATTATTATTATTATTATTATTATTATTATTATTATTATTATTATTATTATTATTATTATTATTATTATTATTATTATTATTATTATTATTATTATTATTATTATTATTATTATTATTATTATTATTATTATTATTATTATTATTATTATTATTATTATTATTATTATTATTATTATTATTATTATTATTATTATTATTATTATTATTATTATTATTATTATTATTATTATTATTATTATTATTATTATTATTATTATTATTATTATTATTATTATTATTATTATTATTATTATTATTATTATTATTATTATTATTATTATTATTATTATTATTATTATTATTATTATTATTATTATTATTATTATTATTATTATTATTATTATTATTATTATTATTATTATTATTATTATTATTATTATTATTATTATTATTATTATTATTATTATTATTATTATTATTATTATTATTATTATTATTATTATTATTATTATTATTATTATTATTATTATTATTATTATTATTATTATTATTATTATTATTATTATTATTATTATTATTATTATTATTATTATTATTATTATTATTATTATTATTATTATTATTATTATTATTATTATTATTATTATTATTATTATTATTATTATTATTATTATTATTATTATTATTATTATTATTATTATTATTATTATTATTATTATTATTATTATTATTATTATTATTATTATTATTATTATTATTATTATTATTATTATTATTATTATTATTATTATTATTATTATTATTATTATTATTATTATTATTATTATTATTATTATTATTATTATTATTATTATTATTATTATTATTATTATTATTATTATTATTATTATTATTATTATTATTATTATTATTATTATTATTATTATTATTATTATTATTATTATTATTATTATTATTATTATTATTATTATTATTATTATTATTATTATTATTATTATTATTATTATTATTATTATTATTATTATTATTATTATTATTATTATTATTATTATTATTATTATTATTATTATTATTATTATTATTATTATTATTATTATTATTATTATTATTATTATTATTATTATTATTATTATTATTATTATTATTATTATTATTATTATTATTATTATTATTATTATTATTATTATTATTATTATTATTATTATTATTATTATTATTATTATTATTATTATTATTATTATTATTATTATTATTATTATTATTATTATTATTATTATTATTATTATTATTATTATTATTATTATTATTATTATTATTATTATTATTATTATTATTATTATTATTATTATTATTATTATTATTATTATTATTATTATTATTATTATTATTATTATTATTATTATTATTATTATTATTATTATTATTATTATTATTATTATTATTATTATTATTATTATTATTATTATTATTATTATTATTATTATTATTATTATTATTATTATTATTATTATTATTATTATTATTATTATTATTATTATTATTATTATTATTATTATTATTATTATTATTATTATTATTATTATTATTATTATTATTATTATTATTATTATTATTATTATTATTATTATTATTATTATTATTATTATTATTATTATTATTATTATTATTATTATTATTATTATTATTATTATTATTATTATTATTATTATTATTATTATTATTATTATTATTATTATTATTATTATTATTATTATTATTATTATTATTATTATTATTATTATTATTATTATTATTATTATTATTATTATTATTATTATTATTATTATTATTATTATTATTATTATTATTATTATTATTATTATTATTATTATTATTATTATTATTATTATTATTATTATTATTATTATTATTATTATTATTATTATTATTATTATTATTATTATTATTATTATTATTATTATTATTATTATTATTATTATTATTATTATTATTATTATTATTATTATTATTATTATTATTATTATTATTATTATTATTATTATTATTATTATTATTATTATTATTATTATTATTATTATTATTATTATTATTATTATTATTATTATTATTATTATTATTATTATTATTATTATTATTATTATTATTATTATTATTATTATTATTATTATTATTATTATTATTATTATTATTATTATTATTATTATTATTATTATTATTATTATTATTATTATTATTATTATTATTATTATTATTATTATTATTATTATTATTATTATTATTATTATTATTATTATTATTATTATTATTATTATTATTATTATTATTATTATTATTATTATTATTATTATTATTATTATTATTATTATTATTATTATTATTATTATTATTATTATTATTATTATTATTATTATTATTATTATTATTATTATTATTATTATTATTATTATTATTATTATTATTATTATTATTATTATTATTATTATTATTATTATTATTATTATTATTATTATTATTATTATTATTATTATTATTATTATTATTATTATTATTATTATTATTATTATTATTATTATTATTATTATTATTATTATTATTATTATTATTATTATTATTATTATTATTATTATTATTATTATTATTATTATTATTATTATTATTATTATTATTATTATTATTATTATTATTATTATTATTATTATTATTATTATTATTATTATTATTATTATTATTATTATTATTATTATTATTATTATTATTATTATTATTATTATTATTATTATTATTATTATTATTATTATTATTATTATTATTATTATTATTATTATTATTATTATTATTATTATTATTATTATTATTATTATTATTATTATTATTATTATTATTATTATTATTATTATTATTATTATTATTATTATTATTATTATTATTATTATTATTATTATTATTATTATTATTATTATTATTATTATTATTATTATTATTATTATTATTATTATTATTATTATTATTATTATTATTATTATTATTATTATTATTATTATTATTATTATTATTATTATTATTATTATTATTATTATTATTATTATTATTATTATTATTATTATTATTATTATTATTATTATTATTATTATTATTATTATTATTATTATTATTATTATTATTATTATTATTATTATTATTATTATTATTATTATTATTATTATTATTATTATTATTATTATTATTATTATTATTATTATTATTATTATTATTATTATTATTATTATTATTATTATTATTATTATTATTATTATTATTATTATTATTATTATTATTATTATTATTATTATTATTATTATTATTATTATTATTATTATTATTATTATTATTATTATTATTATTATTATTATTATTATTATTATTATTATTATTATTATTATTATTATTATTATTATTATTATTATTATTATTATTATTATTATTATTATTATTATTATTATTATTATTATTATTATTATTATTATTATTATTATTATTATTATTATTATTATTATTATTATTATTATTATTATTATTATTATTATTATTATTATTATTATTATTATTATTATTATTATTATTATTATTATTATTATTATTATTATTATTATTATTATTATTATTATTATTATTATTATTATTATTATTATTATTATTATTATTATTATTATTATTATTATTATTATTATTATTATTATTATTATTATTATTATTATTATTATTATTATTATTATTATTATTATTATTATTATTATTATTATTATTATTATTATTATTATTATTATTATTATTATTATTATTATTATTATTATTATTATTATTATTATTATTATTATTATTATTATTATTATTATTATTATTATTATTATTATTATTATTATTATTATTATTATTATTATTATTATTATTATTATTATTATTATTATTATTATTATTATTATTATTATTATTATTATTATTATTATTATTATTATTATTATTATTATTATTATTATTATTATTATTATTATTATTATTATTATTATTATTATTATTATTATTATTATTATTATTATTATTATTATTATTATTATTATTATTATTATTATTATTATTATTATTATTATTATTATTATTATTATTATTATTATTATTATTATTATTATTATTATTATTATTATTATTATTATTATTATTATTATTATTATTATTATTATTATTATTATTATTATTATTATTATTATTATTATTATTATTATTATTATTATTATTATTATTATTATTATTATTATTATTATTATTATTATTATTATTATTATTATTATTATTATTATTATTATTATTATTATTATTATTATTATTATTATTATTGTGCGCACAATAATGGCTTGTTTTTTGTTTAAGTGGTATCCACTGTTGACAGTTCCGTCAAACGTATGTACACAAGTATGTTTTTGCAAAATTTTAAATTTTTTGCTTAATCTGACATTCCTGTTTATAATGGGGTAGCCAGATTTAAAAAAATAACTAAAAAAAAGTTTTAATTTTTGTCGTCCTAAATTCAAAATTCGTACACTGTGCGCCGAGATGTTTATAAGTTTAAACTTGCATAGAATTAATCAAAATACTTTTATTATTTTACCGTTACAATTGCTTGAGTAGCAAGATTCATAGAAAATGTATGTACGTATGTAGATGATAATAAATATTGGTTCTTACTAGAGCTCTCGATTCTTTTTGTATATTTTCGGGTGGCCCGAACAAATTTTGTTCAAATGCTCGAACACTCTTTTGTTTGTTTATAACCCGTATGTTTGTACGGGCATTTGAACAATTCGGATATTTGGAAGTTTGTTTTTTTTTTCTTTTCTTTATTGTTCTTTTTTGTCTTTATCTATATCTATACTAATTATATAAAATTGATTGTATGGTAAATGTATGTAACGCGATAACTCAAAAAGTACTGGACCGATTTTAATAATTCTTTTTTTAAAATGTCACAAATGGTAAATTCTCGACAACCATGTACTTTTTTTTGTGCATTTCTAAGACTTTAATACCTTTTTCCCGGTTTTAAATTTCGAAAAACTCAAAAAAGCGCAAGCATAGACAAATTCGTTTGGTTATTTGCCGTGTTCAGTGGAGGCGTCGCAGTCGTGCCAGGCAGCGCAGCGTAGGCGACTTATGTTTGTTTTTGCACGGTTTGTTGTTTGTCTCGGTGGCAATCAAAAACATGTTTACACATGCATACTATGCTATAACTCAAGAACGCCTGCACCTACACGTGCGATATTGGTATCAAATGAAAGGTGTTTAGCAGGACTTCAACATAGAGTTATTTTCATTGTGATGCCTAGACATCCTCCCCAGTCTGGGTAGGAATGTGGACCCAGATGACTCCGGAATGTTTTTGAACGATATTGGTATGAAATTAAAGGTATTGAGCAGGGCTGTAATACAGACCTATTTTCATTGTGATTTTCATGCCGGGTCTCCTCATGTGGGTCAGATGGTGGATCTGGATGACATCGGGATGTGTCTAAGCGATCTTGGTATCGAATGAAAGGTCTTGATCTGGACATCAATATAGAGCTATTTTAATAGTGATGCCTAGGCCGGGTCTCCAGATAAGGGGCAACAGGTGGACCGGATGACCCTAGAATATTTCTGAGCGATATTGCTACCAAATGAAAGGTCTTGATGAGGACTTCGACGTAGAATTATGTTATTTGCGATGCCTGGGGCAGGTCCCCAAATATGGGTCAAAATTTGACCCCGGATTAACCCGGTATGTTTCGGAGCAATATTGGTATGAAATGAAAGGTTTTGAACAAGGCTTTTACATGAAGTGCTATTCATAATGATTCATAGACCGGGTCCCCAGATATGGATCAAAATGCGGACCCGGATGTTTTTGAGCGATATTGGTATCAAATGAAAAGTGTTGGGAACGGCTTCAACATAGAGCTGTAGTGATGGCTAGACTTGGCTTGACTTGACTTGACTTGACTTGACTTGACTTGACTTGACTTGACTTGAATTGACTTGACTTGAATTGACTTGAGTTGACTTGAGTTGAGTTGAGTTGACTTGAATTGACTTGAGTTGACTTGACTTGACTTGACTTGACTTGACTTGAAATGAATTGACTTGACTTGAATTGACTTGAGTTGACTTGAGTTGACTTGACTTGACTTGAGTTGACTTGAGTTGAGTTGAGTTGACTTGAATTGACTTGCCTTGACTTGACTTGAAATGAATTGACTTGACTTGAATTGACTTGAGTTGACTTGACTTGAATTGACTTGACTTGAATTGACTTGAGTTGACTTGAGTTGAGTTGAGTTGAGTTGAGTTGAGTTGACTTGAATTGACTTGAGTTGACTTGAATTGACTTGACTTGACTTGAAATGAATTGACTTGACTTGAATTGACTTGAGTTGACTTGACTTGACTTGACTTGACTTGACTTGACTTGACTTGACTTGAATTGACTTGACTTAACTTGAATTGCCTTGACTTGAATTGACTTGAATTGAGTTGACTTGACTTGACTTGACTTGACTTTGGTTAACTATTATTCCTCATTAAATTAACTTAAATTGACTTGACTTCAATTGACTTGACTTGACTTTACTTGAATTGACTTGACTTGAATTGACTTGACTTGACTTGACTTGACTTGACTTGACTTGAATTGACTTGACTTGACTTAACTTGAATTGACTTGACTTGAATTGACTTGAATTGAATTGCCTTGACTTGAATTGACTTGACTTGACTTGACTTGACTTGAAATGAATTGACTTGACTTAAATTGACTTGACTTAAATTGACTTGACTTGAATTGACTTGACTTAAATTGACTTGACTTGAATTGACTTGACTTGAATTGACATGACTTGACTTAACTTGACTTGAATTGAATTGACTTGAATTGACTTGACTTGACTTGACTTGACTTGACTTCAATTGACTTGACTTGACTTGACTTGACTTGACTTGACTTGACTTGAATTGACTTGACTTGACTTGACTTGAATTGACTTGACTTAACTTGAATTGACTTGACTTGACTTCAATTGACTTGAAATGAATTGACTTGACTTAAATTGACTTGACTTGAATTGACTTGACTTAAATTGACTTGACTTGAATTGACTTGACTTGAATTGACTTGACTTGACTTGACTTGACTTAACTTGACTTGAATTGACTTGAATTGACTTGAGTTGACTTGAGTTGACTTGACTTGAATTGACTTGACTTGACTTGACTTGACTTCAATTGACTTGACTTGACTTGACTTGACTTGAATTGACTTGACTTGACTTGACTTGACTTAACTTGAATTGACTTGACTTGAATTGACTTGACTTGAATTGATTTGAGTTGACTTGAATTGATTTGAGTTGACTTGAGTTGACTTGACTTGAATTGGCTTGACTTAACTTAAATTGACTTGACTTCAATTGACTTGACTTGACTTGACTTGAATTGACTTGACTTGAATTGACTTGACTTGAATTGACTTGACTTAACTTGAATTGACTTGACTTGAATTGAATTGACTTGACTTGAATTGATTTGAGTTGACTTGAATTGATTTGAGTTGACTTGAGTTGACTTGACTTGACTTGACTTGAAATGAATTGACTTGACTTGAATTGACTTGACTTGAATTGACTTGACTTGAATTGACTTGAGTTGACTTGACTTGACTTGACTTGACTTGACTTGAAATGAATTGACTTGACTTAAATTGACTTGACTTCAATTGACTTGACTTGACTTGAATTGACTTGACTTGACTTGAATTGACTTGACTTGAATTGACTTGACTTAACTTGAATTGACTTGACTTGAATTGACTTGACTTGAATTGATTTGAGTTGACTTGAGTTGACTTGACTTGAATTGGCTTGACTTAACTTAAATTGACTTGACTTCAATTGACTTGACTTGACTTGACTTGAATTGACTTGACTTGAATTGACTTGACTTGAATTGACTTGACTTAACTTGAATTGACTTGACTTGAATTGAATTGACTTGACTTGAATTGATTTGAGTTGACTTGAATTGATTTGAGTTGACTTGAGTTGACTTGACTTGACTTGACTTGAAATGAATTGACTTGACTTGAATTGACTTGACTTGAATTGACTTGACTTGAATTGACTTGAGTTGACTTGACTTGACTTGACTTGACTTGACTTGACTTGACTTGACTTGACTTGACTTGAAATGAATTGACTTGACTTAAATTGACTTGACTTCAATTGACTTGACTTGACTTGAATTGACTTGACTTGACTTGAATTGACTTGACTTGAATTGACTTGACTTGACTTGAATTGACTTTGGTTAACTATTATTCCTCATTAAATTAACTTAAATTGACTTGACTTCAATTGACTTGACTTGACTTGACTTGAATTGACTTGACTTAACTTGAATTGACTTGACTTGAATTGACTTGAATTGAGTTGAGTTGACTTGATTTGACTTTGGTTAACTATTATTCCTCATTAAATTAACTTAAATTGACTTGACTTCAATTGACTTGACTTGACTTGAATTGACTTGACTTGACTTGACTTGAATTGACTTGACTTAACTTGAATTGACTTGACTTGAATTGACTTGAATTGAATTGACTTGACTTGAATTGACTTGAGTTGACTTGAGTTGACTTGACTTGACTTGACTTGACTTGCAATGAATTGACTTGACTTAAATTGACTTGACTTCAATTGACTTGACTTGGCTTGAATTGACTTGACTTAACTTGAATTGACTTGACTTGAATTGACTTGAATTGAGTTGAGTTGAGTTGACTTGATTTGACTTTGGTTAACTATTATTCCTCATTGCGAAGCAATGGGTATTTGCTAGTATATATATATAAAAATCCCTGACCCTCGAATGTTTCTGAGCGATATCGGTATCAAATGAAAGGTATTGAGCAGAGAATTTACATAGAATAGTACTCATGGTGATTCCTAGATCAGGTCTCCAGATATGGGTCAAACGTGGACCCGGATGACCCTCGAATATTTCTGAGCGATATTGGTATCAAATGAAAGGCATTGAGCAGAGAATTTACATAGAATAGTATCACTGTGATTCCCAGGTCGGGTCTCCATATATGGGTCAAAAGTGGACCCAGATGACCCCCGAATGTTTCTGAGCGATATTGGTACAAATGAAAGGTATTGAGCAGAGAATTTACATAGAATAGTACTCACTGTGATTCCTAGGTCGGGTCTCCAGATATGGGTCAAACGTGGACCCGGATGACCCTCGAATGTTTCTGAGCGATATCGGTATCAAATGAAAGGTATTGAGCAGAGAATTTACATAGAATAGTACTCATGGTGATTCCTAGATCAGGTCTCCAGATATGGGTCAAACGTGGACCCGGATGACCCTCGAATATTTCTGAGCGATATTGGTATCAAATGAAAGGCATTGAGCAGAGAATTTACATAGAATAGTATCGCTGTGATTCCCAGGTCGGGTCTCCAGATATGGGTCAAAAGTGGACCCGGATGACCCCCGAATGTTTCTGAGCGATATTGGTACAAATGAAAGGTATTGAGCAGAGAATTTACATAGAATAGTACTCATTGTGATTCCTAGATCAAGTCTCCAGATATGGGTCAAACGAGGACGCGGATGACCCTCGAGTGTTTCTGAGCGATATTGGTATCAAATGAAAGGCATTGAGCAGAGAATTTACATAGAATAGTACTCATTGTGATTCCCAGGTCGGGTCTCCAGATATGGGTCAAAACGTGGACCGGGTGACCCCCGAATGTTTCTGAGCGATATAGGTATCAATTGAAAAGTCTTGATGAGGCTTCAGCACAGAACTATTATAATTGTGATGCCTAGCCCGGGTCTCTAGATATAGGTCACAACGTGGACCCGGATGATCCTCGGATGGTTTTGAGCGATATTGGTATCAAATGAAAGGTATTGAGCAGAGAATTTACATAGAATAGTACTCATTGTGATTCCTAGATCGGGTCTCCAGATATGGGTCAAAACGTGGACCGGGTGATGATGTCTCTGAGCGATATTGGTATCAAATGAAGAGTCTTGATGAGGACTTCCAGATATAGGTCACAACGTGGACCCGGATGGCCCCGGAAAATATCTGAACGATATTGGTGTCAACTGAAAGGCAGGGCTTTTACATAGAGATGAACTCATTATGATTCCTATGTCAGGTCCCCAGATGTGGGTCAAAATGTGGATCCGGATAGCCCCGGATAATTTATCAGCGATATTGTTATTTAATCACGGCACATGACGATTCCTGGGTGGGATCGCAAGGTATAGGTCAATATGTGGACCCGGATAACACCGGGATATATCTTAGGGATATTGGTACCAAATGAAAGGTGTTGAGCGGACTCCCATGTAGGGCCGTACCCATTACGATTTCTTGGTCAAGTCTCCAGGTACCGTACCGATTATGGTCAAGTTCCCAGATGTGGGTCAATAAGTGGACCCGGATGAGCCCAGGATGCTTCTGAACAATACTGATATAAAATGAAAGTGTTGACCGGATCTGCTATATAGAGATATTTTCATAGTGATTCTTAGTCCCGATACCCAATTATGGGTAAAAGAGACGATTCGGACGCCACGGAATGTTTTTAAGCAATGATGGTATCAAATGAGAAGTGGAATGCAGGGTATGCTAAAACCCAGTTCCCTAGGTAAAGGGGAAGAGTAATGAGGCTGGGAAAGGCAAGGGCAAAGGGACGGAAAAGGAGAGGGAGAATAAAAATGGAATGAAGAGGATGGGGAGAGAGACAGTAAGCCAGGGAATTAGAGAAGGAATAAGAGGGGGGAATAAAAAGGAGAAAGACAGAAAAGGAGAGGTAAGAGAGAGCGGTAGAGAAAGGGAAGCGGAAATGTGATGGGAGAGGAAAAAGAAACGGAAATGAAAGGAAAGATAAATGGAAAGGGAAAGAGAAAGAGAAAAGTAGAGGGAAAGGCAGCTGGAGACTAATACGAAGAAAAATGGGATAAGAACATGAAGAGGGCAAACTTTTGAAAATATCAATTTTTTCCTTCACTTTTTTTTAAACTTATCTGAATTGTGCTGAGCTCTGCAGCCCGAGGTAATTTCTGTTTCTAGATACTTCCAACATATTTTAAAGTGTGCCGTTTTTCGCTTCTAATGCCGAAAATAGGAAGTGGGCCAAAGCAAAGCTTGGCCGGGTACAGCTTGTATACATATATTTTTTTTTAGTTTTGTTTTCCTGATACAAATGTTTTTCGTTTGTAAGCACGAATGTTTTTACAGGCATTTGAACAACAAATGGGCTTCAAACAAACTCGATCTGTTCAAATTGCTCGATACCCGGGTATCTAGAGCTCTAGTTCTTACGCAAAAAGCAACATGGTATTAAGATCAAAGATGAAACGCATTTAAAACAAAAAAATCACACATTTCGCTTAAGAATAGTTTACAAATTTAAATCATATTCTATATCGTCGTTTAAAGTGAATTTTCGCGTTAGAGACATTTTCATTTTCGCATAGCGGACGGTTGTTGAATTTTACAGGACAGCATAAAAACTATTTCATTTCAAACCCGTTACTTATTTCTGCGTACAAACTTAAATTTAAATAGTTACGTAGATCAGTTTGTTAGCTAAAACATCAACTTAGTGTAAAAAAGAACAAGTAAGGAAGCCTAAGTTCGAGTGGAATCGAACATTAGATACTCAGCTGTATGCTTTCATTGTTTGTTTGCGTTTGATGGAAACACGGTGTAGGTACTTTATATAAAGCAAGTGCTGCATAAAGTGGGCGTAGCCGCGCCCATTTTCAAAATTTTTATCAGTCATCCAACTAAGCTTATGAATATTATTCTTTGTGCAAAATATCATCCCTTTATGAGTTACAAAGATGTCACGTTACAAATTCCCAAAGGGTGTTCTAGAAATATCTTTGTTAAAAAGTAGGCGTGGTCATAAACCGATTTCAATAAATTTTTGCGTGTCTATTAACACAAGTTATAAGAGTGTATAAACCAAGTTTCGTTATAATATCTCAATTATTTGTCGAGTTATGGGCTCAGAAATCTCGTATATTCCTGCTTCTTAAAAGAGGCGGTGCCACGCCCATTTTCCAAAATTTTTATGCTTTTCGTTTTATGTCCGCAGTTGGACTCCTGCCATAAAATTTCAATGATATATCTTTATATTTGACAAAGATATCGCTTAAAATGTTTTTATTAGGTCACTTTATAATACCCATATATAAAAGTGGGCGTGGCCGTCAACCGATTTCGCTAAAATTTTCAACATGTATTACCGCAAGTAATAAAAGTGTACACAGCAAGTTTCGTCATTATATATCAATTATTTGTCGAGTTATGGGCTCAGAAATCTCGTATATTCCAGCTTCTAAAAAGAGGCGGTGCCACGCCCATTTTCCAAAATTTTTGTGTTTTTCGTTGTATGTCCGCAGGTGGACTCCTGATATAAAATTTCAATGATATATCTTTATATTTGACAGAGATATCGCTTAAAATGTTTTTATTAGGTCACTTTATAATACCCATATATAAAAGTGGGCGTGGCCGTCAACCGATTTTGACAATTTTTCGTCCAAATATTTGCCTAAGTAAGTATATCACGCGTACCAAATTTCATCGATATATCTTATACAGTTTCTGAGTTATGGCTCATAAAGCTTTCAATGTTTGCTCCTTAATAAGTGGGCGTGGCACCGCCCATTTTCCAAAATTCTATCAAATTTCTTCTTAGGGGCCTGAGCTTAACATGTGGGTAAAATTTCATCACTCTAGCTATATTAGTGGCTGAGATACCAAATTTCCGATTTTTTCTATATGGGAAAAGTGGGCGTGGTCATGGTCCGATTTCGCCCATTTTCAATACCAACCGTCCCAGTGTCGATACCAACTTGCATTTAAAATTTCATCAAAATATCTCAATTTTTGCGCGAGTTAGAGTGTTTACAGACGGACGGACGGACAGACGGACAGACGGACGGACGGACGGACGGACGGACGGACATGGCTCAATCGATTTCTCTTTTCACCCTGATCATTTTGATATATATAAGTCTATATCTATCTCGATTATTTCATTCTGTTACAATCCACCGTTATGTGATTAAAACTATAATACTCTGTGTACTAGTACAGCTGAGTATAAAAAAATTGAATTATTAGGACCCTTTTTTTCATGTGCGGTTGTGCAATTTTTATTTGGCACAAAAATCACGTATATGCGGTATTGAAATGGCAAAATGTTCAATATAATTCTTTTTTTTTAGTATTTGATCAAGAAAAAAGTAACAAAACTTATACTTATATTACATTTTAAGCTAAAATTCATATTTTTAATTAAGAAAACGTCATTTGGTTTACACATAGGTGGAGAACTCTTAAGGTAAATGTGGTAAATTGTCATAGAAGCTATGACAATCGTAAGGCATCACTCGTTTTAAGTGTTTTAAATGTTGATATTTACGTTTTGTAATTTTGAGGTGACCTTTGTGGAATGGATTAGGAATATCCGTGTTCTATCTGGTTTATAACCTGACTTGAATGTCTTATAAATTTTCGCATAAGAATCGTGGCCTACAAAAAATATTTTTTTTATCGCAATATACCTATACATTAATTTTTATACACAGCTGTAATAGTACACAGAGTATTATCCACCTAATGGTGGATTGTAACACCATAAAATAATAGAGAGAGATATGGGCTTATGTACATATATGTATCAAAAGGATCAGTGTGAAAAAAGAAATCGAATGAGCCATGTTCATCCGTCTGTGCGTCTTTGCCCAAAAATTGAAATATTTTTATGAAATTTCGTATACACGTTTCTATCCAGACTGGGACGGTTGAAAATGGGCGAAATCGGACCATCACCACGCCCAATTTTATATATGGATATTACAAAGGGGCCCAATAAAACATTTTGAGCGATATCTTCGTCAATTATAAAGATAATTCAATGACATTTTGTGGCACAAGTACCACGATAGAAAACCACATACAGAGATATTTTGGAAAACGGGCGTTGCACCGCCTCTTATTAGACAAAGGAATCTACGAGATTTCGGAGCCCGTAACTCGACAAATAATTAAGATATTATGACGAAAATTGGTGGACTTATTTCTACCACTTGCGGTAGTGTATGTGCAAAATTTTAGCGAAATCAGTTTATAACCACGCCTACTTTTTAATAAAAAATATTTCTCGAATGCCCTTCAGAAATTTGTAACGTGACATCTCTGTAACTAAAAGTCATAAAGGGATGAAATTTTATACTAACAAGAATATTTATACGTTTAGTCGGATTATTGATACGAATTTTCAAAATGGGCGTGGCTGCGCCCACTTTATGCGGCACGGGCTTTATATAAATTGCACCGTGCACAATATATGGCTCCACTCGAACTGAGGCTTCCTTTCTTGTTTTGTTTTTTAATTTTTGATACCTTTAGTCATAATTTGGTTCAGAAATTGTAAAGATTGTAGCAAAAAAACGTAGTCTCAGAGCTTACATATTAGCAACTTCATTTAATTTGTTTAAAATAATATCTTTTTGCTATTTACCTGACATTATTTGTTGAAATAAGTTAAATTTTGCTCCCTTTCATATAAATTCGCCATTTAATTTATTAACATATAACTTCGCTTGTATGAATGAACTGAAATCATACGCGGTAATGCTGTCAAATTTTAACAATACTCTTCATAAGCGATTATGCAGTTTACTGTTATTATGCGTTTTTGTTGTTAGAATTGCAAAGTTTTGGTATGGATCGATAGAGCTGAGCGTCAGGAACTCAGAGTTGGAAAATCTCATTTTTGGCAAAAATGTCCCTTACGCGAAAATGAAAATACCTCTTACGCGAAAATGCACTTTAAACGACGATATGCTTTTCTTCCAATACAACAAATTTAAAACGTGCAACGGTCGAATTCAGTTAACTGAAGCACACGCCACCCATATCTTTTTAGCACATAAGAGACAAAGTAGTTTTTTTTACAAAGATAAAAAAAGTGAGTATCTGTCGGTATTTAGACAGTTTGTGAAGTAGCGTAGCTAGGCGGGGGGGCTGGGGGGGCACTCGCCCTGGGCGCAACGAGTTTGGGGGCGCCATAACGAGCTCCGATCTTCCTAAAAATTCATAAATTATACAAAAAACAATTTTTTTTTAACTTATAAGAAAACTCAAAAGTTTACTTATCTCGAGGGGGCACTCTTCCCGAGCGCAACAATTTTAGGGTCGCCAAAACGATCTCCACTCTTTATAAAAATTGAGAAATTATACACAAAAAAAATTGTTTTCCATAATTTTTTTTTAACTTATAAGAAAACTCTCTCGATTTAATTGCTGCAAATTCACATATTATATCCTAGTAATCTAACATTTCAGCAGTTTCACTTTGGATTGAAAGAATTGCAAGGTTTGATAATCTAATTTGACTCATGGTTGATCTCAAGATTTGATCTATTTAAGTTTGCTGAATGATCTTTCACAGGAAGCAAGTGAAACAGGTATAGTTAGTAAAATTTGCAAATAATAACATTATAATACACTGGCGCGTTTATGACCGAGCTCTCTCCCAATTCGAGGCGTGCTCCTTAACATTTGTTTTTCCTACAAATTGGGTGAAACAGTTTTATGCAGTGTAAAAATTAAAATTTTAAGGGTGTTAAATAAAGTACCAAATTAGCCTTTTACAATTTGCTATGTGCCATAATCATATCAGTGGTGCCAGATTGAGGGAAATTTTCCTTTTTGAGGAATATTTCACTGCAAAATTTTTAAAGAGGGAAAAAATTGACATTTCGTTGTCGTCCATATTGTGATGATCTTTATTTATACAAGTTTGCTTACAGACTAAAGTTAAAGTAAATGAGTGATATTCTAATACGTTAACATATATATACATTGAGTATGCACGAGAATGAGAGAACATATGTATTTAGTATAATTACGTTTTAGTATACCTACGAAGAGCGGTTACATATATTACCTAGCGGTTACACGTTCACTATTTTCTGGTATGCTATGAGCTATGAATACTTACTAGCTCAAGCAATATATGTCACACTACCCCCCTTTTGATACAAAAAATATCTTATAAATTTAAAGACTTTACATACATGTACATTCATAAATATGTGGTAACTCATTTTCTATAATGGTCATTCAGGTACAGTTAAGGCGTTTTTTTGTGTATATTTTTTAACCCGCTTAATCTACTACCCTATTTCTCAGCTTATACTTATAACTTTGTGATTCTCCTTCTTCGATCAATGCCTTCGTATTGTTTGTGGTTTGTTTTTCGTTTCCTTCTTCGATTACGCATCGATCATTTTCAGCATTATTTGTATTAGTGTTTACGTTTTTGCTCTCTAGTAGGTCAAGTAATTTTCTATTATCATATTTATTTTTTGTGTTACAATCTACCATTTGGTTTGCATGGCGTTTCCAAATTTTACCTGATTCTAACACTTTTACTCTGAAATATTGCTTCCCTAATACTTCTAATATTTCAGCTTTTGTCCAACTGACCCTACCTGGTGTGGCATAATCTTTTACAATAATTACATCCCTCGTTTGGTCTCGAACGGCTCGGAGAGGTCCTTCCCAATTCTGACGGTGCTGGTGGAGTTAGTCAGCGTCATTTGGCATAGCCGTATAAGTTTTGCATGGAAACCAAATTCAGACATTGCGGCATATAGGCAATTCCTATTCGTGCTATCAAAAGAAGCTTTAAAATCGAAAAAGAGATGGTGTGTGTAGGTTCCATTTTCATGAGTTTTTTCCAGTATTTCGTATTGTGAAGATCTGGTCGATGGTAGATTTACCAGGTCTGAAGCCACACTAAGGTCCAATCAGATTGTTGACGTGGGCTTCAGTCTTTCGCACAATACACTTGCTAAGACCTTATATGCGATATTCAGGAGGCTTATCCCACGATAATTGGCGCGTACTGTGGAGTCTCCTTTTTTGTGGATTGGGCAGAGCACACTTAAGTTCCAGTCGTCGGGCATGCGCTCGTCCGACCATATTCTGCATAGGAGTTGATGCATGCTCCTTATCAACTCTTCGCCACCATGTTTGAATAGCTCGGCTGGCAAACCGTCAGCGCCCGGGGCCTTGTTATTTTTAAGCCGAGCCATTGCTATTCGCACTTCGTCATGGTCGGGTGGTGGAACATGCCCACCATCATCTGCTATTGGGAATTCGGGTCGTACATCTTCTCCTTTAGCAATTTCACTGTTGCCATTATCTAGCAAGGAGGAGAAGTGATCCCTCCACAACTTATGTATGCTCTGGACATCAGTTACCAGATCGCCGTTATCATTCCGGTAGGAATTTGCCCCGGTTTTGAAACCTTCAGTCATCCGCCTGATTTTTTGATAGAATTTTCGAGCATCGTTCCTACCCGCCAGCATCTCAAGCTCTTCACACTCGCGCCTTTCAGTTTCCCTTTCTTCTTTCGAAAAAGGCGCCTCTCTTCCTTCCTCGCCGTTCGATAACGCTTCCATACGCTTCGCGTTGCTCCCGCACACAATGTAGCCCTGTAGGCGGCGCTCTTTCTTTTCGAGGCATCGCGACATTCCTTGTCGTACCAGGTGTTTTTGCGGGCTCGCTTGTATCCTATAGATTCCTCAGCGGCGATACGAAGTGAACGAGCGATGTGTTCCCATTCCTCAGATACATCGTTTGGTGAAGGATTGCTCTCAGAGAGCAAGAGTGAGAGCCGAGTGGTGTATTCATTGGCTGTCTGCGTCATGTGCAGCCTTTCAACTTCAAACTTTCCTTGCTGTCCTGTTGGCACATTCTTTGCTGCACAGAGGCGGGTGCGTACCTTGGCTGCTACAAGATAGTGGTCGGAGTCGACATTGGGACCACGGGTTGCGCGCACATCTAGGATGCTGGAGCTGTGTCTGCCATCGATCATGACGTGATCAATTTGATTTCGCGTTTTTCGATCAGGGGACAGCCATGTGGCTTGGTGTATTTTTTGTGCTGGAATCTGGTACTGCTAATGACCATGTTTCGTTACCCGGCGAAGTCGGTCAGCCTCGTCCCATTGGGACTGGTTACGTCGTGGAGACTGAATTTTCCGACTGTGCTGCCAAAGATACCTTCCTTACCCACCCTGGCATTAAAATCGCCAAGCACAATCTTAATGTCGTGACGGGGGCAGCGGTCGTAGGCATGCTCTAACTGCTCATAAAAAGTGTCTTTGATCGCATCGTCCTTCTCTTCCGTCGGGGCGTGGGCGCAGATGAGAGATATGTTGACAAATCTCGCTTTGCTGCGGATGGTGGCTAGACGCTCGTTCACTGGCGTGAACCACAGTACTCGGCGGCTGAGTCTCTTTCCCACCACAAAACCAACACCAAATATACGCTCCTCTGCATGGCCACTGTAATATATAGCGCAAGGCCCGCATTTCTTCTTGCCTTGTCCCTTCCACCGCATCTCTTGTATGGCGGTGACGCAGCTTTCACTCTTCCAAGGACATCAACCAGCTGGGCAGAGACACCTTCCCAATTAAGGGTCCGGCCGTTCCAGGTGCTTACCCTCAAATCATAGTCCTTTAAACGTTTGCCATGGTCGTCATCAGAAAGGGGTGGTCTCATCCGAGGCTTTGTTGTTGTTTTCATTGGATAGGATTTTTACATGGTGGGTCCCAAGCCCGACCCACAACCCGCCCTGCGGGAGTTGTATATTGCTACACGTTTATATAGCGAGCCGCTTGCTCCAAGACAGACGCCCGCTCGCAGCCGCACCTTCTGGTGAACAGACGCTGCAGTTATTCCCCTCAACAAGCCCTTAAACCGAATATGTCGGAGTGGCCTTGTCGAGTTGTCGCCTTCTCACTTTAGTTCACCACCAAACGGGTGTTCGGTGGCTATCCAGAGGACACTGCGCAGAAGTCGTGAGCTGCTTGCTCCGCATGCAAAAGAATCGCTCTGGCCACCCCCAGGTGGATGGAAGTCAGAAGCTTTCCCCACTTACGTAGACTTCTACACACGGAGCCATCCTCCCTGAGTCAACTCTATCTTAGGGGGGGGGGGGTCCAGCGGAACGTTCACGTGGACCCCCCACTTTTGATTTAAAAAAAAGCCCTTAAAATTTGAGCACAAATTTTTTTATTTGGGGACCAATTAAGCACATATTAAGCACAAATTAATGAGATAGTTTTTTTTTAAATTCATGGAGTGGGGGGCCCAGCTGTACGGACCTTTATTTTGCTGCTCTTTTACTTTTTCTCTTACGGCAGTGTATGATTTGAGATTAACGTTACGTTTGGGGTTCAAAATATCTAGCCTAGAGCGTAGCTGCCTACCAAACATAAGTTGAGCTGGAGATACTCCTGTCGTACTATGCACTGCATTACGTTAATCCAGTAAAAATCGGCTTAAAACATCGTGGAACTCTGTTTCTCGGGTATGATACAGGCCTCTTTTTAATGCAGCTTTAATCACGTTGACGCAATTTTCGGCTTGACCGTTGCTAGCAGGGTGACCAACTGGTGAAGTTATATGCTTAACGCCATTTCGCTCTAAAAACAATTCAAAGTTTTCTGATACGAAAGCTGTTCCGTTGTCAGAAACTAACGTTTCAGGCAACCCAAAACGAGCAAAAATTTGTTTTAACACCCCTATGGTCGCGTTGCTTGTCGTGTTTTTACCAGGGACTTGTAACAAAACTCGTAACGAAACGAAACTCTCGATTCTGGCATTTCTGTTCCAAGAAACATTAAAGGATAGAAACTAAATTCGAAACCAAAAGATTGTAACGTTTCAATAAGTAACAAAACCTGTAACGAAACTAAATTAATTTTGTTCCTTGTAACAGAAACAGAAACAGAAACAAAACTCCTTTGTAACAAAAGTCGTAACAAAACTCCGAAACGTTTCCAGCAGCAACAAAACCTGTAACGAAACTAAATTAATTTTGTTCCTTGTAACAAAATCCGTAACGAAACTAAATTAATTTTGTTTCTCAGAAACAAAATTAATTTCGTTTCTCAGTATCAGAAACAAAATTAATTTTGTTCCTTGCAACAAAAACAAAACCAGAAACGAAATTAATTTTGTTTCTCAGTGGCAAAACTATACAAATTATTATAATACTATTTGCCGTACATTAGGATGGACTTATTATTTTTAGGTATATAATATATATACTTATACCTGTGGCATTTTGATATGTAAACATCTTTGCTGTAGCTACGAGTAATTTCGAAAAACAGGTAAAGTTTACGCGTATCTAATGAAAAGTTTTTGGCAGGGCTTCTACAGGGAGCCCTATTTTTTATGATTCTTAGGTCGGGTCGCGAGATGTGGGTCAAAATGAGGACCCGGATGATCCTTGAATATTTCTGAGCAATGTTGGAATCAAATGAAAGGTTTTGAGCAAGACTTCTACACGGAACCCGAGATATGGGTCAAACGTGGATCCGAATGATCTTGCATGTTTCTGAGCAAAACAAAACAAGTAAGGAATGGAACGAACATTAGATACTCAGCTATATGCTTTCATTGTTTGCTTGCGTTTGATTTTATCACGGTGTATTAAATATAAAACGAGTGCTGCATAAAGTGGGCGTAGCCACGCCCATTTTCAACATTTTTATCAGTCATCCAACTAAGCATATTAATATTATTATTTGTGCAACATTTTATTCTTTTATGACTTCTAGCTACAAAGATGTCTCGTTACAAATTCCCGAAGGGTGTTCCAGAAATATCTTTGTTAAAAAGTAGGCGTGGTCATAAACCGATTTGAATAAATTTTTGCATGTCTATTAACACAAGTTATAAAAGTGTATAAACCAAGTTTCGTCATAATAGCTCAATTATTTGCCGAGTTATAGGCTAAGAAATCTCGTATATTCCTTTGTCTAAAAAGAGGCGGTGCCACGCCCGTTTTCCAAAATTTTTCTATTTTTTGTTTCCGGTCTATTGTGGAACCCATGCCACAAAATTTCAATGAATTATCTTTATATTTTACAAAGATATCGCTTAAAATGTTTTTATTAGGCCCCTTTATAGTTCCCATATATAAAAGTGGGCGTGGTCGTCAATCGATTTTGCTAAAATTTTGAACATGTATTACCACAAGGAATAAAAGTGTACTCACCAAGTTTCGTCATTATATATCAATTATTTGTCGAGTTATGGGCTCAGAAATCTCGTATATTCCTGCTTCTAAAAAGAGGCGGTGTCACGCCCATTTTCCGAAATTTTTGTGTTTTCCATTTTATGTCCGCAGTTGGACTCCTTCAATAAAATTTTAATGATATATCTTTATATTTGACAGAGATATAGCTTAAAATGTTTTTATTAGGCCCCTTTATAGTTCCCATATATAAAAGTGGGCGTGGTCGTAAACCGATTTTGGCAATTTTTAGTCCAAACATTTGCCTAAGTAAGTATATCACGCATACCAAATTTTATCGATATATCTTCAACGGTTTCTGAGTTATGACATATAAAACTTTCCATGTTTGACCCCTAATAAGTGGGCGTGGCACCGTCCATTTTCCAAAATTTTTGTGTTTTCTGTTTTATGTCCATAGTTGGACTCATGCGAAAAAATTTCAGTGATATATCTTTATATTTGACAGAGATATATCTTAAAATGTTTTTATTAGGTCACTTTATAATACACATATATAAAAGTGGGCGTGGCCGTCAACCGATTTTAACTATTTTCCGTCCAAATATTTGCCTAAGTAAGTAAATCACGCATACCAAATTTCATCGATATATCTTCAATGGTTTCTGAGTTATGACATATAAAACTTTCCATGTTTGACCCTTAATAAGTGGGCGTGGCACCGCCCATTTTCCAAAGTTTCATCAAATTTCTTCCTAGAGGCCTGAGCTCAACACGTGGGTACAATTTCATCGCTCCAGCTATATTAGTGACTGAGATACCAAATTTCCGATTTTTTCTATATAGGAAAGTGGGCGTGGTCATGGTCCGATTTCGCCCATTTTCAATACGAACCGTCCCAGTCTCGATACCAACTTGCATATCAAATTTATATTTGACAAAGATATCGCTTAAAATGTTTTTATTAGGCCCCTTTATAGTTCCCATATATAAAAGTGGGCGTGGTCGTCAGTCGATTTTGCTAAAATTTTGAACATGTATTACCACAAGGAATAAAAGTGTACTCACCAAGTTTCGTCATTGGGCCGTATTAATAAAAACCAAGCAAATGCTTTTACTCAAGATTTTAAAAATTTTACAATAATTTGTATGAACCAAATTTCAAAATTTGAGTAAAAGGTCTGAAATCTTAAGCAAAAGCAAATGCTTGGCTTTTATTAATATGACCCGTTATATATCAATTATTTGTCGAGTTATGGGCTCAGAAATCTCGTATATTCCTGCTTCTAAAAAGAGGCGGTGCCACGCCCATTTTCCAAAATTTTTGTGTTTTTCGTTTTATGTCCGCAGTTGGACTCCTTCAATAAAATTTCAATGATATATCTTTATATTTGACAGAGATATAGCTTAAAATGTTTTTATTAGGCCCCTTTATAGTTCCCATATATAAAAGTGGGCGTGGTCGTCAACCGATTTTGGCAATTTTTAGTCCAAACATTTGCCTAAGTAAGTATATCACGCATACCAAATTTTATCGATATATCTTCACCGGTTTCTGAGTTATGACTTATAAAACTTTCCATGTTGGACTCATGCGACAAAATTTCAGTGATATATCTTTATATTTGACAGGGATATATCTTAAAGGGGGTCTATGATGTGTATGACAACCAGTCTCTTCCCAGCCTAGTTTCTCCATCATTACCACCAATATCATCGTTTGTAGTTGATGAGTGTGATGTGACTCTTTCAATTTCAAACTTAAAGTCCAGCACGAAGTTGGATAACGAAGGACTTTGTTCCACATTTCTCAAAACATGTACACAAGCTTTAGTGGGTCCAATTACCAGTATTTTTCATGCATGTCTCTCTAATGGCGTCTTCATTGACGACTGGAAGGTGTGCTCTATACATCCAATTTTTAAATCAGGTGACCGCAACAATATTTGCAACTATAGGCCTATAGTGAAGCAGAGCACAATGGCGAAGCTGTTTGACAGTGTCATTCAGTTGAAACTTTATCTTCACGTACGTAATATACTTAGTCATTGCCAGCACGGTTTTATGCCTTGTAGATCTACGTGTACGAATTTACTTTTAATCACGCATGAGATAGTTGAGGCATTTAATTACCAATCCCAGCTTGATGTGATATACACCGATTTTTCCAAAGCCTTCGATAAGGTAGACCATGCAGTCCTTTTGCATAAATTAAAGATATACGGCATTACTGGTGAGCTATTGGAGTTTTTCACTAGTTTTCTAAGTGGAAGAAAACTATTTGTAAAAATGGGGTCCACCACGTCCAGCATTTGTGTCAATGCGTCGTCAGGTATTCCGCAAGGAACTCACATCGGCCCTTTGTTGTTTCTACTCTTCATCAATGATCTCCCCTCACACTTTAAATTTGTGAAATGTCTAATGTTTGCTGACGATGTTAAGCTCTTCTTGAAAATTGACAGCATCTCTGATTGCGAAAAGTTGCAGCATGATCTAGCGTCTTTCGTAACGTGGTGTGTTTTAAATCACTTGAATTTAAACATCAATAAATGCTCTGTAGTCGCTTATGCTAGGAAGCCGAATACAGTCATCTTCGACTATTATCTGGATACTAATGTTCTCACTCGTCTCACAGATATGAAGGATTTAGGTGTGATATTTGACGCCAAGCTTTCTTTCAATAAACATATTGATTGCATTACCTCAAAATCCTTTGCATTGCTAGGCTTCATTAAAAGAAATACTAGGGACTTTAAAGACCCGAATACCCTTAAATCTTTATTTATTGCTCTTGTACGGAGTCGATTAGAATATTGTTCCTTGGTATGGAGTCCGTACTATGACTTATACTCCGCTAAAATTGAAAGAGTTCAAAGAGTCTTCACGAAATTTGCTCTATATAAAACTAACTTTGAAGGCGGTCCTTCACCATACATAAGCAGACGCAAGCTTCTTGGCTTGCAGTCTTTACATGACCGAAGAATTTTCTGTGCATTGCTATTCGTGTATAATGTGACTAACGATAATATTGATTGTGATGACCTAAAGGCTCTGTTCAATATTTATTCACCTCCAAGAACGCTAAGATCTAATCGTTTATTTGCAGATTCAACCAGTACGACTAATTACTCGTTGAATGAACCCATTAACAGATGTATCCGTCTTTGTAATAGGTTAGGTTAGGTTAGGTTGAGGTGGCTGTCTCCGCAATTCATGAAAGCGGGGACACACTTAGGCCGAGGTGGCCCATTGTGATACCACACGGGAGCCCTAGCTTCCTTATCCCTATTTACAACCCTTTCCGGAAAAATTAGATTCAAAAGTATGATAAGATTAGATGCCCGTGAAGCTAAACCAGCGCGTTTGTTTCATGAAGCGCAGAAAATCTAGTGTCCTTGCATTTTCCATCTCCTCCAGGCACTCGAAAAAGTGTTTATGGAGGAAGCGGTACCTGGATAGCGACAGTGCGGGGCAGTGGCATAGATAGTGCTCAACACTCTCTATTTCCTCCACGTCCCTACAGCTGCGGCAGAAGTCGTTTTTATATAGGCCCATGCGAGAGGCGTGAGTGCCCATAAGACAATGGCCTGTTAGAAGTCCCAACAGCGGACCTATAGAGAGCCGATTCAGATGCAGCACCGATACAGACCTAGCCTCATCCAGTCTAGGCCAGATTTGCCTAGAAATTACACAAGTTGACTCCTTGGCCCATCTAGCGTTAGCCTGTTCAATGGAGCGAGATCTCAACCAATGCTTGCATGAGTTAAGCGGGGGGCCAACCCATGTCGCAGATGTGATATCCTGCAAGCTTGTGCCTTCCCTTGCTAACTCATCTGCAATGCAGTTGCCCCGAACGTTGCTATGGCCTGGAACCCAAATGACGTTCAGGTCGCACCTTTCGGCTAGTTTGTTCAAAGACTCCCTACATTTCATTGCAACTATAGATGTAGTATTGTTACTCTGTAAGGATTTTATGGCAGCTTGGCTGTCAGAGAAGATTTTGATAGAATTTATGTCTGGCAGATCTGTCAGGCGACGAGCTGCTTCCCATATGGCTATGAGCTCAGCCTGATAGACGCTGCAGTGATCAGGTAGGCGCAAACTTACTTTCAGATGAAGCTTTTCGCAGAAAAACCCACTTCCAACTCTATTGTTCAATTTAGAGCCGTCCGTGTAAAGGTGCAGTGTATTAGGGTCGGGATCCCCTAAGTTCTTCCACTCGCTCCTCTCCGGGATTCTTGTGGAGAATTTGTTATCCCAACAGAGGGCTGGTAGTGCATAGTCCAGCTTTAGAAAATTGGCAGGGACGTTACTAAGAATTTGAGCGTGCCCGAATCTGGTGTCCCTCCAGGGTTCGGTTGCATTGAGCCTTGCCGCGTTGCAGCTGGCAATGAGTTTCCCCTGTATATCCGTGGGGAGAAGAAATAGGATGGTTTCGAGAGCTTTAGTTGGGGTGGAGGGAAGGGCTCCGCTAATAAGCATGGAAGCCATTCGCTGCACTCTAGTTAATTTGCTCTTATTGGTTTCGAGTTCCAGTGCTGGCCACCATATGGTGACTGCATAGAAGAGAATAGGTCGCACTACCGCTGTGTACAGCCAATGGACGATTTGGGGGTTAAGTCCCCATCTCTTGCCTATCGTCTTTGTAATAGCTATGCTAATGTAATTGATCTAAATTCGAGTTTTTATTCATTTAAATTGTGCTTATTTACATTATTTAATTAAGTTGTTTATTTATATAAACATGATATAATGTCTAGTCTGTAAGATTTATTAATCAGTAGACTGAATTAAAATAAAATAAAATAAAATAAAATAAAATGTTTTTATTAGGTCACTTTATAATACACATATATAAAAGTGGGCGTGGCCGTCAACCGATTTTAACTATTTTCCGTCCAAATGTTTGCCTAAGTAAGTAAATCACGCATACCAAGTTTCATCGATATATCTTCAATGGTTTCTGAGTTATGACATATAAAACTTTCCATGTTTGACCCTTAATAAGTGGGCGTGGCACCGCCCATTTTCCAGTTTCATCAAATTTCTTCCTAGAGGCCTGAGCTCAACACGTGGGTACAATTTCATCGCTCCAGCTATATTAGTGACTGAGATACCAAATTTCCGATTTTTTTAATATAGGAAAAGTGGGCGTGGTCATGGTCCGATTTCGCCCATTTTCAATACCAACCGTCCCAGTCTCGATACCAACTTGCATTTCAAATTTCATCAAAATATCTCAATTTTTGCGCGAGTTAGAGTGTTTACAGACGGACGGACGGACAGACGGACGGACGGACATGGCTCAATCGATTTCTCTTTTCACCCTGATCATTTTGATATATATAAGTCTATATCTATCTCGATTATTTCATTCTGTTACAATTAGAGCTCCAGATTTTTTTTGAACATTTTCGAGTAGTCCGAACAAATGTTGTTCAAATGCTCGAACAGTCGTTTGTTTGTTTATTACCCGTATGTTTGTACGGGCATTTGAACAATTCGGGCATTTTGAAGTTTGTTTATTTCTTTTGTTTATTATTTTTTTTCTTCCTCATATGTAGTTGTTTTTATTTTTGTTTTTTCGATACACATTTTTTTTGTTTGTAAGCTCGAATGCTCGAATGTTTGTACGGGCATTTGAACAACAAACGGGCTTCAAACAAAAACGGTCAATTCGATTTGTTCGATACCCGGGTATCTAGAGCTCTAGTTACAATCCACCGTTATGTGATTAAAACTATAATACTCTGTGTACTAGTACAGCTGAGTATAACAAATCAAAATCAGAAATCAAAAATCAAAAATGAAAAATCAAAAACCAAACACCAAAACAAACAAAAACAACAAAATGTAACAGTGACAATGGCAACAAAAAATTATAAAAACGATAGTCGCATTTTCATCGATAGAAAACCAGTGAAAAAAGGAATAAGGGAAAGGGAATAAAAGTCCTATTTCGAAACTGATTACACATCAATGTTCATGAGTACTCCTTACTCACGTTTCCTTTTTTTTTGTTAACTCAACTGGAGGTAGGAAAATATGTCAAAATTTACTAAGGCGAAATTAAAAGAAACCCTTATAATTTGCTTTATTAACTAATACCTATTAGAAACTTGTTTCGGACTATAATTTGCTGCGGGAAATGATAGATTGACAGGAATGTAATAAAGCTTGATTAATTAAGCAAATACACATTTTTTAACTTCACTTAAGATATTTTTGGATTTGAACAGAGGTCGAGTTAAGTTCTTTTAGGAGAGCATTTTTTTTTGTTTTTTCACTGTTTTTTTACTGGTATATTTAAATGAAATTGAACACGCGTTTAGATGATTAATTAATATATTGAACCTGATATCTTTTTTCTTGAAAAAATTTGCAGTTTGCGAAAAAATCATAATTTTGTCCCTTACGATAATTTCGCTCTCAATGTTTTATGAGCGTATTTGAATAAATGTCCCTTACGATAATATTTAAAAAATATAAGTGTCTTATTCCATACTTTAGTTGGTTGCCACAGACATACATATATATGTATATTATATACCTAAAAATAACAAGTCCATCCTAATGTTCTGCAAATATAGTTTTTCTACTGAGAAACAAAATTAATTTTGGGGTAAGTGGAAAAAAATTCAACAACTATTTACAGCGAAGGTTGAGTGTATAGCTATTTCACAAAAAACCATTTTCGATCATCAGCACTCTTTTCGGAAGTGGATGCACCGGGGATTGAACCCGAGTCCATTCCAACTTCAGCCGCAATGACCCAACGGGTAAACACACTCGGCCATTGAGACTCTGTGCAAGCTGTTGGATTTTCCCCCCTTTTGCCTTTTTCATTTTCAACATTAACGTTAGTGTGTATATGCTTTTGCATATATTCTCCACAAACGTGCTGAATTTTTTGTTGTAGGCAGTTCGCAATGAACATTGTTGTTGGTATTTTATTTTATGTATATACCAAACAACGTTAACAATTTTACTTGAAAGAGTTTTTAGTGCTTAGCACGAAATTTTTATTTTAATTCAATTTTTAATTGTTGGGGTAAGTGGAAAAAAATTCAACAACTATTTACAGCGAAGGTTGAGTGTATAGCTATTTCACGAAAAACCATTATCCGTTGGGTCATTGCGGCTGAAGTTGGAATGGACTCGGGTTCAATCCCCGGTGCATCCACTTCCGAAAAGAGTGCTGATGATCGAAAATGGTTTTTCGTGAAATAGCTATACACTCAACCTTCGCTGTAAATAGTTGTTGAATTTTTTCCCACTTACCCCAACAATTAAAAATTGAATTAAAATAAAAATTTCGTGCTAAGCACTAAAAACTCTTTCAAAATTAATTTTGTTTCTGGTTTTGTTTTTGTTGCAAGGAACAAAATTAATTTTGTTTCTGATACTGAGAAACAAAATTAATTTAGTTTCGTTACGGATTTTGTTACAAGGAACAAAATTAATTTAGTTTCGTTACAGGTTTTGTTTCTGCTGGAAACGTTTCGGAGTTTTGTTACGACTTTTGTTACAAAGGAGTTTTGTTTCTGTTTCAGTTTCGTTACTTAGCTGTGTAACAGAAACCGAAACCGAAACGCGTTACAAGTCCCTGGTTTTTACCCATGTCGATGCACTCCACCCATTTGCTGCAGCTATCTACTACGATTAGACACCACCTATTCATAAAAGGTCCAAAAAAATCTACGTTTCCGGCCAGTCCCATGATTTAAGGGCTTGCTTTTTTGGGCACGGTCGCGATATTAAACAAGGTTCACATGATTTTGTTTCTTTCTCAATGTCTGCACCTTGAGTCGGCCACCAGCAGCACTCTCTGGCCATCGCTTTCATCTTAGCGATACCTAAGTGGGATGCATGTAGATACTGCATAACTTCAGACTCTAACCGCTGCCGCTGCTCCGTTTCCGATAAGCTACGTGAAGCAAATTCTATCGGTCCTTCAATACCCTGTTCTGATATTTGTGAGAGAACAGCTCCAACACCCACGGGGCTAGCATCTACGGTCAACTTCGTTTTCATTTTAGGGTCGAAATGCGCTAGGCATGTCTCCTGCTTAAGGCCTGCTTTCAAGGTATTGTAGGACATTCACTTTATCTGAATTTACTTGTTTATTAAAATTTATATTCATCATATTGAATTTGTATTTTGAGTGATTAATGTACGAAAAGAAAAAATATTAAATTCATTCATCAAAATATTATTAAAACAACTACATTCATTCTCAATATTCAACTCTACAATTGGTGACCCCGAACGGCCGAACATTTAACAACCAAAAAACATCATGCCGAATACTCGCTCTGGTAGTGCTGGATACAATATCGATTCATCGATGTTTTTGAACTTTTTCGATATACCGATATTTTTTCCGATATTCGATATATCGACGGTCATGGATCCATCACTGATAAACGCGGAAAGAAGCTGGTAAAAGGCAGCATTGCCGTTTTGTGGGTAATTCCCCAAATTTGGAGATTTTTTTAAAATTTGATTCCTATGTAGAAATTCCTGTGTTTAAAAGTAATGTAAATACGAACATTCTTTTTTTTAAATGTTCATTGTAGAATTGCAAAATCAAGAAAAAACATTTTAAATTAAAAAATTTTTATTTTTATTTTAAACACTATGAGATTGTGAACCAAAAACTTATGTTTTTTTCCATTCATTTTAATTTTTAATTTAAACATTTTCTTTTTAAATCCCAAATACATTTTAATTCCAAAAATTTCATTTTTAATTTAAAAATTTCATTTTTAAAATAAAATGACTTGGTTGAAAACGTGCATTATAAAAATAAAAATTTTATTTTTGATTTATTTTCTCTGAGTGTAAAAGATATTTAGAATGCGTTATTAATTTGTCTATTTCAAACCTTTTAGTCTTTAACATGGTTTTTTAAATAACTTAAATGCGAAACAGAATTTACCTTTTTTGTTTTTTTTTTGATTATTGAATTCCCTTTTCAAAAAAGATTTCTGTTGATAATAAATTGAAATATTTAGTTAAGATGTTTATTTAGTTAATTTTTAGAGTAATATAAATGACTGTCACTCTCGTTCAATTCAGGGCACAATAATGAATGCAGACATTTCGAAAAATAAAGCTGTTATATATAGATATGTTAAATTAAGCTTTATATAAAGTAGAGCTCTCGATTTTTTTTGAACATTTTCGAGTAGCCCGAACAAATGCTGTTCAAATTCTCGAACATTTGTTTGTTTGTTTATTACCCGTATGTTTGCACGGGCATTTGAACAATGCGGGCATTTGAAGTTTGTATTTTTCGTTTGTTTATTTTTTTTGTTGTCTTCATATGTATTTTTTTTATTCTTGTTGTCCTGATACAAATTTTTTTGTCTGTAAGCTCGAATGCTCGAATGTTTGTACGGGCATTTGAACAACAAACGAGCCTCAGAAAAATTCGATATTTTCGAATTGTTCGATACCCGGGTATCTAGAGCTCTAATATAAAGGTCGATATATCGATAATGTCGATGTTTTTTCTCAAAAATATCGACACTCGTAAACATCGATGTTTTTCCAGCACTACGCTCTGGAGAAAATACCACTTCAACAACTTCAATCAATAATAGGATTACAACCACGTCTGGACAAATCCATTTACGAATTCCAAAATTTTGGAAGGAAAATCCGATAGTTTGGTTTGCCCAAATTGAGGCACAATTCGAACATCATTCAATAACTTCTGAAAAAGCCAAATATTTTTCTATCCTTCCAGAATTAGAATGCGATATTTTGAGTCAAGTAAGCAACATTATTCTGACTCAACCCCAAAACGTGTATACACAATTAAAACAACGTCTTATCGACCATTTCTCTGTTTCGGAGGAAAAACGGATACAAAATTATTGAATGATTTGGATATTGGGGATAAAAAACCTAGTTGTGTCCTTCGGGAGATGCGTGGTCTCTCACATAGTGGTATTACTGAAGATTTTTTACGAACTATGTGGCTACAACGATTACCTTCACAAACCCAAGCTGTTTTAGCAACGTCTTCTGAAACTCTTGATAAAATCGCTGTAATGGCAGACAAAATTCAAGACATATCTACACAACAACCATCAGTTTCAGCAGTACAATCTTTTCCTGAGCTTTCGGATCTTCAACAACAAATCACAATTTTAAGTACAGCAATAAATAATCTTCAAAAACAACGCTTTCAACGAAGAAATCGATCAAATTCTCGTGGACGTTATTCAGCTAAGTTACCTGTAATTTCATCGGAATGGTGCTATTATCATCGTCGATTTGGAACTCAAGCACAAAATTGCCGACAACCTTGCACCTTCAAACAACATCGTCAGGGAAACCCGTCGGCCGGTCACTAGATGAAACTAGTGGCCGGAATTCCATAATCAATCGTCTAAATATTTTTGATGTCTTCCATCAAAAATTTTTTGATAGATACAGGTGCAGACGTATCGGTAATTCCATCATCAGGAATATCTATCAAAAAACAAGATAAATACAAACTCTTTGCTGCAAATGGCACACCCATCAACACATTTGGCACACAAATTTTAACTCCAAATTTTGGTCTACGTCGTTCTTTTGCTTGGAAATTCATTATAGCTGATGTTAATAGTGCTATAATCGGTGCAGATTTCTTAAAACACTTTGGCTTATTGGTAGATTTAAAAAAAGGATGCTTAATAGATTGCGAAACCGGTCTGAGCTCTTCTGGTAAATTATGCAAACTAAACGAATTACCATCAGTAAAAACGCTTATTAATACAACAGTTTTTCACGAACTTTTATCTCAATAATCTGAGTTAACTAATCCTTAGATACATCAGAAAAAGGTTCCTCATAGTGTCGAACATGTATTGAGGTAAAAGGTCCTCCAATTATTTCAAGACCTCGTCGTTTAGCACCTGACAAACTTGAAATTGCAAAAAAGGAATTTCAATTTATGGTGGATCAAGGACTTTGTTGTCCGTCCAAAAGTTCGTGGTCTAGTCCGTTATCTCGATGATGTACTAATTGCATCTGAATCTCCTGAACAACATTTAATTCATTTAGAACAATTATTTAACCGCCTTCAAACATATGGTCTAACGGTGAATGTTTCAAAATGTCATTTTGGAGAAAATAAAGTAACATTTCTGGGCCACTTGGTATCTGCTGATGGTATTCAACCAATTCCTGAAAAAGTTGATGCAATCATAAATTTTCCACAACCGAAAACTGTTAAAGAGGTACGACGTTTTACTGCAATGTTAATTTTTTACCGAAGATTTTTACCGAACGCAGCCGAAATGCAAATTCCACTTCTTATTTTACAAAAGGGTAATAAGAAAAACGACAAATCTCTTATTAAATGGACACCTGAAGCTCAATCGGCGTTAAATAAATGTAAAAACGAATTATCCCGATGTCTCTGTTGACTCATCCCATTGATTCAGCACCGATATCTGTTATCGTTGATGCATCTGAAGTTGCAATTGGAGGTAAATACGAACATTCTTTTTTTTAAATGTTCATTGTAGAATTGCAAAATCAAGAAAAAACATTTTAAATTTAAAAATTTTTATTTTTATTTTAAACACTATGAGATTTTGAACCAAAAACTTATATTTTTTTCCATTCATTTTAATTTTTAATTTAAACATTTTCTTTTTAAATCCCAAATACATTTTAATTCCAAAAATTTCATTTTTAATTTAAAAAATTTCATTTTTAAAATAAAATGACTTGATTGAAAACGTGCATTATAAAAATAAAAATTTTATTTTTGATTTATTTTCTCTGAGTGTAAAAGATATTTAGAATGCGTTATTAATTTGTCTATTTCAAACCTTTTAGTCTTTAACATGGTTTTTTAAATAACTTAAATGCGAAACAGAATTTACCTTTTTTGTTTTTTTTTTGATTATTGAATTCCCTTTTCACAAAAGATTTCTGTTGATAATAAATTGAAATATTTAGTTAAGATGTTTATTTAGTTAATTTTTAGAGTAATATAAATGACTGTCACTTTCGTTCACTTCAGGGCACAATAATGAATGCAGACATTTCGAAAAATAAAGCTGTTATATATAGATATGTTAAATTAAGCTTTATATAAAGTAGAGCTCTCGATTTTTTTTGAACATTTTCGAGTAGCCCGAACAAATGCTGTTCAAATTCTCGAACATTTGTTTGTTTGTTTATTACCCGTATGTTTGCACGGGCATTTGAACAATGCGGGCATTTGAAGTTTGTATTTTTCGTTTGTTTATTTTTTTTGTTGTCTTCATATGTATTTTTTTTATTCTTGTTGTCCTGATACAAAGTTTTTTGTCTGTAAGCTCGAATGTTTGTACGGGCATTTGAACAACAAACGAGCCTCAGAAAAATTCGATATTTTCGAATTGTTCGATACCCGGGTATCTAGAGCTCTAATATAAAGGTCGATATATCGATAATGTCGATGTTTTTTCTCAAAAATATCGACACTCGTAAACATCGATGTTTTTCCAGCACTACGCTCTGGAGAAAATACCACTTCAACAACTTCAATCAATAATAGGATTACAACAACGTCTGGACAAATCCATTTACGAATTCCAAAATTTTGGAAGGAAAATCCGATAGTTTGGTTTGCCCAAATTGAGGCACAATTCGAACATCATTCAATAACTTCTGAAAAAGCCAAATATTTTTCTATCCTTCCAGAATTAGAATGCGATATTTTGAGTCAAGTAAGCAACATTATTCTGACTCAACCCCAAAACGTGTATACACAATTAAAACAACGTCTTATCGACCATTTCTCTGTTTCGGAGGAAAAACGGATACAAAATTATTGAATGATTTGGATATTGGGGATAAAAAACCTAGTTGTGTCCTTCGGGAGATAGTGGTATTACTGAAGATTTTTTACGAACTATGTGGCTACAACGATTACCTTCACAAACCCAAGCTGTTTTAGCAACGTCTTCTGAAACTCTTGATAAAATCGCTGTAATGGCAGACAAAATTCAAGACATATCTACACAACAACCATCAGTTTCAGCAGTACAATCTTTTCCTGAGCTTTCGGATCTTCAACAACAAATCACAATTTTAAGTACAGCAATAAATAATCTTCAAAAACAACGCTTTCAACGAAGAAATCGATCAAATTCTCGTGGACGTTATTCAGCTAAGTTACCTGTAAATTCATCGGAATGGTGCTATTATCATCGTCGATTTGGAACTCAAGCACAAAATTGCCGACAACCTTGCACCTTCAAACAACATCGTCAGGGAAACCCGTCGGCCGGTCACTAGATGAAACTAGTGGCCGGAATTCCATAATCAATCGTCTACATATTTTTGATGTCTTCCAACAAAATTTTTTTGATAGATACAGGTGCAGACGTATCGGTAATTCCATCATCAGGAATATCTATCAAAAAACAAGATAAATACAAACTCTTTGCTGCAAATGGCACACCCATCAACACATTTGGCACACAAATTTTAACTCCAAATTTTGGTCTACGTCGTTCTTTTGCTTGGAAATTCATTATAGCTGATGTTAATAGTGCTATAATCGGTGCAGATTTCTTAAAACACTTTGGCTTATTGGTAGATTTAAAAAAAGGATGCTTAATAGATTGCGAAACCGGTCTGAGCTCTTCTGGTAAATTATGCAAACTAAACGAATTACCATCAGTAAAAACGCTTATTAATACAACAGTTTTTCACGAACTTTTATCTCAATAATCTGAGTTAACTAATCCTTAGATACATCAGAAAAAGGTTCCTCATAGTGTCGAACATGTATTGAGGTAAAAGGTCCTCCAATTATTTCAAGACCTCGTCGTTTAGCACCTGACAAACTTGAAATTGCAAAAAAGGAATTTCAATTTATGGTGGATCAAGGACTTTGTTGTCCGTCCAAAAGTTCGTGGTCTAGTCCGTTATCTCGATGATGTACTAATTGCATCTGAATCTCCTGAACAACATTTAATTCATTTAGAACAATTATTTAACCGCCTTCAAACATATGGTCTAACGGTGAATGTTTCAAAATGTCATTTTGGAGAAAATAAAGTAACATTTCTGGGCCACTTGGTATCTGCTGATGGTATTCAACCAATTCCTGAAAAAGTTGATGCAATCATAAATTTTCCACAACCGAAAACTGTCAAAGAGGTACGACGTTTTACTGCAATGTTAATTTTTTACCGAAGATTTTTACCGAACGCAGCCGAAATGCAAATTCCACTTCTTATTTTACAAAAGGGTAATAAGAAAAACGACAAATCTCTTATTAAATGGACACTTGAAGCTCAATCGGCGTTTAATAAATGTAAAAACGAATTATCCCGATGTCTCTGTTGACTCATCCCATTGATTCAGCACCGATATCTGTTATCGTTGATGCATCTGAAGTTGCAATTGGAGGTGTCCTTCAACAGAATGTTCAAGATGTTTGGAAACCACTTGGTTTTTATTCGTTAAAGCTAAATGAAATTCAAAAACGTTATAGCACTTATGATAGAGAGCTTCTTGCTGTATAACTTACTGTAAAAGACTTTCGCTACATGCTAGAAGGCCGTCATTTTATAATCTACATGGATCATAAACCACTTACCTTCGCATTTAAACAAAAACCTGAAAAAGCTTCGCCCCGGCAATTTCGTCAACTCGACTTTCTTTCACAATTTTCTACCGATATACGTCATATTAAAGGAAATGGCAATGTTATAGCAGATACACTCTCACGGATTTCGACTATTGATTCTCCAAATCTAATCGATTATGAACAATTGGCAAAAGCACATGAAGAAGATTCTGAATTAAAAAGTTTAATTAAAGATCCAAGTTCTTCATCATTAATATTTAAATCTTTATCAATTCCACTATCATCGAAGCCTATACTTTGCGATATATCTACATCTAATGCAAGACCGTTCATACCTAAACATTTTCGTAGAGAAATCTTCAATAATGTTCACAATATGTCTCATCCAGGAGCAAATACGACAGCTAGAATAATTCTACAACGTTTTATTTGGCCGAATTTTAAAAAAGACATAAGGACATGGTCAAAAGCTTGTACCAATTGTCAACGTTCAAAAATATATCGACACAACCATAGTGCTATTGGTAACTATGAAACTCCAACAGAACTTTTTTCGCATATTAATATTGATCTTGTCGGTCCATTGAATACGGTTCGCCGTTGGGAGATCCGGTTTTCAGGAACCGAGTCGTTGCATGAATTTCTCGAAAGAGTAGAAGAGCTAGCTCAGTGCTATCAAATTCCAACCGACCGTCTTCTCTCTACCCTCCCCGAATTGCTGCGCGGAAAAGCACTCCAATGGTACCGCGTCCAAAAGCAACGAATCAACCGATGGTCTGACTTCAGAGAAGAGGAGGAAAGATGTTTTCTGCCCAAGCGGCACCTGAGCCATTTGGAAGAAAGCATCCGCCAGCGAAAACAACAAGGCCGTGAAAAGGCCAAAGACTACATCCTTGCCCTGCAGACACTCATACGACAGCATCCAACCATGTGCCGAGAGGATCATCTGGAGCGCATCTACGATGGGTTACGAGTAGAATACCGACTTTTTGTTAAGCGGGGCGAATTCCAGACAATCCAAGAGCTGCTGGAACTGACCGAGGAATATGAGCTGCTCAAGAGCGAGGAAGCCAAACAAGGAAAAATGGTACTCCATAGCCTCTGCCACCTACAAGATGGGTACAACAGCAAGGCATACTGTTGGCGATGCAAAGAACCTGGACACTATCGGCTCCGTTGCCGAAACCTCAGAAGGATCTTCTGCTCCAGATGTGGCCAAGATGACATCATGTCAAGGGACTGCCAATGCCAACGAAAACCAGCCCAGGCCAACCAACTATAACCAAGCAAGAAAACTCCATCGCTACCTTCATCCACTGGAGGATTGGGAGACAGCCGCTTCTACATCCAAGTTACTGTGGAAGGGATGAGCGTACAAGCCCTTCTCGATACAGGTGCCACCATGACGTATGTTGACGACTCCATGGGAAAGTATCTGAAAGAATGTAGAATTCAGCCCCGACTCAGCCAACGGAGTATACAACTGGCAGACCAAGCCTGTGTCTACAGTTCGCACGCCTATCCAACAAACGTATGGTACAATGGCCGAAGTACCAACACGCTAGTCACCGTCATTCCTAATCTCGCCGAGAAAATGATCCTGGGAATGGATTTCCTGTGCGAAAGGGAAGTCATGCTCACATTGGATGGCAAACCACTAATACGCACACCGATAGGAGGAGAAGATGGAACCGCAAACATGTACGCGTTAAGTTCCAAGGAACATCCAACCAGCGACCAGAACACCGACTTCTTAAAACACCACCAAGAGCGCTTCAGCCAAATCACCGGTCCAAGCGCCAACACCGAACATCCGACCACTGTGAAGCACGACCGACCGCTAAAGCTACGTCACCATACCCGCATCCCAATAATGCAACGAAACAATCGCCAACCGCCACTGCCGCAAGGTATATCTCACAACCTGGTTCCCATATCTGAAATGAAATCCGGTCCGCCGAACGACCAAGAAACAAAGCGAAGACGAGCCAGAGAGATTGCGTGCCTTATTCAAAGAATTAAAATTGAAACAGCCGCAAACTGGAACATCCACAAGGGGAGTTTCAGGATAAAGGGGGCAACGGATACACGTAAAGGGGTGAAACGTACACGAGGCAGCCGTACCATACCAAGATTGAGAAGGCTGGCGCAGTTCGAAGCTGAATGAATTTAATTATGTATATGAATCTTTCTAGTTTGAATGAAATGTTAATCAGTATATTTAGTTTGTATATGTATATCCAAATGAAATACATATGAATGAATAGTTAAATTTACTTTGTATATGTATATCCAAATGAAATATTAATATTTAAACTCTGTATAAAAAAAAAAAAAAAAAAAAAAAAATTGGTAATAAAGACGAATGACATACACACACCACTGTATCCTACTAGGCCATGCCTGGTGAAACTTCTTTCTTTTACCAAACGCAGCTTTCCGTCACCCGAAGTGGGAGGGGGACTGTAATGTTACATTACAATAATATTACTCCCCCCGCTATACACTACCACTAAGTATACCTGCATGCCAGTACAACAGCAATAACATTCGCAAGCAAACACAAACAACAGCAATAACGCTTGCATGCCAGCCGATGACCAGCACAACAACAATAACACTCGTGCTAATAATAGACATACATACATACCAACAACTATGCTGGTTAGCATCAACCACCAGCAGTGTTTCACTTGTTCGTTCGCACTACAATTGTTAAGCATGCAAGAAATACGTCAATTCTCAGACAGCCTAACGCAGCGGACATATAAAAGCGCCGTAATTGGCAAACTCAAGTCAGTCTCCGCAGGTAAGCCGGCGGGAACACATGTCTGCAAAGACATTGGTTCTGGCTAGCTAGCCTGGGTGGAGGAGGCCGTCAGTAGTGTCGGTCATCCTTCGCTTAGCTGAGACGCATGCGGGATCATCTCGCGGGCGTACCAGTTGAGTGAGGGCGGGCCGCTGCTCTTCTGACATTTCAACCGCTCGGTCAAGGCTCCGTCCGTGAAACGAAGCGTGAGCATTGGGAGACAGTAAGTTGCGCTTTCCCCTGCTCACGGGTCGATCCACGGAGTCTCAGTTGGCACAACTCCGCTCTCCTGATGCCTTCAGGTTAGGCAACCAGGGAGAGCGGTGGTGTCCAGCGGAGGAGTCAGATAACTAATCACAGTCTCCGCAGGTTTTCGAAGTCAACCGAGCTGCTTACAAAGAGAGGTAATAATACCGACCGCACTTCAGGACGCCGACTGCACCTCCCCGTCGTACGACCGCTGCTGGCTGCTATCTCTCTCGCTACCATCTGATCGCTGCTAGCTACTCTCCCGATTCATTCGACCGCTGCTAGCTACTCTCACGATTCATTCGACCGCTGCTAGCTACTCTCCCGATTCATTCGACCGCTGCTAGCTACTCACTCTCTCTCTCTCTCTCTTGTGACGGAAAGCTGTTAGCCCATCCATATCACAAGCCGTGTGTGTGTGTGTGTTCGATTTTAACACATAGATACTGTGTTCTTTATTCAGTGGGAGTTTGTGGGACTTCTACTCGACCTTGGACAGGCTGAGCATTACCCCAGCCTTCGACAAAACCCACCTCATAACTTATGCAATGCAAAAAGGAGTTCCATACATACGTAAACATAAAGTGAACTACACTGCGTATAGGTAACTTGTTTACATAAATATATAAATACATACATACAGGTGAAACTAATAAAAGCGTGTTAAAAATCGCCACTCTTAGGTAATTTATATTTCATTGTGCACACTCGTACTGTATTGTTAATAATCGAAAGAATTTTGGAGAATTGGGAGCCACTTAAAAGCTATTTTCGCCTGGCCTAATTTGAAGATAAGCGTAAAAAAGCAGAAACTAGTTATGAAGAATCAGAAAGAATTCAAAACAAGGCTTATTTTAGATTTTTGAAGTACGTTCTTAACTTTTTCAATGAATTTAACGCATTGTTTCAAAGCCGAAATTTACTTATACATATACGGATAAGACAAGAAATTTCTTAAAACCCGACTTTTTTACAATTCCGTGGGAATTACAGCTAAAAGTTTTGAAACTTCCAACTCTATATCAACGCCTAAGTATAAGATCGCCCTATTTCAAAAATTGTTTCAAAAACGCCCTATTTCAGAATTTTCTTCAATAACGCCCTATTTCATAATTGGTTTCAATAACGTCCTATTTCAGAAAATTTTTTAAAAACGTCCTATTTCAGAGAAATATGAATATTTTGTCAAATTATTGAATATGAAGATATTTTGTCAAATTTAAATTTGGAGGAAAAGATTGTATTCAAAAAAAGTGTTTTTGCTTTTATGAAGCTTCTCCTTTTCAGATAATATCACGTTTTTCATTTGACGGTGTTTTCGAAGAATTTCAGTTTTTAGATCGCGATATTGTTTTTGATTTCTCTAAAAACAATCGTGTATCACTTCTCGCTCTAACTAAAAAATTAAATCTTAATCCTGATCTCACAGAATCGGAATACAAAAGTATTTGTATAGTCTTAACTGAAACACAAAAAGACGATTTCAAAAAATTACCTGTTGATGCAATGTGGAGTAAAATAATAAACTTTAAAAACTATAATGACAATTTTTTGTTCCATAATCTTAAGCAATTGGTTGAAATTGTACTCACTTTACCCCATTCAAACGCTGAATACGAAAGAATTGGGCAATTCACAAGCTGTTGTAAAGTATTGTAATGTTGTATACTGGTAAAGGTTTACAATAGGTGTATCAGTAGGGTTGATTTTTCTCATACAAATTTCAATACAACCAATACAACTGGGCAGCCTATGTTTATTGAGTGTGCTATTTGATTTAAGTTTTTTATTCTGACAGTTTGTTAAAAAAAAATTTAAACAAAAATATGGAAGCGGTGAGACGAAAAAAAAAAACAAATTACTTGCATCGTGTGTAGCATATATCAATTAGGACTTAAATCCGCCGCTAACAAATCTAATAACTGTTTTTCGCTTTCGCCTGGCATTTTTTTATTCAAATTTTTGTAAACAACAAACTGTAAACAATAACGAAATACAACAAAACACATACGAGAGTCTGTTCACAGGTACTGCGTTCTTATGCACATTTTCCTTTACAACATACAACTTTACAATAGTGAATTGCCCAAATATTTTCAATTGTAACGGATTTAAATGTAAAAAGCGAAACAAACTATCTAGTGATATGTTAAATAGTATAAGTAAAGTAAGAGTTGCCGTTCAATCCAAAAATATCAATTGTTTCGACTTTAAAATCAACAAAAATCATATCCACTTGCACAATGTAAATAATTTTTACAACTGATACTTTTAGCTATTAAAAAAGACTGTATTTACCTGTTATATATTCTTATATTACTGAAATAAATGCTTTAAATTCGGTGGGAATTTTGTGGGATTTTTTTTTACTTAAAATGTGGGAAATTAGGGAATTTTTCCAATTTCTGTGGGAATTTTAGCGGAGATTATCTGGCATCACTGAATCATATCGACATTTTGCAATAAAATAGTGCATTAAACTATAACAACTATAACCAACATATTTACTGAACAAATTTAAGAGTCATTTTCTTTACAACCATTTTTTGCATAAACTAACGGGAGTATTCCATCCTTGATTTTAAAAGGATAATTATTAGGGCAACCAAAAATTGGCACAAGCAATTTTTTTCTATGGTAGCTATCACATAATGCTTAATTTAGGGTAGTTTTTAAGAAAAATTATACATTCTGACATACTTTTGATAGAGCTAAAAATTGCCAAATTCACAATAAATGCTAATTTATGCTAATTTCGCTATTAAATAAAAATTACAAAAAAAAATCGGAAAAATATGCTATGGATTTTCTGCTCTCTGATTGGCTAATCGCTTCAATTTGCCAATTGAATTGCTCCAGATATGGCATGTATAGACGTCGGGTAATTTCACAAAATTTTATTGCACATCTAACCCCTTTTGCCGTTTAGGACGATGGCAACTGACACTGTCCTATTGGCATACGTCAGACGGTCAATATATATTGATGAAATCCGTGGATCGCGATTCATATTGACAGTGTAGCATCGAGTATTGATGGATCGCGATTCTGGATCGCAAAATGTTTATAGCCCGTGCACAATTGACTTCTACCTCGCTTTGCTTCAGAGTTTTGCTTTGACAGTTCCGTTCAGCATGTGATTTTCAAAGGGACGTGTTCACAATTGAGGTGAAGCGAGTAAAGCAAAGTATAAAGTTAGCCATGTCTCAACTTTTTTACACTTTCAGATATCTGGCAACCTTCGCGAACAAGTGTAAAAATTTGCGCGGAAATAAGTGTTTTAGATAAAACTAATTTGAGTCAATATTTAGTGTCAAAAAATTCCATATACATCGCCTTAGGCGTTCTAGAAGTGCTTTCCCCCGGGGGAGTGAAAAGTGGACCAAAATAATTAAGTGTTCTCAGCATTTAATTAAAAATAAAAGTGAGACTCCACATAGCGGGAGAGCTGCAAAAGTAAAAACAAAAAAATACAAATACAAATAGCAACACAAATAGTTAGTACACCCAAAGAAGGTAAATCGTAAGCAGGTTGTGGACCGTGCTAATTTACCGCCTGAAAGTAGGCAACGAATATACAAATCTGGACAATAACTAGTGCTGCCAGATCTCCAAATAAAAAATTACCCATTTTTAATAAATAAATACCCTCATCAATGCCAAATAAGAAAAAGTAAGTAAAAAAACAATAAAAAACCAACTACAACTACAATTTCAAGCCCAAACCCCAATGCAACAACAAACTCCAAAATCCATAGGAGCAACCCAAACACTAACCCCATCCCACCTGCCTAGCGCTAACGTACCTAGTGTTCAGCAGCAAATTGAAGAACTCGAAAGGCAGCTTAAAATGCTATATAGCCAACAGCAACAAACCCAGAAACCCCAAACGGCAGGAAACTCAACATCTGCCACCACATCCGACGAATGGAAATTCGTTAATAATTCCAAACGTCAACGAGAAAGCCCAGGTAAGGGCACTGACTCAAAAAAACAGGCGTTGTCTGATAACTATTGGCTTGGAACCCGCCAAACAAACGAAAACAGATTTGCTGCTCTGGAAACTGAGGAAATAACCCAACCTATTGAAAAAGTACCCTAACCACCGCCAATATTCATAGATAAAGTGCTTAATATTCCCCCTCTAATGAGTTTACTCCGAAAAGTTGCCCCAAACTTGTATGATCTAAAGCTCACAGGTAAGGAGCAAGTAAAAGTTCAAGCATCATCCCTGGATGCCTACAAAACCATCGTATCCCAATTAGAACAGAAGGGTACAGAGTTCTTTACTTACAAAACAAAACAAGAACGTAACTTCAAAGTAGTTCTTAGAAACATGCACTACTCAATAAACCCGCAAGAAATTGTCGATTCTTTAAAAGATCTCGGTCACTCAGTCACAAACATCTGGAACATAAAACACAGAGTCACGAAAAAGCCTCTACCCATGTTCATCATTGAGCTCAAACCCGACTCCAACAACAAGGAGATATATCAAATCAAAAACCTCCTGCACTCAAAAATTACTTTCGAGCCCCCACACCCGAAGCGTGAAATACCACAATGCGCCAACTGCCAGCAATATGGCCACACAAAGTCCTACTGCCGTCGAAAATCAGTATGTATAAAATGTGTTGGAAACCACCTCTCCTCTGATTGCAAGCGAAAGACAAGATCTGACGATGTCAAATGCGCTCTATGTGAAGGTAACCATCCAGCAAATTATAAAGGCTGTATGGTATACAAACACCTCCAAAGCGCCAAATACCCAACTCTGAGGAAAAAAGCTCCTGCACAGCCTCAAGAGAAACCACAACAGCCAAGTGAAACCCCAATTCAGATTGAAACCCCAATTCAAATTGACCCATACACATATGCTGATGCAGCAAAGAAAGGCGTAAAACCCCGCTCGAACCCTAATAATGCTACTACAAATAGTAATGAAACCCACACACCAACGCAAAACACTAACGAAATGCGAGAAATGATAAACTTACTCAAACAAGTCATGCAACAAATGACAGCAATGATGAGCCTCCTCGTCACCTTCACGACTAAAAACTGTGCACCTTCAGCTCGTTGAAAATTATTATTTGGAATGCCAATGGCCTATCCAAACACTTACTTGAAGTTAAAGCTTTACTTCAGACCCATGATTTAGATATACTCCTCATATCTGAGACCCACTTTACTGACAAAAGTTACTTTGAAGTACCCAACTGCAAGTTCTACCACACAAAACACCCAAGTAACAAAGCTCATGGAGGCTCAGGAATCTTGATACGGAAAAGTATTAAACATTACAAAACGAATTCATTCCGTACAAATGCTATACACTCAGAAAAAAAAGCGTTCTAAAACACACAAAACAAGTCCAAAATCAAGCCCATCCGTTGACAAAAGTATGGTAAGTACGTTTTTTCTTAACTCGTGAACGACGTGCTTGGTTTGAGAACGTTTTTGCCAAGACCACCGTTCTACTTTTAAGAACTGTTTCGACTTGAACAGGGACATTTTCGGGCTCATTTTAAGAACGCTTTGTGCTTGATTTGAGATCGTTTTAATTTCATTTTAAGACCAGTTTGCGCTTGATTAGAGAACGTCTTTCATTCATTTCAAGCACGGTTTGTGCTTGATTTGAGACCGTTTTACCGTCATTTTAAGACCATTTTACGCTAGATTTGAGAACGTCTCGCATTCATTTAAAGCACGCTTTGTGCTTGTGATCAGAACATTTTACGGTCATTTTAAGAACGCCTTGTGGTTGATTTGGGGCCGTTTTGTGTTCATTTCAAACACGATTTGTGCTGTAGATATTTAAAACGCAACTAATTTTTTTTTTTTTTTTTTACTGAAAATAACATTTTTATTTGGCTCAAATATACTTAATTCTAAAATACATTTTTCCATTGTTCATTGGATATAAATGCATCGGTGGGGTTACAAATTCGACAATATTTTTAAAATAAAGGTTGTCTGATCCAACTTCGTAGGATTGTAAATGTTGCTCAAAGTGTTTTACTTCAATTAAATAGCAGATGTTTGATCTTATACAGCTCAATATTTTTTTCGTTTGAAGCTAAATAATAATTAGTTTTGTAACGAGTTCTCTTAAAAAATATTTCATAACATATTTCACATCTTTCAAAATCAATTTCAATGGTGGTTTGTATATTACTAAAATAATCTTCTTTAGTTAAGTTAACAATGTTGGAACTACAAAGATTTTCCAATACATAACTATTTTTAATTCCAGATTCCTGATAATTCTTTTGTTCCAAATTCCTTTGGTAATTATTTTAATTTCTTAAGTAATCAAAAATTACAGTTATAGGAACTTAACGTAGAATGAACAAACTCACTCAAAATTTTTGTTCAATGGGGTTCGACCACATTTGATTATGCACACTTAGCGTAACATAGAAGTCTGATCCATTTAGATTTTTACGGAGCGCGCATAGAGCGGCCCGTTTTCAATTTGCCCCATACTACGTTAAGTACCTATAACTCCAGTTGAGTTTCAAGCAACCCATTTTACATTTACTATAATATACATACATAAATACATATACATATTTTTCACATTAACATCGACTTTGATATATTGTACCCATCAAATGATCACTTTCTATTTTCAAAATGGGATTATTTTAAAGCAGAAGTTGGTAAATTTTATGAAGCCCATATTCATAATGAATTCTGCAAACAGATATTTGGAAAAGCAAAATTTTTGACTAATACAGGTTCGTTTATATCATTGAACTGTAAAATCATCATTAATACTATAATATTGTATGATTTTTTTTTTCCAACAGATGCACAAGATTACTTGTATACAATTTTATTGAACGCAGTTTTACCAGCGACGACTAGGTTCAAATATAGTACCGGCAAAAAAACGAAAAGGTTACAATTGTTGATTCTCAAGAAAGCCTCGTTTTGCGAGTGGTAATTTCTGCAGCCAGTCGATCGCCTTTGATGGCATCGATAGCGTTTCATCTTCAATTTTTGTAAATAAAGATTTTATTAAAAAAAAATGAGCTTTATAATAATTTTGCACCAAATTTCACTTACTTCTTCTTTCTTCCAAGAAAAGTTTTTCACGAAACTCTACCCGCAATCCTAAAGGCTGTACTGCTTCTTTAACGTCTTCACTTCTCGAATAGTGCAAGTTTTCAAAAGCGACCTGCGCAGCTGAAGAATTAAATAAATATGATTACTTTACCTATGCATATGTATACTCGTACAATGTATGTAATTTCTCATGAAATTATTTGTTTTTGCTAGTGAATGTATGTATGTATGTACATATGTACTTTTCAATATCAAATGTTTTATTTATATTACGATTACCGATTTGACAAATACCACAAAATACAATATATGTATGTAAATTTCCAATAAAATTGATTTTTGCTCAGACAATATGGAAAAATTCACTAACAAAAACGCATAATTTCATCAGCTATTTTATTTTGGAAGCGCTATATTAGCTGTGTTTTCTTTTACGCGCATACATACATATATGTATGTACATATGTACATCTGCACTTGTATGAACTGCTAAGTGCAAATCTCTATCCACACTTAGCAGCTCATACAAAATTTATGCGCATAAAAGAAAACACAGCTATTAGCGGTAAAACGCGCGCAGCCGAAATACCTGTAACCAGTTACCAACGCAAAACATCCCAATAAACGTCGCAAGAAAAAGTCTCAAACGTTTGAGAAAATTATAATTCTCAACTTGAGTTTCAGCATGTTTTATCATTGAAAAAATAAATGTGTTCTCAAATTTCTTAACTATGAGCTGAGAAAGTCTTGAGGACAAAAAACTTGCAGCGCCGCTCACATTTAAAGAATTTTTAATCTGATTTGATATGTAAACAAGCATGTACCTGCACACAATTTAAATTGAAAATTAAATTTATTTAAATAATATATGTATGCACATTTTGGGTTCAAAATTTTATTATGTATGTAGGTAAACAAATTTAATTAAAATAAGAAGTAAATTTTTTGAGATTATTTATGGCAATTTAATGCGTATAAGTCAAATCGCCAAATACGCAGACAAGCCATTTGATATACTGATTTCATCTGTGGACATGCAATTGAGAACTGACGATTTAGATTTCAGAAACTACGCACAACTTAAGTTGAGAATTAATAAAAATGTTTATTGGGATGGAGCAGAATAAGCGTCAGTACACATTGTTACATATATTTTTACATACATTCATACATACACTTGACGCTCACATTGCATACATACGTACGCGAAAAAATATGTATAAATTAAACCCCTTCTAAGCCCATGGCTTTATTTTTCACTTACTTCTTAAATATGGAAGGACCGATTCCATATTTATTTATTTTAAAAAAACTTCTAAGCGAACATTCTCCACTTTGTTTTCCATTTTACCTATTATTATTTTTCACTACACCGAACGAGCAGTTTAACCAACGGACGATATTTAAGAACTGAGAGCTTCATGCACCAGCATTGCCGTTTTGGTTAAATTTTTTTATCGTCGGTTAATTTTCGGGTACGCTTTGATTTGGGTAATTTTCTTTTTAGTTACTTTATGACTTGTTTTCTTCTAGTGTGAGTTGAGATAATTCAATATTAAGAAAAATTTTATTTGGGAAACTTAAATAACAAATCCTTAAAAAATTAAGTTTAATTTTAAGACACCTTGAATCTTATATAAAATTTTTTAGAAAAAATGGTACTATCCTTCTTATTTTCTAATGTGTTAAAAATATTATATTTTAATATGAAATAAATATAAAACGAAAAAATATGCGAAGTTTTGAAAAATAATTTAAAGGCACTGAGTACTATTTGCTATCATATTCATAAATTTTAAATGATTTTTTCACGGAACGGCATTTTCAAAAATTACACATTTAATTTTATTTATGAATTTATATAATTTTTAAGATTTTTTTCTAAAATTATTGATTTAAGAGACATTGAAACTTAGAACAGTTGTTACAATTCTTCAACTGTCAAAAAAATTTAAAATATGGAAAATCTCAAAAAATATTTTGGCACACTGAACGTCAAATACTACCTTGTTTTTCAAATTTTAATAAAATCGGAGGTCGCTATTTTACAGTATGGAATACCTCATATGTGACTGAATTAACTTAAATATATATTATATTCACATACATATGTATATATTTACAAATAATATAAAAAATAATTGAAAATACATACTTAGTTTATTTGTGGGGAATTGCAAATTTTTGTGGGTATTGTATTATTGTTTTAGATAATTGCAAGAATTGAAAACGGCAACGCTGTCATACAGAGGCAGAGTGTGTGAAGAGCGAAATAATATGTGTGATGAGCGCGCTGCTCTCTGCTTAGCCGATCCGGGCTCTTTTCAAGAAAATTGTTCACAATTCATGCACAGGGTTCTCAGTTTAATAACGAATGGTAATTTTTCAAGAACAAGTGTTTCTGTTTTAAGAACAATGTAGCAAGAACGCAAAAGTTTAAAAAGCAGTCCGCTGGTGCTGCGTTTTAGAACGCTGTTTTTTTCTGAGTGTACAAGCCACAAATATTGTCATTGAAGACCCGAGCGGCCAGCTTACACTCTCTGCTATCTATAGCCCGCCGAGGCACTCAATCAGTACTGCTGAATATGAAAATTGTGTGTTAAAAATATTATATTTTAATATGAAATAAATATAAAACGAAAAAATATGCGAAGTTTTGAAAAATAATTTGAAGGCACTGAGTACTATTTGCTATCATATTCATAAATTTTAAATGATTTTTTCACGGAACGGCATTTTCAAAAATTACACATTTAATTTTATTTATGAATTTATATAATTTTTAAGATTTTTTTCTAAAATTATTGATTTAAGAGACATTGAAACTTAGAACAGTTGTTACAATTCTTCAACTGTCAAAAAAATTTAAAATATGGAAAATCTCAAAAAATATTTTGGCACACTGAACGTCAAATACTACCTTGTTTTTCAAATTTTAATAAAATCGGAGGTCGCTATTTTACAGTATGGAATACCTCATATGTGACTGAATAAACTTAAATATATATTATATTCACATACATATGTATATATTTACAAATAATATAAAAAATAATTGAAAATACATACTTAGTTTATTTGTGGGGAATTGCAAATTTTTGTGGGTATTGTATTATTGTTTTAGATAATTGCAAGAATTGAAAACGGCAACGCTGTCATACAGAGGCAGAGTGTGTGAAGAGCGAAATAATATGTGTGATGAGCGCGCTGCTCTCTGCTTAGCCGATCCGGGCTCTTTTCAAGAAAATTGTTCACAATTCATGCACAGGGTTCTCAGTTTAATAACGAATGGTAATTTTTCAAGAACAAGTGTTTCTGTTTTAAGAACAATGTAGCAAGAACGCAAAAGTTTAAAAAGCAGTCCGCTGGTGCTGCGTTTTAGAACGCTGTTTTTTTCTGAGTGTACAAGCCACAAATATTGTCATTGAAGACCCGAGCGGCCAGCTTACACTCTCTGCTATCTATAGCCCGCCGAGGCACTCAATCAGTACTGCTGAATATGAAAATTTCTTCAAAACTCTCGGAAATCGATTTCTAGTTGGCGGAGATTACAATGCAAAACACACATTCTGGGGCTCTCGTCTCATTACCCCTAAAGGAAGACAGCTATATAATGCGATTAGCAATCTCAATATAACTCCATTCTCTACTGGAACTCCCACTTATTGGCCAACAGATAAAAATAAAATACCCGACTTAATCGATTTCTGCTTGGTGAAAGGCATTACTTCCTCAGATATAACATGCAAATCGTGCTTTGATTTGTCTTCCGACCATTCTCCAATCCTGGTAACAATTGATAAAAATTTTACACCGACATCGGATCAATGCCGCCTTTACAATCGGAAGACTGACTGGGAATACTTTCGATACATTATCTCGTCTAAGCTTCACTTGAAATTAGCGCTGAAATCTGCTGAAGATATAGAGGTAGCAGTCGAACATTTTAACAGCTGCATCCAACAAGCTGCATGGAAATCCACTCCCACCCTCATCAGACCAAAAAAGACAAGCGTTACCCACAAAATACAAGCTAAGCTCAAAGAAAAGCGACTCGCAAGGAAAAAATGGCAACAAACCCATCACCCCGACGACAGAAAAGATTGAATGCTCTCCCCAAAGAACTCAAAAATATCCTCAAAATTGAAGACAACAGACAAGTTCAACAATATCTCAGTAATATTGATGCAACAGCTGCAACTGATTACTCCCTTTGGAAAGCTGCTAGTAAGCTAAAAAGGCCGATTCTCCACAATTCTCCTATACGAATGGAAAATAACGAATGGGCGAAAAGTGACGCAGAGAAAGCAAATACTTTTGCTCGCCACCTAAAATCAGTATTCACCCCACATGATATTGAACCCCCACTAAGCACAACAACAGAAGTGAAAAATACTCTGAGTCATCCCTATCAAATGGACCTCCCCATAAAACGATTCGCAATATCGGAGGTAAAAACCGTAATAGCGAAACTCAAATCAAAGAAAGCTCCCGGGTACGATATCATTAATGGCATTGTACTAAAACACTTACCTTACGAAGGCATAAAATTTCTCACCCAACTGTTTAATGCAGTACTAATAACTTCATTCATACCCCCACAATGGAAAGTCGCTCAGATGAAAATGATTCTGAAACCAGGAAAGCCCCCTGATACGGCAGCGTCTTACAGACCCATTAGTTTGCTGCCCATTGTCTCAAAAGTCCTGGAAGTCCTTTTCCTTAAAAGACTCTTACCCAAAATAGAAGAACGTAACATTATACCTAATCACCAATTTGGCTTCAGAAGAGGGCACGGAACAATTGAACAAGTACATAGACTTACCGAGAAAATCTACTCTGCCTTTGAGCAAAAAAAATACTGTACAGCTGCCTTTCTAGATATATCCAAAGCTTTTGATCGCGTATGGCACGACGGCCTCCTCTATAAAATAAAAAATACTCTCCCTACAAACTACTTTCTATTTATACAATCTTATCTAAAAAATCGTTACTTTTTCGTCAAAGAAGGAGCAGAGAAGTCTGAGCTTTACGAGAGCTTAGCAGGCGTCCCACAAGGTAGTGTAATGGGCCCAATACTGTACCTACTTTACACATACGACCTCCCAATAGCAGAAGGAGTCACTATCGGTACTTTTGCCGATGACACTGCCGTACTGGCTGCAGACCTCAACCCTAACGTGGCCTCACTCAAGCTTCAAAGAAGTTTAAATAAAATTACCCATTGGCTGAAAGACTGGCGGATAAAGTCGAATGAGTCAAAATCTGTCCAAGTGACGTTTACCACTAGACGTAACACTTGCCCACCCGTAAAACTCAATGGCATTGCTATACCGCAAAGTGACGTAACAAAGTACCTTGGTATGCATCTCGACAGAAAACTAACATGGAGAACCCACATATTCACCAAACGAAAAGCTCTTGGTATAAAATTGAGAAATCTTTATTGGCTCATGAATCGAAACTCCCAACTATCAATCGACAACAAACTCCTGCTCTACTCAGCTATCTTAAAACCCATTTGGACCTATGGCATACAGATGTGGGGAACCGCAGCAAACTCAAATATAGAAATTCTCCAAAGATTCCAATCGAAAACCCTTAGAATGATTGCAAATGCACCCTACTACGTCACAAACGACCGTCTACATCGTGACCTAAAGATACCCACTATCGCTCAAGAAATCAGAAAGTATGCTGCATCATACAAAACGAGACTACTAGCTCACCCCAACCCCCTCGCTCTAGCCCTGACGGCAAAACCAACTAGTTTCGTACGCCTCAAAAGAAAATCTTTTACAGATCTTTATTGATGGACTACAATAAATGGATGCGTTACTGAGAGCAATCCATACACGCCCACCATGTTTATTAAGTCATTATTAATTACTAATTGCTTTTAACGAACCACAAAATTGTTAGATGTATTTTATTAATACAGTTGGCAAAATATATTGGACGCTAAAAAAAAAAAAACAAAAACTTTCACAAACATCTCCCCTTATGTGTGTGTGTGTGTGTATGTTTGTATATCTACATTTATTTTAGCGATTTCACGCAATTTCGTGAGAAGTGAACAGAGAAAAGTAAAAAATAACATTCCCCAAATATTTTACCAAAAATCAGGTTTATAAATCAAAGCAAAGAAATGAAGTGGAAATTGTCAAAGTGTTAATTGTAGCATCTGAAATTTCGCTTTGCTTTAAGGTTTTTTCTATGAAAGTTGAAGCATACAAAGCCAATTGTGCACGGGCTCTTAGAAATTTTGAAATCCCCGATCCGGATCGGAATACTGACAGTGAAAATTTTGCGATCCATCAAAAGCATATATAGAAATTTTGAAATCCGTGATCTGGATCGCAATATTGGCAATAAACGAATTGAAAGTGAAAGTGTGAAAAGGACGGAAGTAAAATATTTTAAAACTCAGAGCGAGAAAAATATCGCAATATTCATATTGAACGTGTAGCATTAGTTTGGGATTCATCAAACCATCAATATGAATCGCGATTCAAATATCGTGATTCATATTGACAGTGTGACGTCTCCCATTCGATCATCTGTCAGAAAGTTCACTTTGATTTAAATTTTTGGAGTTTTTTCGGCCACAGATAACGTTTCGGCAAATTTTAATTAAGGTAAGATATTTTTTTTTATTAAAATGTTAAATACATTGCTAACACAGTTTCCCCTTAGATCATGCCCAAACCAAAACAAAAAAAGCCGCTTAGACTTGCGCGCTACGTTCAGGAGTTTAATGTATTGAAGACTGATGGCGAGGTACTAATTTGCAAAATTTGTAACAAAGTAGTGTCGTCAGATAAAACATACAGTATCAAGTCGCATATAGCCAGTGCCACTCACATTGAACTTGAGAAAAAGCATTCTACTATCACGCAGCTATTTTTGCCGGAAAGTGCCAGGTGTAAAAATACGGAGTTCACAATGGATCTTTGCAAAGCGCTTGTCGCTACTGATATACCGCTTTCCAAAATTCGGAACACACATTTTAAGAATTTTTTAAATAAATATACAGAGTACCAGGTACCACCTGAAACCACCTTGCTCAATGCAGTTAACTCCATCTATAATTCAACAATTGAAAATATAAGAAGTTAGTCAAGCCGATAAGAACAACCACCGTGTACGGACGTGTTTTCATTTGAGTTCTGTATTTCGTCTCTCGATTTCTATTATACCTGTGCAAAACAAATTTAAATTTAATTTTGTGCAAAGCAAATATATAATCATAATCACAAACAATTTAATTATAAACAATTTCAATTTTGTGAATACGTATATAATTCAAGTAATTCAGGTTGTGCATTGCAATTTTCACTTCTTATTTCATTTTACACAAACAATACATATGCCTTGCTTTTGTGGTCAGAGAGTGGAGCGCACTCAAAGCAGCGTACAGTGTGAGACGTGTAAAGAAGTATACCACCTGCAATGTGTTGTTGGTACGTTGGCCGCTGATTTGGACTATTTTAAAAATCACGATGATATTTATATTTGTGGTGACTGTGCTGTCGCTGATCATAAAGATGGTGTGTCACATAATGTTGTCGCTGTACAACAACAACATCAACATGTAAATGATAACGAGCAGCATCACTTGTTATCGTCTATTCTTGCCGAATTGAAGAGTCTGCGAACTGAGCAAGCAAGTGCAGTGGCGGGTATACACTCTCTTCAAGCCGACAAAAACAGGTTGTTGGGTGAATTAGAACTTATGCGCTCTCAGCTTATTAATATACAGAAGATTTATGATGAAGGGGTTGCTTGTGCACTTGCCTCGCTCACATCAGAGGTCAAGCAACTGTGTTCGCGTGTTAGCAAAAACAAAAACAAAGAAAACAAAGAAAACAAATGTAGTGATAAAAACACCAAAAACTCTAAGCAAGTCATTTCTGCTGGTCAGCCAAGCTGTGCTAAAACAGCTGTTGCTGGCAAACATAATACTAATTCGAAACAACCTATTGAGGTTTTGAGCAATAACAATGATATGATAACGGTTGGGATGGCTGCCAGGGGGTCGGTTGCTAAAAGTGTTGTTAGCGCTAACAGTATTAATAATAATGCTAACTTGAATACACTAATATATAGCATAGCTAACTCTGCTGTTGCTAACAGTGTTTCATCGACCAAATCTTTAACTACTGTTACCTCTGTACCTGCAGTCGCGGCGTCTAACAACGTAAAATACTACCAAAGCAATACAAATATGGCTGTTAGCTCTGCCTCTTCTACTGCTGTTTACGACCAAAATAATGCGAATGGTAGTAGCACTGAGCGTATGGTAAATGGTGAAAACACCGATGCTGATGCTGTTAACAATGTTAAAAAAGATGATGTTGCTCGTTGTTCTGGCGTTATTGATTTGAACCCGGTTGGTCCTAGGTTGGTGACTGCCGTGCCGCCTCGCCGGGCAATTTTTGTATCGCGATTGCATCCAACTTTAACGCAGGCTGATATTGTTAATTATATTTTGGTTAAGCTTAGTCCTACAAATTGTATTAATATTAGCGTACATAAATTTGTTTTTAATTATGAGAGGGATTTTTCATCGTTTAAAATATCAGTTCCAGAGGAGCACTTTGCCATGGTTCTAGATAAATCTTTTTGGCCTATACATTCAGTGGTACATTTGTACACCACAAAATCGAAAGATGAGCCCCTCATACGTACAGGGTCAAAAAACTTGGGTACCAACCCGATCATTACGATTCAATAGTAACCATTCACTATCAGAATGTTCGCGGTTTACGCTCTAAATTGAACGCTTTTTATCTCAACAGCTTTTGTTTTACAGCGCAAGTGATTGCGTTTACTGAGACTTGGCTTAAACCAGATAATTTAAATTCGGAGTTATTTTCAAATGACTACGTCGTTTTTCGGTGTGATCGTCAGTCCAGAGCAGGCGGCGTCCTGATCGCTGTGTCGTCTAGTATTTCTGCTGAGGTGTTGAACATTGACAATACTCTTGATATTGAATTTATAGCCGTAAAGCTCTTGTTTCTCAATTTTTATTTATATATATCCTGTTCGTATATACCGCCTCGGTCGGATATACAAGTTTATGATTGTCATACTGTAGCTATTCAAAATCTGCATTCACGTTTGCGGGATAACGATCGCTTAGTGGTTCTTGGTGACTTTAATCTGCCATTCGTTAGCTGGATAAACAATGATAATTCTAGCTTTTTGACTCCCGTCACTCAGCACGGTTTTGTTGGCTCCCTTATAGATCTGCCTCTAGTCCAGATCAATAATGTGGTAAACTCTAAAAATAAGTTGCTGGATTTAGCTTTTGTCGATAATTCATTGGGTATAGGTCTCAGTCGAATTTCTGCCTTATCCCTGCCTGAAGATCCCTTGCACCCCACATTTGAGATTGCACTGGATAATTTGCTGCCTATGATTAACTTTTTGGAAACGAGCTCTAGTTATCGTTCGAGATGTTTTAACAAAGCGAACTTTGACATGCTTAACCAAATGATAGCTACCCATGATTGGTCTGATCTTTATGCATGTAACGATGTTGAGGCTGCCACATCCATTTTTTACAGTCACCTTAATGGCTTCATTAATCTTTGCGTTCCGGTTCATTTTATTAAGGCTAAAAGTAGTAAGCAACCTTGGTTCACAAGACAACTTGCCAATCTTAATAACATTAAATCTAAGCTCTATAAGCGTGCTAAAAGATCTGGTTCTTCTGTAGATTTTTCTAAATATTTAGTTGCCCGTTCCAATTTTCAGTGCCGGAGTCAAAATTGCTACAAGTCCTATTTAACTAGATGCAAAATGGAATTTTTTAATAATCCAAAAAAATTGTATGGCTTTGTTTATTCAAAACGAAAATCTTCGGGATTTCCATCTTCGTTATCTTTGGGTGGTAAGAATGCTAGCCTCGACCATGAAATTGCAGATTTATTTGCAGACTTTTTTAAATCAACCTATTCGTCAACCTGTGTTCAAGCCGGTACTTACCCGTATGAATTAATTAGTTCTAACGGTATTCTTAATCCAGTAATTGACAGTGAAACTTTACTTCAGAGTCTTCTGGCTCTGAAACCGATTTTTTCGCCAGGCCCTGATGGTATTCCGGGTTGTGTGCTTAAGTTCTGTGCCGTGAACTTGACGGAACCGATATTAAAATTGTTTAATTTGTCGTTGCAATCGGCGTCATTTCCATCAATTTGGAAACAGTCATTTATCATACCTCTGTACAAAAAAGGTAGTAGATCTAACATTGAGAACTACAGAGGAATTGCTAAGCTTTCAGCGATTCCCAAAACCTTTGAAAAAATAATTACCAGTCAACTTCAACATTCGTGTATCTCTATATTATCACCCTGTCAGCATGGTTTCGTGAGAAGTAGATCAACCACCACAAACCTACTGGAATTTACTTCCTTAGTTCGGGATGGTTTTTTGGCTAAAAAGCAAACGGATGTGATTTACACCGATTTTAGTAAAGCCTTTGATTCGGTCAATCACGTAATTCTGACTCAAAAGCTCGATTTACTAGGGTTTCCGACGAATTTGGTTTTATGGCTCTCAAGCTATCTCTCTAATAGAACTCAAAAGGTGCTATACAAAAACACTATTTCTAACTCGATTAATGTTACCTCTGGTGTACCTCAAGGCAGTCATTTAGGCCCACTGCTTTTCACCCTTTTTATAAATGACTTGCCACAGATTTTGTCTCATTCCCGAGCTCTAATGTATGCGGACGATGTAAAAATTTGTTATACATACTTGCCCTCAGACTTTTCTCGCTCAAATCTACTTCAAGTTGATTTGAATTCATTTCAACGTTGGTGCACAATAAATGCACTAGTTTTAAACTGCTCTAAATGTAAGTTTATGACATTCCACCGTGTGAAGCCTGTTCTGTCATCTTATGTACTTTATGGCACTCCTATGGAGCGTATATCTGCGGTTAACGATTTAGGGGTTCTGTTCGACTCGAAACTGAGTTTCAATTCACACATCTCTGCTATTACAAATAAAGCAATGGGAACTCTTGGTTTTGTTAAACGCTGGGCTAAAGAGTTTAATGATCCTTATCTCACCAAGGTCCTTTATATTTCGTTGGTCCGTCCAATACTTGAGTATTGCTCGTGTGTATGGTGTCCAGGATATATTACTCATACAAAGCGTATCGAGTCAGTGCAGAAACAATTTTTATTATTTGCTCTACGGGCCCTTAATTGGGACTCAAATCTTCATTTACCACCTTATAGAAGCAGGCTTCTTCTTATTGATTTGCCAACTTTGGAAAATCGTAGAATATTGCTTGGGGTAATGTTCCTGCATAAGCTGATTCTTGGCGAGGTTGATTCCTCTGTGCTGCTAAGCCGACTAAACCTTGCAGTTCCGGCCAGGGCATCCAGAAACTACGTGCCTTTCCATTTACCCCTTTGTCGCCTAAATTTTGAAAAAAGTGATCCCTTGCGTGTTTGGTGCTCGTACTATAATGATTTGTACAAATTTATTGGTTTTGAAGGTTCGTTTGCTGTCTTGCGTAAAGCAATACTTCTTGGTCTAAACTGATATTTTAAATTTAAATTTAAATTTACTTTTTCACTTTTTGTGTAATGTTAGATACATTTGTTAAGTTTTGGTTAAGTTTATTTCTGTATTTATCTTTACGTAACTTTGTATCTTGTGTTAGTCGACCGCGATTATGGTCGACTTTAAATAAATAATAATAATAATAATAATATAAAAAATCAATACGTATGGTTATCAATTGATGAAACCACAGATTCTTCTGGAAGGTACGTAGCCAATGCAGTTTTGGGCGTGCTAAGTGCCGATGAGACAATTTCCAAGCCGAGATTTTTGTTAAATACGACTTTATTAGAGAAGTCGGACCATTCGACTATTGCACAAGTTTTTGATGCCTCAGTTAAACTATTGGGTCCAACTTTCAACAGGGAAGCTCTTGTAGAGCGTCAAATGTAGTTACACAAGCGCAAACATACATACGTAATAAATTTCCATACATTGTATTGTCACGCGCTGGCGCTGACTACTTAGTCAGCCCCACACAAACCGTGGGAAAGAGTCCCATTATTGTTACACACTTAGAGTAAATATGTATCGTAGTAAATAAGTAGTACATAAGAATAAATTTTGTATAAAAGAACCAAATTTTGTATAATAAAGTGAATTCGTTTTCGCACGTTAAGCGAATAAGTTCTCTGCGCTTCACATTTATTATATGGCGATCTTTGCCAAATAGGTCGTGGCAATTCACTTTGCCTTCCATCTATTTACGTGGCAAGAAAGCCATCGGTGGTAATGATTTGCACTTTCAATGCACGCAAACTAGGCACGTTTCCACAAAGGACAGCAACAGCAGCGAACAACAAACTGCATATGCTTTGTGTTTTGAATTGGTCATCAATATCGTATCCTTGTTGAGCACGCGGAAGCAAGTTAAGCAACAACAACAGCAACATTGGTGCGCTTGAAGGCGAAACAGCAACAACAACCGGGAAGTTACAGCAGCAGCAGCAGCGGCAACAGCAGAACACGCGGCGTCAAAAGATCCGAACGAAGAAAGCAGCAGAATTTTCATTTTCATTGACCAGCAGCAGCAGCAATATATATTAGTATAATTTAATTTAATATACACGTATATTTTATTAACAAATCTTGTGGCAACCTAACGGCTGCCTACTAAGTGGCAAAAATTGAAAAATTCTTGCCTTTTGAATTCTGCTACTAACCAAATTCGATAAATAAGTTTTTTTTTACATTTTAATAATAATATTTTTATTGCTAAAAATGAAAATATTTTGCTTTCTAATGCTAGAGACATTGCGATCTATACCACATATGTGTCACTCTCATATTGTGGTTTAATTGAAAATTTTCATGGTAAAAGCCAAATCATAGTATTGATATTATAATATTCATACCACATATGTGTCTGAGGCATAACTGTAATAAGTAAATGAAAAAAAAAAAAAGTGGAAATATCTTTTGTTCTTTTCAAGAATGTCTAGGTCTATGAACCCAATTGCTGATGTACCCAACGAAGTGGAAGTGAGAGATTACGATAGGGAATTAGAATTTTTGAGAAGATTTTGGCGTCGCATAGGAATGACTAGGGAACCAACTAGTGCTGGAAAAACATCGATGTTTACGAGTATCGATATTTTCGATATTTTTGAGAAAAAACATCGATATTATCGATATATCGACCTTTATATTAGAGCTCTAGATACCCGGGTATCGAACAATTCGAAAAGATCGAATTTGTCTGAGGCTCGTTTGTTGTTCAAATGCCCGTACAAACATTCGAGCTTACAGTCAAAAAAATGTGTATCAGGAAAACAAAAATAAAAACAAATACATATGAAGACAACAAAAAAAATAAACAAACGAAAAATACAAACTTCAAATGCCCGCATTGTTCAAATGCCCGTGCAAACATACGGGTAATAAACAAACAACCGAGTGTTCGAGAATTTGAACAGCATTTGTTCGGGCTACTCGAAAACGTTAAAAAAAAATTGAGAGCTCTACTTTATATAAACCTTAATTTAACATATCTATATATAACAGCTTTATTTTTCGAAATGTCTGCATTCATTATTGTGCCCTGAATTGAACGAGAGTGACAGTCATTTATATTACTCTAAAAATTAACTAAATAAACATTTAAACTAAATATTTCAATTTATTATCAACAGAAATCTTTTTTGAAAAGGGAATTCAATAATCAAAAAAAACAAAAAAGGTAAAATCTGTTCCAGCTAGAAAGAGTAGGTATCAATTACAGTGGTTCACTGAAATATTTCGCATTTAAGTTATTTAAAAAACCATGTTAAAGTTGAAAGGTTTGAAATAGACAAATTAATAACGCATTCTAAATACCTTTTACACTCAGAGAAAATAAATCAAAAATAAAATTTTTATTTTTATAATGCACGTTTTCAACCAAGTCATTTTATTTTAAAAATGAAATTTTTTGAATTAAAAATGAAATTTTTGGAATTAAAATGTATAAGGGATTTAAAAAGAAAATGTTTAAATTAAAAATAAAAATGAATGGAAAAAAAACATAAGTTTTTGGTTCAAAATCTCATAGTGCTTAAAATAGAAATAAAAATTTTTCAATTTAAAATGTTTTTTCTTGATTTTGCAATTCTACAATTAACATTTAAAAAAAAATGTTCGTAATTACATTACTTTTAAACACAGGAATTTCTACATAGGAATCAAATTTTTAAAAAATCTCCAAATTTGGGGAATTACCCACAAAACGGCAATGCTGCCTTTTACCAGCTTCTTTCCGCGTTTATCAGTGATGGATCCATGACCGTCGATATATCGAATATCGGAAAAAAATATCGATATATCGAAAAAGTTCAAAAACATCGATGAATCGATATTATATCGATATCGCTTCCAGCACTAGAACCAACTATAGAAGACGTTATCAATCCTACGACAAGAGTAGAAGAAATACAACGAATGTTTGAAGTTTCCGGCATTCCAAGGTTTTAGTGACATTTTTTTTTAATACAAATAAGCCAATATGGGTGGCAAAACATCCAAGCTTGACAAACCAAATGCCAATGTGGTTAATTCCATTGAAGTAGTTGATCATACTGAGGTCTTGGATTCCATAAAATTCATTTTACTTGTTATTGCAATTGTTAGTTGCATCAATTTATTTTTGAGAATATACTCAATCCACAACAAAATTTTGAAAAAGAGATACATTTTTCGCGCTGACGGCCTGGATAAAGTATAAACAGATTTTTTTTGGAATATCATTATTTTTCAATGGCCAAATGGGAAATAATTCTTAAAACACTTATAGAAGAAAAAACAACGGCAGAAAAAGCATATAAATGCATAAACAAAAATATATCAATAAAAACGGAAACGGTAAGAAAACACCTCAAAACAATACTAGATTCATTAAATAATTTAGGTGAAATAATACGCAAAGTTAACAATCAACTCACTGCAGCTCACCAATTAGAGGCATACCAAATATTTTCCATTGTTAGAGACAAACTAGTATCTTCATTAGCAAGATACAATATTGATGCATTAGTACCAAACACATACGAAAGTACTATATCACTCGACTTTAGTATTTTATTACCAGAACCCGAAGAAAAAGAAAAAGACAAAATGCCACAAACAGTAGTAGAATTTATTAAAACGGCTTCATCAATTTTGCCTGAATTTGATGGTAAGCCGGAAAATCTACATAGTTTTTTGGACGCACTTGAAATTCTCGATCAGATCAAGGACACGCATGAAGCGTTAGCGATATCCATTATAAAAACTAATCTTAAAGGCACTGCACGAAATTACATCAGTACTGAAAACTCATCAATTAAAGGCGAGTCAGTAGAAGTATTGACTGCAAAGCTTTTGAATATTCAACAGCGCAGTAAAACAGCTAATCAATACACTACCGAAATAGAGAAGCTAACAAAGTCATTGGAGGGAGCATACATATGTATCTGATGGGCTTACCTCAGACTTGGCAAGCAAATATTCTACACAAGCAGCTGTAAAAGCCATGTGTAAGAATTGCTCGAACGAAAAAGTAAAAATGATAATGCAAGCAGGAACGTTCACTTCCATGAACGAAGCTATCTCTAAATTCACAAATAGCTGCACTGAAGTAACTGGAAACCCAAACTCATTGCTTCACATCCGCCAACAAAACTATTACCGCGGTAGCATCCATCGAAGTTATCAAAGTAATAATAACAGAAGTAACCACAGACGCGTGTTTCCCACGCGCCACACTTATAACAATAACAATAACATGCAAAGGCGAGACTTTAGAAACCAAACACGGTCAAATGCTCGCAATAACAATAACAATAACAATACAAAGAGCACACGAAACGTACGTAGCTACAACCAAGAGGAAAACCAGCAGACTCCACTTCAACAGTAGAGAGAAAAATTTTTGTATTCAATTTACATTTGAACAACTACATATCTTCCAAGTCAACATTAAATAACTCATTTTCTACTCTCCTAGTAGACACAGGAGCAGATATATCCATTATTAAAAAGGGTCAAATTCAGAATGATGTTTCAATTGATAATCCACAAAAAACAGATTTAAAAGGCATTGGTCAGGGTATAACAAGCACCCTTGGAACAGTTAAAGCAGATTTGAAGGTCGACGATCTTTTGATTCGACATAAATTTCACATAGTAGAAGATGACTTCCCAATCCCATGTGACGGAATTTTGGGACTAGATTTCATTAAAAAATATAATTGCATTTTGGACTATCAAAATGAAAAAGATACTTTGATATTACGTCCATATGATTTCCCAGAAAATATAGCAATTCAAATGACAAATGAGCCAACAATAAATAGTATATCAGTACCAGCAAGATCTGAAGTAATTAGACAAATTAAAGTTAATAATAATAACGAATTATTTATACCACATCAACAATTAGCCGAAGGTATTTTTATTGCCAACTCAATAGTGAACCCGAATCAAGCATTTGTTAGAATTATTAATACAACAGATAAAAATGCAACTATTCAAAATTACAATATTAATACAGAAAATTTAGAAGACTACATAATTGTAAAAAATAAACAGAAAAATGAAGAAAATAATAAAGAAAACCTGGAAAGATTAAATAAAAATTTTCCACCATTTGCTAAATCTCAACTTAATACTTTGTGTTCAGAATATATAGATATATTTGCATTAGAATCAGAACCTATAACCACTAACAATTTCTACAAACAAAAACTTTACATGAAAGATGACAGTCCAGTCTATGTAAAAAATTATACAATACCAGAAGCACATAAACAGGAAATTAATAAACAAGTAAATAAACTAATTCAAGATGACCTAATAGAACCAGCTATTTCCGAATATAATAGTCCTATTTTAGTAGTACCGAAAAAATCACTTCCAGGTAGCAATGATAAAAGATGGAGATTGGTAATCGATTATAGACAAGTAAATAAAAAGTTAACAGCAGATAAATTCCCATTACCAAGAATTGATGATATTCTAGATCAATTAAGAAGAGCAAAATATTTTTCTTGCTTGGATTTAATGTCAGGTTTCCACCAAATAGAACTAAGCCCAGAATCAAGAGATATAACATCATTTACCGCAGACAATGGTACATACCGCTTCAAAAGATTACCTTATGGTCTCAAAATAGCACCAAACTCATTTCAAAGAATGATGACTTTGGCATTCGCAGGTCTAAAGCCATCACAAGCATTCTTATACATGGATGACTTAGTAGTATTAGGATGTTCCGAAAACCACATGATTAAAAATTTAAAAGACGTATTCGCAACTTGCAGAAAATATAATTTAAAATTACACCCAGATAAATGTCTATTTTTCAACCAAGAAGTTACTTACCTTGGACACAAATGTGCAAGTAAAGGAATTTTACCCGACCCAAATAAATTTAAAACTGTTCAGAATTACCCAACTCCCAAGAATGCTGACGAAGCTAAAAGATTCGTCGCATTTTGCAATTATTACAGAAGATTTATACCAAATTTCGCAGAATACTCTAGAATATTAACAAGACTTTGCAAAAAGAACATTGTTTTTAATTGGACAGAAGAATGTGAGAAATCATTCAATTATCTGAAAAATGCACTAATTAGCCCAAATATTTTACAATATCCAGATTTCAATAAAGAATTTTATATAACAACAGCCGAAGTGGATATGCCTGCGGAGCAGTACTAAGTCAGGAATATGAAGGAAAACAATTACCAGTTGCTTATGCCTCTAGATCTTTCAAAAAAGGCGAAATAAATAAAGCAACAATTGAAAAAGAATTAGCAGCCATTCATTGGGCTATAACTTATTTCAGACCGTACGTCTACGGTAGAAAATTCACAATTAAAACAGACCACCGACCCTTAACTTACCTTTTTTCGATGAAAAACCCATCTTCAAAACTAACTAGAATTCGACTAGACTTGGAGGAATATGACTTTGGGGTGGAGTACATAGCTGGAAAGGAAAATTATGTAGCAGACGCACTATCGCGCATAAATATTAAAGATCTTAAAGAAATGTCAATTGAAGCATGTAAAATATTGAAAGTTACGACTAGATCGGAAACTAAACAAAAACCCAGTAATATAAAAAATGAAGAAAAATGTCACAATGAGAACCCTAAAATATATGAAGCGCTTAATAAATGTGAAGTAAAAAAGCTAGCTCAGCTCGTTTTCGATCCCCCGAAACTGCAGTTCAAAAAGGGAAAGAAAATTTGTAGCGAAATTAATATAAATAACCTAATTGTTGAGGCGAAGATTGACTTAGGACAATTCTTTGCCAGGCTTATGAAAGGAGCCGGCAATCTAGGAATTAATAAAATACAGTTGTCTTTAGGAGACAAATTGTTTAGTTATACTCGAGTAGACACATTTAAGGAAATAGGTGCCAAAGTTCTCAAAAATTTAACTATTGCATTAACTCCGGAGGTTATGCATGTGACAGATAATGAAAAAATAAATAATATTCTTCATAAATATCACGATGACCCTGTTAATGGTGGCCACCCAGGAATCAATCGTACAACAAATAAAATAAAACAAAAATTTTACTGGAAAAACATGAAAAATGACATTAGAAAATACATTAAAAAATGCGCTCAATGTAACAAAAACAAAATTAATAAAAATTTAAAAGAACCTATGATAATAACAGAAACGCCAACAAAAGCGTTTGATATAGTTCAAATTGACACAATTGGACCATTTCCAAAATCATTGAATGGAAATGAGTATGCAGTCACCATAATATGTGACTTAACCAAATTTCTAGTAGCAATTCCAATTGAAAGCAAACATGCAAAAACAGTAGCCAAAGCTATTTTCGAGCATTTCATTCTCATTTGTGGATGTATGAAGACCATACTAACCGATATGGGAACGGAATATAAAAATAACGTGTTTGAAGAACTGTGTAAATTATTAAAAACTAGAGGTTACCCGCGGGTTTCACACCACGTGCTTTTAAAAATATTAGCATATTGAGTTAGTCCAAAAAAGTTACAAAGAAAAATATCATTCTTGACGTCAAAGATAGTTTTCCTATTTTTTTTGTCCGTTGAGTACGTAATTATCTCATATGCCCAACACCAATTTTCAGTACCCTACTATAAATATTTCAAGAGATTTTCGCTGTAAAAATTTCAGTCTGTATGCGAGGTGCCCATCCCTGCTTTACCAAGACCTAGCGTTTTTACCCGTTTAATACATAGTTATCTCACATGCCCTCACACCAGTTTTCAGAACCCTACTACAAACATTTCCAGAGATATTCGCTGTGAAAATTTCAGTTTGTATGCGAGGTGCCCATCCCTGCTTTACCAAGACCTAGTGTCTTTCCCGTTTAATATATAGTTATCTCACATGCCCTCACACCATTTTTCAGTACCCTACTACAAATATTTCCAGAGATATTCGCTGTGAAAATTTCAGTTTGTATGGGAGGTGCCCATCCCTGCTTTACCAAGACCTAGCGTTTTTACCCGTTTAATACATAGTTATCTCACATGCCCTCACACCAGTTTTCAGAACCCTACTACAAATATTTCCAGAGATATTCGCTGTGAAAATTTCAGTTTGTATGCGAGGTGCCCATCCCTGCTTTACCAAGACCTAGTGTTTTTCCCGTTTAATATATAGTTATCTCACATGCCCTCACACCATTTTTCAGTACCCTACTACAAATATTTCCAGAGATATTCGATGTGAAAATTTCAGTTTGTATGGGAGGTGCCCATCCCTGCTTTACCAAGACCTAGCGTTTTTAACCGTTTAATACATAGTTATCTCACATGCCCTCACACCAATTTTCAGTACCCTCCTACAAATATTTCCAGAGATATTCGCTGTGAAAGTTTCAGTTTGTATGGGAGGTGCCCATCCCTGCTTTACCAAGACCTAGTGTTTTTCCCGTTTAATACATAGTTATCTCATATGCCCTCACACCAGTTTTCAGTACCATACTACAAATATTTCCAGAGATATTCGCTGTGAAAGTTTCAGTTTGTATGGGAGGTGCCCATCCCTGCTTTACCAAGACCTAGCGTTTTTACCCGTTTAATACATAGTTATCTCACATGCCCTCACACTAATTTTCAGTACCCTACTACAAATATTTCCAGAGATCTTCGATGTGAAAATTTCAATTTGTATGGGAGGTGCCCATCCCTGCTTTACCAAGACCTAGCAGTTTTACCCGTTTAATACATAGTTATCTCACATGCCCTCACACCAGTTTTCAGTACCCTGCTACAAATATATCCAGAGATATTCGCTGTGAAAATTTCAGTTTGTATGGGAGGTGCCCATCCCTGCTTTACCAAGACCTAGTGTTTTTCCCGTTTAATACATAGTTATCTCATATGCCCTCACACCAGTTTTCAGTACCCTACTACAAATATTTCCAGAGATATTCGCTGTGAAAGTTTCAGTTTATATGGGAGGTGCCCATCCCTGCTTTACCAAGACCTAGCGTTTTTACCCGTTTAATACATAGTTATCTCACATGCCCCCACACCAATTTTCAGTACCCTACTACAAATATTTCCAGAGATATTCGATGTGAAAATTTCAGTTTGTATGGGAGGTGCCCATCCCTGCTTTACCAAGACCTAGCAGTTTTACCCGTTTAATACATAGTTATCTCACATGCCCTCACACCAGTTTTCAGTACCCTACTACAAATATATCCAGAGATATTCGCTGTGAAAGTTTCAGTTTGTATGGGAGGTGCCCATCCCTGCTTTACCAAGACCTAGTGTTTTTCCCGTTTAATACATAGTTATCTCATATGCCCTCACACCAGTTCTCAGTACCATACTACAAATATTTCCAGAGATATTCGATGTGAAAATTTCAGTTTATATGGGAGGAGAGTGCCCATCCCTGCTTTACCAAGACCTAAATTGTTTATCCGTTGAGTATATATTTTTGTATTATTCCTTCACAAAAATTTTCATTATTCTAGTACAAATATTTCAAGAGATATTACGAAAAAAAGGAAAATTTTGTATGGGAGGTGCCCATCCCTGACTTTTAATCAGATTAAAAATATGCCTATAGCAATTACCGGGTGAAAATACCTAGGTGTGCAAAGTTTCGTGAGGATCCGTTCAGCGGTTTTCTCGCCAATTGAGTTTAAACACAATTTCCATTTCACATTTATAATATAAGATAGAACACAAAACTTCTACACCTTACCATCATCAAACGTTAGGCACTGTTGAACGCAGCCATAGAACATTCAATGAATATGTACGTTCATACATAACCATTGACAAAGACGATTGGGATGAGTACCTCAAGTACTTTACCTATTGTTATAACACAACACCTTCTACAGTTCATGGTTACTGCCCATTTGAACTAATATTTGGAAAACCGGCACCGACATTCGAATTTCTACAAGAATATACAATTAGCCCATTATACAATTATGAGGCATATGACAAGGAAGTTAAATTTATGTTACAAATAGCACTAGAAAGAGCTAATAGGTTAATAAAACAGGCTAAGGAAAAACAAAAAACTAATTACGATAAAAACATACAGCTTAAGGAAATAAATATAGGAGACTTAGTGTTAGTCAGAGACGAAGCAGGACATAAGTTAGATAGTAGATATAAGGGGCCCTATAGAGTAGTAAATATTGATAGGAACAGTAATTATAGTTTAACTCCCTATAAGGTAGAAAGTATAGGTAAAAATAATAATCATTTGGAAAAGAAAATTATAGTACATAAAAATAGACTTAAAGCAATAGCATGAGACATTTCCACTTTTACATCAAAATAAATATGTAAGTTCAATTTTAATTTTTATTGAAACGAAATACTCGCTTCATTGAATCCACAAATGAAGCGAGCATTTTTTTTTTGAAGGGTGATGTAGAGCGTCAAATGTAGTTAAACAAGCGCAAAATACATACGTAATAAATTTCCATACAGTGTGTTGTCACGCGCTGGCGCTGACTACTTAGTCAGCCCCACACAAACCGTGGGAAAGAGTCCCATTATTGTTACACACTTAGAGTAAATATGTATCGTGGTAAATAAGTAGTACATAAGAATAAATTTTGTATAAAAGAACCAAATTTTGTATAATAAAGTGAATTCGTTTTCGCACGTAAAGCGAATAAGTTCTCTGCGTTTTACTTTTATTATACTCTACTGTTGCTTCTAACAGACGCAGCACCTTATATGGTCAAAGCTGGAAAAGCCATAAAGGTATTTTACCCAAAATTAATTCACGTTACATGCCTTGCCCATGCTCTTCATAGGCTTTGTGAAAAAATACGCGAGTGTAATCCTGAAGTTGATCAATTAATTGCTAACATAAAAAGGTTTTTCTCAAGGCTCCATCAAGAGCTACAATTTTCAGAGCTTGCGAGCCAGATATACCATTCCCCCCTGAACCCATAATAACACGGTGGGGTACATGGTTGGAAGCGGTTAGATATTATGCTAAATATTTTGAAAAGATTCGAACAATTTTCGAATTATTTGATTCAAACGATTCTCAATTTATTAAAAATGCGAAAACCCTATTGGAAGCAAATAATGTTCGGAAAGAGATAATTTTTATAGATGCTCATTTCGGTTTTCTGGTGGATTCAATAAAAAAAAACTGGAAACTGCTGGTCTTCCACTTACAGTGCAATTGAAGGTGATTGCAGGTGTCAAAGAAATTGTTGAAAAACAATGTGCGGAAGTAAAAGAAAAGCCCCCTTCATTGTTGTCGAAGAACAAAGGCTATATTGATATAAAAAGCATTGCTGAGCAAATTGCAGGAAAATCTACAAGTCCCAATTCCAAATACACAATTTCCGAAGTGTTGGCGTTCAAATATACGCCCGTAACGTCCGTAGACGTTGAAAGAACTTTTTCGATGTACAAAACTATTTACCGTGACAATAGACGTGGATTACTGTTCCAGAATTTAGCGGAAATGTTTGTTATATACTGCAACAACAATATGAATTAAATTTTTTATGCTGGAATCCAAATTTGGCGTTTGGTCGGTCGCGCTTTTGACAGTTGAGTAGAAATGTATGGAAATATATGGGGCAAATCGCATTTTGACCTCAAGCGTTTGATCGTAAATTTTTTTTAAATATCGATGAAAAAATAAATTCAAATTGTTCTCTTTCGATGAAAAGCTATTAAATATGTAAAAAATTCAACAAAATATATTAGTGACAGTTAGCATTTTTCACTCCAACATGTAATATCGAATGTCAGAGTAAAGCAAATTTGAGGTACGATCAACGCGCGACCGACCTAACGCCAAATTACGATTCCGGCATATTGTCTTTCTCTTTTGAAATATGTACCTAAGAGTTTACATTTTGTTATTTTATTTTATTTTAGTTTACTTTATTTTATTTTGTTTTATGTTTTAAGCAGGGGCCGTAACGATTATCATTTTTATAAAAAAAAAATAATTTTTAATCGTTATAATTTGATTTTTATTTTTTCGATCAAAAATAATTTTTATTTCTAGATTTAAATTTTTCCGATGAAACGATCGATATTTTATGATTTTTATTTTTTCGATTAAAAATAATTTTTATTATTGGATTTAAATTTTCCGATGAAACTTGATTGATATTTTATGATTTTTATTTTTTCGATCAAAAATAATTTTTATGATTGGATTTGAATTTTTCCGATCAACTTTAATAATAAGTATTTATTTATTTTCGTCATTTAAAAACTGTGTAATAATTCATTTAATTCTCTGTAAGACAATATAAAGATCATCTAATTCATTTTATACGATACTAGCAAATACCCGTTGCTTCGCAATGAGGAATAATAGCTAATCAAAGTCATGTCAACCCAAGTCAAATCAAATCAATTCAATTCAATTCAAGTCAATTCAATTCAATTCAAGTCAAGTCAAGTCGAGTCGAGTCGAGTCGAGTCATGTCAAGTCAAGTCAAGTCAAGTCAAGTCAAGTCAAGTCAAGTCAAGTCAAGTCAAGTCAATTCAAGTTAGTGATGGGCGAGTCCGAGATGTTTAGACAATCGAGAGAATCGCCATCGTTGCAAAATCACAATCGAGTCAAAAGTTGACTCGCTCCTCGATTACACAATCGAGATGTTTTTGCGATTGTTCCGAGTCGGCGAGTCGGAGGTTGTTTCGATGACATCTCGACTACACAAGCGAGATGTTTTTGCGATTGTTCGAGTCAGCGAGTCGTAGGTTGTTTCGATGACATCTCGACTACACAAGCGAGATGTTTTTGCGATTGTTCCGAGTCGGCGGGCCGGCTGTTGTTTTGATGATATGTTTTACATAGTTGATAAAATAAACCGAATGAGGTTTGTTGATAAAGAAAGTAGGATTTTTAATGGAAGTGAGGCAAATGCATAAATAAATTAACCAAATTGAAAAATATGCTATACATAGACGCTGCATTATTGCAATCACAACTAAACAGTGTCGTGCATAATAATAATAATTATTTAAACATTAATAAATTTTCTGAAGTGAGACGCTTATGAAACAAATGAATTTTACGAGTAGCAACAACGGCAATAGATTTGTACCACTCTGTATGTTTTGTAAAGCAATTTTAATATTCAAGCGGCAACAACAATTATTATGTATTTTTTGCAGCGAGTCCGAGATGTTGTAGGGTTGCTTTGAAAACGAGAGGAATCGTTGGCGAGTCCGAGATGTTTTAGCGATTGTTTCGACTGACGGCCATTTACGACTTGACTCGAATACGAATGAAAACCATCGAGAGCATTCGAGATGTTTCAACAATCGAGAGAATCGAATAAAACATCTCGGACTCGCCCATCACTAATTCAAGTCAAGTCAAGTCAAGTCAATTCAAGTCAAGTCAACTCAAGTCAAGTCAATTCAAGTCAAGTCAAGTCAAGTAACGTCACGTCACGTCAAGTCAAGTCAAGTCAAGTCACGTCAAGTCAAGTCAAGTCAAGTCAAGTCAAGTCAAGTCAAGTCAAGTCAAGTCAAGTCAAGTCAATTCAAGTCAAGTCAAGTCAAGTCAAGCCAAGTCAAGTCAAGTCAAGCCAAGTCAAGTCAAGCCAAGCTAAGTTAAGTTATTCCGGGGTTATCTGGGTCCACTTGATGACCTTGTCTAGCCATCACCACAGCTCTGTATTGAAGCCGTTCCCAACACTTTTCATTTGATACCAATATCACTCAAAAACATCCGGGTCCGCATTTTGACCGATATCTGGGGACCCGGCCTAGGAATCATTATGAATAGAACTCCACGTAAAAGCCTTGTTCAAAACCTTTTTCATACCAATATTGCTCCGAAACATTCCGGGTTAATCCGGGGTCACATTTTGACCCATATTTGGGGACCCGGCCCAGGCATCACAAATAAAATAATTCTACGTCGAAGTCCTCATCAAGATCTTTCATTTGGTAACAATATCGCTCAGAAATATTCCAGGGTCATCCGGTCCACCTGTTGACCCTTATCTGGAGACCCGGTCTAGGCATCACTATTAAAATATGTGGCTCTATGTTGAAATCCTGCTCAACACCTTTCATTTGATACCAATGTCGCACGTGTAGGTGCAGGTGTTCTTGAGTTATAGCATAGTATGCATGTGTAAACAGGTTTTTGATTGCCACCGAGACAAACAACAAACCGTGCAAAAACAAACATATGAGTCGCCTGCGCTGCGCTGCCTGGAACGACTGCGACGCCTCCACTGAACACGGCAAATGACCAAACGAATCTGTCTATGCTTGCGCTTTTTTGAGTTTTTCGAAATTTAAAACCGGTAAAAAGGTATTAATGTCTTAGAAATGCGCAAAAAAAAGTACATGGTTGTCGAGAATTTACCATTTGTGACATTTTAAAAAAAGAATTATTAAAATCGGTCCAGTACTTTTTGAGTTATCGCGTTACATACATTTTCCATACAATCAATTTTATATAATTAGTATAGTATAGATATAGATATGTGTTATCGGGCTTGAAATAAATGCCTATAGTGAAATTTCAAACTTGGTTGCACAAAAGTGCAATAACTGATGCCGATACGTGTAAATCATATATGAGAAAATTTTTCACCTATTCATTTTGAATGAAAGTGTTTATGTTGTTTTTCACACAGAATGACTATTTTCGGAGTTATAAAAATATAAAAGTGCAAAACCATATATCTGAACAATCAGTTGTATGGCAGCTATATGTTATAGTGACCCGATCCCGACGATTTTCAGGGAATGGATTAAGGCCAATACGGGTACAAATTCTCCAAAGTTTCATGTCCTTAGCTGTTTAAATAGCGTAGTTATACCCAGAAATGTCCATACCTGAACAATCGGTTGTATGGCAGCTATATGTTATAGTGATCCGATTTCAATTATTTTAAGAAATAGTTAAGCTAATACTGAAATATTGTCACTTGCAAAGGTTTGGCAATCTATCTTTTAAACTGACTGAGTTATTAACAAAAAAATCCAAATTGATGGTAATTTTTAAATACCGTTATCTCGAAAACCGGAGCCAATTTGTGAAAACTAAAGGCGGCTTTAAGTAAGAACAACTGTCAAAATTTTTATGCGAGTAAAGGGTTCCAAGCCTAATTAAAGTTTATAGACGGAAAAAAAAATTACCTTCAGAGCCCTGAAACTTCTTTCCTAAATATCTCGAAAACAAGAGCTAACTTTGACTTTCTGTAAATGCCATCGTATTCTACAGCCAAAAGTTAAGTTGACGTGTTTCGGCGTTTCCCTGTGATATTTCAAAAGTTAAAAATTTACCTACAGTGTAATAAATAGAAAATATATGTGCACCTTATATCATGTTCAGACATAAAAATTAATTAAGTCAATTGGGGTTGATTGAACATCTTTAGATTTGGTGTTCAGACATATTTAATTTACTTGGCCCATTTAACAGGTCGGCTCAAGATACATACACACATACACGCCGTGAGCTGAATATCAAACTCTCGTGACCTAAATGTCAAAATTGCAAGGAGGACGAAATAATTTGACATTCATCTCACAATTTTTACCAATCGTAAACACGAATGCATGTATAAAATAAGCAGAAATAAAAACAAATTTGATAGGTGATGAAGAAGAACAAGAATGCAGCTGATCTGAGAAAACCAACCTGTTTAGTGGACACTGACGCTAATCACATTTCTCTTTTCATGACATTTCATTTTACTTATGAAACAAGCCTTTTAACAGGGTTGCATGCAGAATTGTTCTTCATTAACAACTCATTAATTTCTAATGAAGCATTAACTTGGTCAATTTTTGTATGGTAAATTGAGAATCATTGGGCTTGAAAATTGAATGAAGGCTCTTAATGTTCAATTAAGGTTGTGTCTGAACATAACATTACTGTGAACAAGTCATTTAAAAAAAAATTATTTTAAACTTTCGGTACACCCTAATCTCTCATTTGCCTTCTCAATTAAAACAAAGCTTATGTCAATATGTATGTAGATACAAGTATATATATGTATGTATATACATAGTTATGTATGCATGTGCATATATTCTTTTTTTGTAGAGAGTTAGTACACAGTTAAATATATATACTACTAGCTGACCCGGCAAACTTCGTTTTGCCCAAAATAGATATTTTTTATTAATTTCATTTCAAAAATTGTTATTACACCGGTATTGTTTTTAATAGAAAATTAACGATTTTTCACTACTTCATTGTGTATACAACTTCAAAAATATATAATTTTAGTATTCAGTTTAAGGCTGCACGATATACAACCTTTTTATTTTTCTGTTCCGGATATTTATTTTCACTGAGTATTGGCTATTTTAACTAAGTAAGAGTATTGATATAGTATACCTCCATGATGGGTTTCAGGCCCCTCCTCTAACCCCTTTAGATATATTCAGCCTCAAAAGTACGTATGGGAGGTGCAATGCCCAATTTTTCGATAAATTTTTTTTTTTTGGTGAACATGGTATTGATATCGTATATCTTCATAGTGATTTCTATGTACATGCCATGAACGCTTTTAGGGATATTTAGCCTTAAAAATTAAGAACGCATGGGAGGTGCCACGCCCCCTTTTCCCAAAACTACTGTTTTTTTTCATAAGCATGCTATTGATATCGTTAATCTCCTGATCCATTTTCAGGTCCCAACCTTAAACGCTTTTATAGATATTCAGCTTGAAAAATTAAGTTTGTATGGGAGGTGCCACGCCCCCTTTTCCGATAACCTACACTTTTATGCGCAAAAATTATTTTGATATTATATAGCTCTGTACCAATTTCTAGGTCCCTGACTTAAATCCTTTTAAAGATATCCAGCTAAAAAAATTAAGCGTTGTTGGGAGGAGCCACACCCCCTTTTCGTATAACTCCTTTTATTTTGCGTTAATATGGAATTGTTATCGTTTATCTCCACACCAATTTCCAAGCATGAAAAATTAAGTTTGTATGCGAGGTGCCACGCCCCTTTTTCCGATAACACTCACTTATATGCGTGGGAATGGTTTTGATATCATTTATCTCTACACCAATTTTCAGCTCCCTACCTTGAACTGTTTTAGAGATAATCAGCTTTCAAAATTAAGGTTGTATGGGAGGTGCCACGCCCCCTTTTCTGATAACCCCCCTTTTCTGATTGAGAAGGGGTTTGATATCGCCTACCTCTATACCAATTTTCAGCTCGCTACCTTAAACTGTTTTAGAGATAATCACCTTTAAAAATTAAGGTTGTATGGGAGGTGCCACGCCCCCTTTTCTGATAACCCCCACTCTATACCCTACCTCTATACCAATTTTCAGCTCCCTACCTTAAACTGTTTTAGAGATAATCAGCTTTAAAAATTAAGGTTGTATGGGAGGTGCCACGCCCCCTCTTCTGATAACCCCCACTTTTCTCAGTGAGAAGGGTTTTAATATCACTTACCTCTATTCCAATTTTCAGCTCCCTACCTTAAACTGTTTTAGAGATAATCAGCTTTAAAAATTAAGGTTGTATGGGAGGTGCCACGCCCCCTTTTCTGATAACCCCCCTTTTCTGATTGAGAAGGGTTTTGATATCACCTACCTCTTACCAATTTTCAGCTCCCTACCTTAAACTGTTTTAGAGATAATCTGCTTTAAAAATTAAGGTTGTATGGGAGGTGCCACGCCCCCTTTTCTGATAACCCCCACTTTTCTGAGTGAGAAGGGTTTTGATTTCACCTGCCTCTATACCAATTTTCAGCTCCCTACCTTAAACTGTTTTAGAGATAATAAGCTTTAAAAATTAAGGTTGTATGGGAGGTGCCACGCCCCCTTTTCTGATAACCCCCCCATTTCTGATTGAGAAGGGTTTTGATATCACTTACCTCTATACCAATTTTCAGCTCCCTACCTTAAACTGTTTTAGAGATAATCAGCTTTAAAAATTAAGGTTGTATGGAGGTGCCACGCCCCTTTTCTGATAACCCCCACTTTTCTGAGTGAGAAGGGTTTTGATATCACTTACCTCTATACCAATTTTCAGCTCCCTACCTTAAACTGTTTTAGAGATAATCAGCTTTAAAAATTAAGGTTGTATGGGAGGTGCCACGCCCCCTTTTCTGATAACCCCCACTTTTCTGAGTGAGAAAGGTTTTGATATCACCTACCTCTATACCAATTTTCAGCTCCCAACCTTAAACTGTTTTAGAGATAATCAGCTTTAAAAATTAAGGTTGTATGGGAGGTGCCACGCCCCTTTTCTGATAACCCCCACTTTTCTGAGTGAGAAGGGTTTTGATATCACCTACCTCTATACCAATTTTCAGCTCCCAACCTTAAACTGTTTTAGAGATAATCAGCTTTAAAAATTAAGGTTGTATGGGAGGTGCCACGCCCCCTTTTCTGATAACCCCCACTTTTCTGAGTGAGAAGGGTTTTGATATCACTTACCTCTATACCAATTTTCAGCTCCCTACCTTAAACTGTTTTAGAGATAATCAGCTTTAAATATTAAGGTTGTATGGGAGGTGCCACGCCCCTTTTCTGATAACCCCCACTTTTCTGATTGAGAAGGGTTTAGATATCACCTACCTCTATACCAATTTTCAGCTCCCTACCTTAAACTGTTTTAGAGATAATCAGCTTTAAAAATTAAGGTTGTATGGGAGGTGCCACGCCCCCTTTTCTGATAACCCCCACTTTTCTGAGTGAGAAGGGTTTTGATATCACTTACATCTATACCAATTTTCAGCTCCCTACCTTAAACTGTTTTAGAGATAATCAGCTTTAAAAATTAAGGTTGTATGGGAGGTGCCACGCCCCCTTTTCTGATAACCCCCACTTTTCTGAGTGAGAAAGGTTTTGATATCACCTACCTCTATACCAATTTTCAGCTCCCTACCTTTAACTCTTTTAGAGATAATCAGCTTTAAAAATTAAGGTTGTATGGGAGGTGCCACGCCCCCCTAACATTTTTAAATTTTTTCTTCGACTAAACCTTCGCGAGGTAACAACAAACAAACCCCTCTAAGGAAGTATTTGATTTGGTTCAGCCGTTTTAAAGTTTTAGCGTTTCCATTAAATACCAAATCATTTTTATATATATAAGAGGTATGTATGGTTAGTGAGCGAATATAAAAGAATTAAGAGAAATTGCACTTGGGTAAGAATTTCTAAAACATAAAATATTTCCATTTTGGTCGGCAGTGGCGTTTTTGGAAAGCTCTTTGTGACACCAATAAACACATTATTTTTGGCGACAAAATTTTTTTTGGTATACATATATAAGCAATTAAAATTTTCTGACCTCTTTTTTTAAACGCGATTGCAGACGATCTAACTAACCGATTTTGACAATTCAACTGTCATTTTCTTTCTTTTTAAAAGTTTTTTATTATTATATATTTTATTTTTTAAAAAAAATTTTTTTAATTAAATTTTTATGAAATTTGTATGAAATTTTTTCAAAAATGGTCAAAAAAAAATTGTTTTCTGCAAAATTTTACTCCCCAAAATATTCAGAAAAAATGGATCGCAATATGGAAAAAAGTAGGAATTTTTTATATGAAATTGAAATATGAAAATCTGTTCATTTAAAATCTTATAACTTTTGAACCGTGGTACGGAATCGCACGATATTAAACATTATTATTTACTATGATACCCGGGTAGCCGTAGGACATAAAATAGCCATCATCGGAAAAGTGGGAGTGGTACCGCCCATACTAACTAATGGTTTTAATTCATGTAATTCTTGCCAGATTTTTGGTACAGTAGTGGGCGAGGGCACAGATCATAGGACATAGTTTCCTGAAGAGGAAAAAAAGGGTCCAAATATGGAAAATAGCTATATTGATTGCACTATGGTGAAAGGTTTTATATTTAACTTTTCTTGTGCACTTAAACGAACTATATTTCGTGCTATTGAATAAAAGTAGCCTGGTGTTTTATATTATAAAATAAGGTTCGTATACATACATATGTACATATATAGCAAGGATGGGAGTTTTTGCAGTACCGCTTAAAGCGGATTACCACTTAAAAGAGAGTGGTAGTGAACAATTTATCTGCACTACCAATCAAAAATTAATATGAGTGCAAATTTGACTTGCAACAGGCCAATAAATTTATTAACTGCAGTGAAGTTTATGGGATATTTTACACATAGAATTAGGCTTAGAAAAGTGAACGGAAAATTATTCATTCTGACCGGCCCATTAGAGTGTGTACGGCCGGATGAACGGACATGGTTCAATCGATTTTTTTTTTTCAATATCTCTAGAAGTGTTCATGATTGGACACTGGGAATTGGAACAGAGATAAACAATATCAATACCATACTTACGAAAGTAAATTGGAGCTATTGGAAAAGGGGGCGTAGCACCTCCCATACCATCAGTTTTTCATGCTGAATATATCTGCAAGTGTTCATGGTAGGACCCTGGAAATAGACATAAACAATATCAGTACCATACTTACGAGAAAAAATGGGAGCTATTGGAAAGGGGGGCGTGGCACCTCCCATACAAACTTAATATTTCATGCTGAATATCTCTGGAAGTATTCATGGTTGGACACTGGGAATTGGTACAGAGATAAACAATATCAGTACCATACTTTCGAGAAAAAATGGGAGCTATTGGAAAAGGGGGCGTATCACCTCTCATACAAACAAAAAAATTCGAGGGATAGGGATAGGGATAGGGATAGGGATAGGGATAGGGATAGGGATAGGGATAGGGATAGGGATAGGGATAGGAATAGGAATAGGAATAGGAATTGGAATTGGAATTGGAATAGGAATAGGAATGGGAATAATAATAAGAATAAGAATAGGAATAAGAATATGAATAGGAATTGGAATAGGAATAGGAATGGGGATAAGGATAGCGATAGATAGAAAATTTTTGTTGACAACTATTTACGTATATAAGGACAAACTGTAAATAAGCCAAGGAATTTGGTGAGATTCCAAACGGCGGATGAAATTTATGAGAAGCTTCTACATGACATATTGTCCTCATTAATTTAATTTATTTATGTCTTTTTATAGATGTTGGTTGGTTTATTTGAGCGTTGCATGAAACGTCGCGGAGTAAAGGAATCCGATCCATACGACTGGGAGAAAATCGATACAGTTAATGCAACTACTAATCTTACTTCAAATACTGTCCAAATTCAGGGGAAAAGCGATTATGCTCTTGGTAATATTACACAGATGACCGTTGCAGCATCGAACATTACCGGTACTGAAAATGTAAGTCATCTTATAATTTATAGTATTTTTTTGTATATATATATTTATTTAATTTTTCTTTATAAGAAAATTAAAATAATTTTTTTAACCCCGTTTTGTAAAACCCGTGTATAAAACTGTAGGTCCACCCAATTAGTAGGAAAAAACAAAAAGGAGCACACCTCGAATTGGGAGAGAAGCTCGGCCATAAAACTCGTCAGAGTTATAATAGCGCCATTGTATTATATTATATTTGTAAAACCCGTAGGCTTTGAATTTGCTATTGACCCCCCAATGCTCACCCATAAGAAATTATATTATATAGGCGGGCATAGGAAAATAAATTTGTATACTCGCAGAAAATTTCAGTTGAAATACAAAAACTATTTTTTCTTTTAAAAACTGTTGCCACCCTATGATCGCTCTTTAAAAATTATTTGATATAGGCGGGCATAGGAAAATAAATTTTTATACTCAACAAAAATTTCAATAGACATACAAAAACAGAAAAAACAGTTATTTGTTTTGATTCGACTAGTCCAAGCCAAAGTAGCCAGGTCCTCCTAGTTTTTAATTCATATTAATTTTTAATCGTTTCTGATTAAAAAAAACGCAGTGAAGTAGCATTACACATTATTGAATAAGTTATCATAAATATTAAGATCAATATAACTTCATGAACTAAGTGGCATACCTTTATTGTGAAAAAAAAATGTAGATTTTTGACTCATTTATTTAAGACTTTATTTCTAGTAAACTTAATGTGTTTTTTTATATAGAAATCAACTCAAATCATCAGAAGAGGTTAATGAAGGTAGATGATTTACATATAAATTTTTTTGGAACGATTTTCCGCCCTCCATTGGTTTGGAGTCAAAGCGGGACCCTTTATCGTTCAATTCCTTCGCAGTTAGAAAATTTAAGTCGAGAGTCGGATAGCAAATCGCCCATCTCCATTTTCAGTACAGGGATTATTTTCGAAATACCACAGTTTAATGGATTATAGGATATTGGAAACATAAGCTTTATGTATTCAAAAGGTAAAGAAACAATGGCACTTGGAGTATTCGAGAGAAAAGTTCTTCGTAAGATTTATGGACCTTTGCGCGTTGGCGTGGGCGAGTATCGACGGAGATTTAACGATGAGCTGTACGAGCATTACACAGACATCGACATTGTTCAGCGAATAAAGATCCAGCGGCTGCGTTGGGCAGGTCATGTCGTGAGAATGGACGAAGGCGCTCCGGCTAAGAAAGCATTTCTATCGAAACCCGCTGAACGCAAAAGAAAAGGGAGACCTCCACTGCGTTGGGAAAATCAGGTGGACAGCGATGCTGCCTCCCTAGGTGTTCCAAAGTGGCGCCATGCTGCACGAAACAGAAGCAATTGGCGCGCTCTGTTGGACTCGGCCAGAATCGTCTAGACGGTTAAGCGCCAATCAAGAAGAGAGAAGAAAGAAACAATCCGTAAGCGGAGACATTTTTTTGGAATTTTATACTAAGCTGTACTAGTAGGTACACAGAGTATTAATTTTGATTTCATAACGGTGGATTGTAATGCCATGAAATAATCGAGACAGATATAGACCTATATGCGCCAAAATGATCAGGGTGAAAAGAGAAATCGATTGAGCCATGTCTGTCCGTCTTTGCGCACTCTAATTCGCGGAAAAATTTAAATATTTTGATGAAATTTGGAATGCAAGTTTGTATTCAGAATAGGACCGTTGGTATTGAAAATGGGCGAAATCGGACCATATAGTATATATCGGAAATTTGGTATCTCAGTATTTGGTAATTCACCCACACCCAGAAAAAAAATAGTGTGAAATCAACCAAAAATCAACAAATTTTGTGGTTAATTTTTTTCAACACGATGTTTAATGTATGCCATCATGTAATCGTGTAAATTTAACACTACTGTCAAGTGTTAATTTAACAGGATGACAACTGTAGAATTAACACTAAAAAGTATTGAGTCTTCCTGGTTGATTTTACAATTTTATCTAGTTAATGTTACAATAAAAGCTGGTTAAATTAACACGAAATGGTCCTGTTGAATTAACAATAACATCTTTTTGATTTTACCTTAAATTTATTGTTAAATTAACTAGAAAGTCTTGTTGATTTTACAAATTATTTTTTTTTAAATAAAAAAACATATAAAACTTAAAATATATAATCATCAGATCAATAAAGCATATTCGAGTGCATCACCCGCACAACCGACCAAATTGAAAGCGTCTTTTTCATACGAATAGTTTATACATGGGCGATAGTACTTACTATCACTGTGTAATGTTTGGCCGCTAATGCAACGGTATATGCACCACATGCTGCATGAAAGACTCCATTCGCTAAACATCTCTTCGTGGTAAAAATTGCAAACTATGAAGAGGAAAAAGAAAATATTGAACATTAAAAACTTTTAGAAACAAAAATACAATCCACTTTTAACTCACCTGCGAACTAAAAATATAAATGGAAAAACCATTATAACGCACTGCCAATGATGCTAAACTCCCATCATTGCCACGGCACAAAATCTTCTTTTTGTTAAAAAAAAAAAAATAATATTAGTTTGTATTTTGCACGAACAGCAGAACTTCAAACGTTGAAAAAATTGTGTATGTTTCAAAATAATTTTGCCGTTCTTTTTAACACTTTTTTAGATTATATTGACACTATCATCGTGTTGAATAAACCAACATTTCAAATGACGTTTATGTTTGAACATTGTTTCGTGTTATATCAACCAACTTTTATTGTTAATTGTGGTTCTTGTTGTTTTAACATTTGTTTTCATGTTGTATTAACACTAAAATTGGGGGGTCATTTTTCTAACATTTTTTTTAGTTTATATTGACACTATCATCATGTTAAATAAAACAAATTCCATTTGACATTTAGGAATAAAATTTTATATTTGAATCATCTTGTATATTTTAAAATTTCTTCATGTTGTATCAACAATAAAATTTGGTTGAATTTACCAAATTTTCAGATGACAATTACAAAGCCAAAATCATGTTTCAAACATCGTGCAATTTGAAAAAATTGTTGCTGTTTTATGTGTAAAAATCGATCATGTTAATTTTACATTAATCGTGTTGATGATTTTTTTTCTGAGTGCACGTATTGAGATTAGGCCCTAATGAAGAAATGTGAAATTTTCGAAAATGGGCGGTGCCACACCCACTTATTAAAGGCAATCAAGAAAGTTTTATAAGTCATAACTCAGAAGCCGTGCAGATATATCGATGAAATTTGGTACGCGTTGACGGCTACGCCTACTTTTATACATATACTAGCAAATACCCGTTGCTTCGCAGTGACGAATAATAGGTAATCCAAGTCAAGTTAAGTCAATTCAAGTCAAGTCAAGTTAAGTCCAGTCAAGTTAGGTCACGTTAAGTCAAGTCAAGTCAAGTTAGGTCAAGTCAAGTCAAGTCAAATCAAGTCAAGTCAAGTCAAGTCAAGTCAAGTCAAATCAATTCAAGTCAAGTCAAATCAAATCAATTCAAGTCAAGTCAAGTGAAGTCAAGTCAAGTCAAGTCAAGTCAAGTCAAGTCAGGTCACGTCAAGTCAAGTCAAGTCAAGTCAAGTCAAGCCAAGTCAATTCAAGTCAAGTCAAGTCAAGTCAAGTCAAGTCAAGTCAAGTCAAGTCAAGTCAAGTCAAGTCAAATTAAATCAAGTTAAGTTAAGTTATTCCGGGGTTATCTGGGTCCAATTGATGACCTGGTCTAGACATCACTATGAAGATAGATCTATGTTGAAGCCGTTCCCAAAACATTTCATTTGATACCAATATCGATCAAAAACATGCGGGTCGGAATTTTGACCCATATCTGGGGACCCGGCTTAAGAATCACAATTAAAGAGTTTTGTGTTGAAGTCCTGATCAAGGCCATTCATTCGATACCAGTATTGCTCAGAAACATTCCGGGCCACCCGGATCTTCGTTTTCACCCATATCCTGAGACCCGGCCTAGGAATTATCATGCATAGAGCTCCATGTAAAATCCCTGTTCAAATCCTTTCATTTGATACCAATATTGCTCAGAAACATTCCGGGTTAATCCGGAATCACATTTTGACCCATATTTGGGAACCCGGCCTAGGCATCACAAATAAAATAGTTCTATGTCGAAGTCTTCATCAAGACCTTTCATTTGGTACCAATATCGCTCAGAAATATTCTTGGGTCATCCGGGTCCACGTGTTGACCCATATCTGGAGACCCGGCCTAGGCATAACTAACTATTAAAGGAGCTCTATGTTGAAGTCCAGATCAAGACCTTTAATTCGATACCAATATCGCTCAGACACATTCCGGGGTCATCCGCGTCCACGTTTTGGCCCATATCTGGAGACCCGGCATGGAAATAACAATGAAAATACATAGGTATGTGTTAAAGCCCTGCTTAATACCTTTAATTTCATACCAATATCGTTCAAAAACATTCCTGAGTCATCCGGGTCCACATTTTAACCCATATCTGGAGAGGATGTCTAGGCATCACAATGAAAATAACTCTATGTAGAAGTCCTGCTCAACACCTTTCATTTGATGCCAATATCGTAGGTGTAGGTGCAGGCGTTCTTGAGTTATAGCATAGTATGCATGTGTAAACAGGTTTTTAAATGCCACCGAGCAAACAACAAACCGTGCAAAAACAAACATATGAGCCGCCTACGCTGCGCTGCCTGGCACGACTGCGACGCGTCCACTGAACACGGCAATTGACCAAACGAATTTGTCTATGCTTGCGCTTTTTTGAGTTTTTCGAAATTTAAAACCGGGAAAAAGGTATTAAAGTCTCAGAAAAGCGCAAAAAAAAGTACATGGTTCTCGAGAATTTACCATTTGTGACATTTCAAAAAAAGAATTATTAAAATCGGTTAAGTACTTTTTGAGTTATCGCGTTACATACATTTTCCATACAATCAATTTTATATAATTAGTATAGATATAGATATAGATAGTATAGAAGTATAGATAGTATAGATGGGTATTTTTTTCTACCCGTTTGCCTTGGCAAGCAAATCAGTGGCCCAACTTTAATCGATTTATCTGCTACAGTTCCTGAGTTTTGACTTGTAAATCTTTGAAAATTTGCCCCTCTTGGCCCATTTTTCAAAATTTCAGCATATGACGGCATAAGGGCATTGCATGGATGAAATTTCACCACTGGGGCTTTGTTAGTGACTAAATTATCATGTTTTACGTGTTTTTCGAAATACATACATATCGTCGTTTAAAGTGTATTTTCGCGTAAGAGGCATTTGCATTTTCGCATAGCGGACGGTGGTTGAATTTTACAGGAGAGCAAAAAAACTGTTTCATTTCAAAACCGTTACTTATTTCTGCGTAAAAACTTAAATTTAAATAGTCACGTAGAGCAGTTTGTTAGCTAAAACATCAACTTAGTGTAAAAAAAGAAACTAATTGAATTATTAGAAGTCATTTTTTCATGTGCGGTTGTGCAATTTTTATTTAGCACAAAAATCACGTATATGCGGTAATGAAATGGCAAAATGTTCAATATAATTTTTTTTTAGTATTTTATAAAGAAAAAGTAACAAAACTTATACATATATTACATTTTAAGCTAAAATTCATATTTTTAATTAAGAAAACGTAATTTTGTTTACACATAGGTGGAGAATTCTTAAGGTAAATGTGGTAAATTGTGATAGAAGCTATGACAATCGTAAGGCATCACTCGTTTTAAGTGTTTTAAATGTTGATATCTACGTTTTGTAATTTTGAGGTGACCTTTGTGGATTGGATTAGGAACATCCGTGTTCTATCTGGTTTATAACCTGACTTGAATGTATCATAAATTTTTCCATAAGAATCATGGCCTACAAAAAATATTTTTTTTATCGCAATGTAATACATTAATTTTTATACACAGCTGTCATAGTACACAGAGTATTATTCGCCTAAAGATGGATTGTAACACCATAAAATAATCAAGAGAGATAATTACTTATGTATGTGTATCAAAAGGATCAGTGTGAAAAAAGAAATCGAATGAGCCATGTTCATCTATCTGTCCGTCTTTGCCCTCAAAATTTAAATATTTTTATGAAATTTCGTATACAGGTGCCTATCCAGACTGGGACGGTTGAAAATGGGCGAAATCGGGCCATTACCACGCCCACTTTTATATATGGGTATTACAAAGGAGCCCAATAAAAAACTTTTGAGCCATATCTTCGTCAATTATAAAGATAATTCAATGAAGTTTTGTGGCATAAGTACCACGATAGATAGGAAACCAAAAACAGAAATATTTGGAAAATGGGCGTGGCACCGCCTCTTATTAGACATAGGAATCTACGAAATTTCGGAGCCCATAACTGGACAAATAATTGATATATTATGACGAAAATTGGTGGACTTATTTCTAAAACTTGCGGTAGTGTCTGGCACGTAGCCAGGGGGGGGGGGGGCTAGAGGGCTGAAGCCCCCCCGAAATAAGGAAATTTTTTTAAATAAATCGCAAATAAAAAAGATTTATCACTGACTGAATCTTTTGAAACTCTTATACACAACTCAGCTCAAACCTATAACAGTCGTACGCAACTACACTGGACGGTGACTGACTGTCGCCGTTTCGGCAGCGTTAAGATCTATGCGAAATACAAAAAAATATGGCACGCGGCAAATAAAACATTTACATTCAATTTATGTAGTGAGTATTTTAGATCAGTGATGCTCAAATGCGAAAGACGCAATAAAATACCAAACACCAGTGATGTCATTTTCACTTCGATCGAAGTATTTCACTTCACTTTTATGCCCGTCACTTCGACGTAACTCCTTTTTTTCAAACTTTGTAGGAGAGACAAAAAACAAAAAATAAAAAAATTTTGAAACGAAAAAAAAATTTCTGTTCATGTAAATGTTTTGGACCTACACAATTTTCTTCGCTTTTTGGACTTACACAATTTGCGTATGACTGAATAAAAACGAGTAGAAATATGACAAGTATCACAGACTTGTTTAGTGTGATGCGCAATTGATTTTTTTAGCGTTCTACATAAAAATACACTTTTTCATGAAAGTGGACTTACACAGTTTGCACTCTAAGCTAGCGAAATACTAATAAAAGTTGCATATGCAATTATGCAAGAGGTAAATGTTTATAGAATAATAAGATATGGCATCCCTCATTGAGATGAATAATCGATTTTTTAAAGGCTCCTCTTATCTTTAGGGTTTTATCGCTTTTTTTAAAAGTTTGACACAGGGCCCCGGAGCGGAGTTCGAAGCAAAAAAAAAAAAACATTGGCAAATAATAGCTCGTGCACAATTCATTTAAAGCAAAGTGAAATTCCAGATGCTTGCTGCAATTAACACTTTGACAATTTCCACTTACTTTTTTGCTTTGATTTATAACACTGATTTTGTGCAAAATATTCTGGGAATCGACTTTTTTCTGCTTATTTCAAATGATATTTTTTACTCTTTATTGTTCATTTTACGTAGTTGCGCGAAATCGCTAATATAAATGTAGATAAACAAAGAATACACACACACATATGAATTAATGCATATCATTTTATTTCTTTTGAATTTTCAAAATAGAAATAATGAATATGAAATGTTTTGTTTTTTTTTTTTTAGAAAGAAAAAATAACCCTTAACAGCCAAAAATAGCATTCAAATTACTATTTGCTAATTTCTACCATTTTTCCGTTTCTTGATTTTCTGTTCGTTTTTCATTTTTTCTAAATGTTGTGCTAAACACACTGTAGTTCGATTCGAAAGAAAATTCCATATTCCATATAAACTATATTCTACAGTTTACGAATGTGCTTTCGAATTTAATTTCACTTTAGAATAGAACTACAGAGTGCGGGCCCAGGAATAAAAAGATCTCGTATTTATATACATGAAACAATATAAACAATTGAATATGCTGCATTCATATATACATATGTACATAATGTACGACCGCCGCGCTTCACTTCGATTTACTTCGAATCACTTCGATTTTTCAGCCGCTTCACTTCGCTTTAAAATTTGGCGATGACAACACTGCCAAACACTACCCTGCCAGCCAGGTAGCAGCTATTTATATGGATATTTAGCAGCTACTCATGTAGCTATAAAACTAGCTATTTTTGTTCAGGCGGCGTGACGATATTGACAAGTAATCCAGAGGTTAAGATGTGGTTAACATTATTACGTTAATGTTGTGGTTATTATGTAGCTAGTGCTACCAATACAAATTTCCTTTTGTTTGGTTAATTCAGTGGCTAAGATGTGGTTAGCAATAATATGCTAATCTTATGGTTATTTTGTAGCTAATTTTAGCTACTGCTACAACAAACAAAAACATGGCAATTAATGAAAGTTTTTTGTTCTTTATTTTATATTTCCTTATACAACTGAATATTTTACTTATTTAAAGCTAAATTTGAATAAAAATTCTTATAATCTATATGGATACATATGTCTAAAAGATTTGGCTAACTTTAATAAGATTTTTCATAGAATCCATTGTACTCTTGGGCCGGCTTTCCATCAAGGAAACACGCTACGAGAAAATTACTTTTTCAGGGATGTAGAGGGGCTGTCACAGATTTCAGAATTGAAATGGAAACTTGTCGGAGTCTTATAGGTCACGAGAAATTTGTTGTTGAAGTTGTGAAATTCACCAACCAAAACTGCGCCAATTCCGAGGAAAAGCACATATAAAAACACGCACATATGCATATATGTATGTACGTACATGTGTGTAGAACAACTTTTTGCGTTGATGGCCTTCGCCCGAAGTAATATCTATGGACCCAAACAAGTTTTGATTTTAGTTTTGAGATCTGTGAAAGCTTCTCTACTCCCCTAATAAAAGGGGAAGCCGACACGTACAACGTTTGAATCTTTCCGTTCATGATGTTTTGGCTGCGTCGGTAGTATGTTATAAGGATTGAGGTGGCCGAGCACCACCTACGCTTGGCATTCCACCACCACCTCCACTGGCACCTGGTCCTTGACAATATGGTGGATGGGGAGCTTCAAAATGTAGTTTTTGTATTAGCTTTTCAGACACTCGATGTTCGTCCGTAGCGGTACGAGCATGTTCCACGAATTCAGGACCATATTTACTAAAGAAAATATCGGAAATAACTTTGAGCTCGGCTCTTTCATCTGCGTAATTAGATCGAAACATTGAAGCCACAACACAATTCAATTAATCCACTGCTTCCACAAGTTAATCCTACCTACGGAAAAACAGGATTAAAATGAGAATTCAAATAATTAAAAGTTAATAAATTACCGTACCAACTGGCGATTGCTTTAATCTTAACTGCATTAGATAGTTGATTGATTTCAAATGGTGGAAGCGATACCTCGCCAATGGTTGGCATTAACATACTGCAAAGAAAATAATAATGTTTGTAAATATTTGTAAAAGTGTACCGAGTATGTAAATTTAAATTAATATATCTCACAGATTTTCACCCAATTCAATTTCGGCTGACCAATTGTTCAAAAATGGCCGTGAATTGATCGATTATGCGCATTATCGGTGTATCGGATTGGAATGTATCGAATTTTTCGATAGAACTGGTTAGCGTTGGCTGGCAGGGTAGTGTCTGAGCGATAATTCTGCTACTGCGAAAAATATTACACAAACACGAAAGCGACTGAACACGCCCTGCAGGGAACTCAATAACTAGTGAGCAAAATTTCTAGTTCCGAACCAGCGCAAAGGTGTCAAAAGGGAACTAGATCAATTGTAGTTAGACCCTCGCCAGTTCAGGAGGAGTGAATTGAGTGACCATTATAAGACACACTTTGATTTGTATGCAATTTCAAAGTGACAAAAATTCTATGAAAATTTTTCGTTCGTTCAATTTCCGTCGGCTTTGTATATTTTTGCAATTCTCAGATGTTTAGTGAAGCGTTTTATATAAAGAGTTTTCTATTTGCATCTTAACTTGTATGAAATGAAATGTTCCCCTAATTATGCTTTTCCGATCCCTCAGGCTTATTTTTAATTTTTTTTATTTTATTACTTTTTAAATATTATTGTAAATTTTTATTAAATAAATAAATAAAAAATATTAGTTAAAAAAAAATTATCATCCACCTTGACACCGATAGGATTCGAACCCGCGCCCCTCAGATTGAAAGGCACATGCGTTAGCCAGTCGACCATCGCGCCACTTAATGAAGTGTGTCAAAGGCTGCACTTAAGCGGCAGATGTAAAACTGTAGAATTTGTAGGTAGTTGTAGCTCAGAACTATCGAAATTGTGCCAATAAACGAACTAGTGTAAACTGTAGAATTTAGCACTAGTTCGGAACTATCGAAAATGTAGTGCAGAGGGTGACAATTGACACCGCCTAGGACATCGCCGTGTTAAATTCGCCAGTTGATAACATGCAAAAGAGATTTAGCTCGCACTAGTAGTGTCGAAAAATGTACTAGAAGCGACCTAGTTCGGAACTAGAGATTTTCCCTACAGGGCGTACGCTAGGTCTAGACCAGGCATAGGCAGCCCATACCACAATTGTGGGAAGTTTACATATTTTTTTACTTCAGCCCCCCCTGAAATGAAAAGCTGGCTACGGGCCTGGGTAGTGTATGTCCAAATTTTAGCAAAATCGGTTTATAACCACGCCTACTTTTTAATAAAAATATTTCTCGAATGTCCTTCAGAAATTTGTAACGTGACATCTCTGTAACTAAAAGTCATAAAGGGATGAAATGTTATACTAACAAGAATATTTATACGTTTAGTCGGATGATTGATACGAATTTTCAAAATGGGCGTGGCTACGCCCACTTTATGCGGCACTAGCTTTATATAAAATGTACCATGTTTCCACCTAACGTAAAAAAACTATGAAAGCATACAATATTTGGCTCCACTCGAACTGAGGCTTCCTTTCTTCTTTTTTTTTAATTTTTGATACCTTTAGTCATAATTTGGTTCGGGAAATTGTAAAGAGTGTAGCAACAAAACGTCTCAGAGCTTAAAAATTAGCAACTTCATTTAATTTGCTTGAAAGAGTTTTTAGTGCTTAGCACGAAATTTTTATTTTTATTTTTTAATTTATTTTAATTCAATTTTTATTTTTTTCCACTTACCCCAACAATTCATTTAATTTGTTTAAAATAATATCTTTTTGCTATTTACCTGAAATTATTTGTTGAAATAAGTTAACTTTTGCTCCCTTTCATATAAATTCGCCATTTAATTTATTTATCTAATAACATATAACTTCGCTTGTATGAATGAACTGAAATCATACGCGGTAATGCCGCCAAATTTTAACGATACTCTTCATAAGCGATTATGAAACTTACTGTTATTATGCGTTTTTCTTGTTAGAATTGCAAAGTTTTGGTATGGATCGATAGAGCTAAGGGTCAGGAACTCAGGGTTGGCAAATCTCATTTTTGGCAAAAATGTCCCCTACGCGAAAATGCAAATACCTCTTACGCGAAAATGCACTTTAAACGACGATATGCCTTATTTTCAACCCCAACCTATTCTCTATTAGAATCTGTGTACCAAATTTCATTAAAATATTTCTATTTCTGTTCAATTTAGAGCAGGCCCAGGCAGCTAGTGGTACAATTGTACGAAAAATTGAGAACCAAATTCACACAGATTATTACGCTCTTTGTTTGCTTCGCTTGTGTGAGCGCTACGATCAATGAAGTGCTGTCGTTTGTTTCTGTTCAGTGGCTTATTATCAAGCAAAAAGACAAAAAAGAAATATGCCTGGGCCTGATTTAGAGTGTGTGCGGCTGGACGGACGGACATGGTTCAATCAATTTATTTTCATTTTGATCGTTTTATATATATATATATATATATGAAAGTCCATATCTATCTCAATTATTTTATGATCTTACCTACAACCGTTATGTGATCAAAAGTATACATATATATACCTACATATATTTTACTACGTACAGCAGTGTATAAATAAGCACATCCTATACTGAAAATACCCCATTCAGCATAGGTATGAATACACACGTTTTCGCCTAAAATAATGTAATCTTTACATACAAACATATAGCATATAGTTTTAAAATATACACGACTGTTCAACTGGCGATTGCTTAATCTTAACTGCATTAGATAGTTGATTGATTTCAAATGGTGGAAGCGATACCTCGCCAATGGTTGGCATTAACATACTGCAAAGAAAATAATAATGTTTGTAAATATTTGTAAAAGTGTACCGAGTATGTAAATTTAAATTAATATATCTCACAGATTTTCACCCAATTCAATTTCGGCTGACCAATTGTTCAAAAATGGCCGTGAATTGATCGATTATGCGCATTATCGGTGTATCGGATTGGAATGTATCGAATTTTTCGATAGAACTGGTTAGCGTTGGCTGGCAGGGTAGTGTCTGAGCGATAATTCTGCTACTGCGAAAAATATTACACAAACACGAAAGCGACTGAACACGCCCTGCAGGGAACTCAATAACTAGTGAGCAAAATTTCTAGTTCCGAACCAGCGCAAAGGTGTCAAAAGGGAACTAGATCAATTGTAGTTAGACCCTCGCCAGTTCAGGAGGAGTGAATTGAGTGACCATTATAAGACACACTTTGATTTGTATGCAATTTCAAAGTGACAAAAATTCTATGAAAATTTTTCGTTCGTTCAATTTCCGTCGGCTTTGTATATTTTTGCAATTCTCAGATGTTTAGTGAAGCGTTTTATATAAAGAGTTTTCTATTTGCATCTTAACTTGTATGAAATGAAATGTTCCCCTAATTATGCTTTTCCGATCCCTCAGGCTTATTTTTAATTTTTTTTATTTTATTACTTTTTAAATATTATTGTAAATTTTTATTAAATAAATAAATAAAAAATATTAGTTAAAAAAAATTATCATCCACCTTGACACCGATAGGATTCGAACCCGCGCCCCTCAGATTGAAAGGCACATGCGTTAGCCAGTCGACCATCGCGCCACTTAATGAAGTGTGTCAAAGGCTGCACTTAAGCGGCAGATGTAAAACTGTAGAATTTGTAGGTAGTTGTAGCTCAGAACTATCGAAATTGTGCCAATAAACGAACTAGTGTAAACTGTAGAATTTAGCACTAGTTCGGAACTATCGAAAATGTAGTGCAGAGGGTGACAATTGACACCGCCTAGGACATCGCCGTGTTAAATTCGCCAGTTGATAACATGCAAAAGAGATTTAGCTCGCACTAGTAGTGTCGAAAAATGTACTAGAAGCGACCTAGTTCGGAACTAGAGATTTTCCCTACAGGGCGTACGCTAGGTCTAGACCAGGCATAGGCAGCCCATACCACAATTGTGGGAAGTTTACATATTTTTTTACTTCAGCCCCCCCTGAAATGAAAAGCTGGCTACGGGCCTGGGTAGTGTATGTCCAAATTTTAGCAAAATCGGTTTATAACCACGCCTACTTTTTAATAAAAATATTTCTCGAATGTCCTTCAGAAATTTGTAACGTGACATCTCTGTAACTAAAAGTCATAAAGGGATGAAATGTTATACTAACAAGAATATTTATACGTTTAGTCGGATGATTGATACGAATTTTCAAAATGGGCGTGGCTACGCCCACTTTATGCGGCACTAGCTTTATATAAAATGTACCATGTTTCCACCTAACGTAAAAAAACTATGAAAGCATACAATATTTGGCTCCACTCGAACTGAGGCTTCCTTTCTTCTTTTTTTTTAATTTTTGATACCTTTAGTCATAATTTGGTTCGGGAAATTGTAAAGAGTGTAGCAACAAAACGTCTCAGAGCTTAAAAATTAGCAACTTCATTTAATTTGCTTGAAAGAGTTTTTAGTGCTTAGCACGAAATTTTTATTTTTATTTTTTAATTTATTTTAATTCAATTTTTATTTTTTTCCACTTACCCCAACAATTCATTTAATTTGTTTAAAATAATATCTTTTTGCTATTTACCTGAAATTATTTGTTGAAATAAGTTAACTTTTGCTCCCTTTCATATAAATTCGCCATTTAATTTATTTATCTAATAACATATAACTTCGCTTGTATGAATGAACTGAAATCATACGCGGTAATGCCGCCAAATTTTAACGATACTCTTCATAAGCGATTATGAAACTTACTGTTATTATGCGTTTTTCTTGTTAGAATTGCAAAGTTTTGGTATGGATCGATAGAGCTAAGGGTCAGGAACTCAGGGTTGGCAAATCTCATTTTTGGCAAAAATGTCCCCTACGCGAAAATGCAAATACCTCTTACGCGAAAATGCACTTTAAACGACGATATGCCTTATTTTCAACCCCAACCTATTCTCTATTAGAATCTGTGTACCAAATTTCATTAAAATATTTCTATTTCTGTTCAATTTAGAGCAGGCCCAGGCAGCTAGTGGTACAATTGTACGAAAAATTGAGAACCAAATTCACACAGATTATTACGCTCTTTGTTTGCTTCGCTTGTGTGAGCGCTACGATCAATGAAGTGCTGTCGTTTGTTTCTGTTCAGTGGCTTATTATCAAGCAAAAAGACAAAAAAGAAATATGCCTGGGCCTGATTTAGAGTGTGTGCGGCTGGACGGACGGACATGGTTCAATCAATTTATTTTCATTTTGATCGTTTTATATATATATATATATATATGAAAGTCCATATCTATCTCAATTATTTTATGATCTTACCTACAACCGTTATGTGATCAAAAGTATACATATATATACCTACATATATTTTACTACGTACAGCAGTGTATAAATAAGCACATCCTATACTGAAAATACCCCATTCAGCATAGGTATGAATACACACGTTTTCGCCTAAAATAATGTAATCTTTACATACAAACATATAGCATATAGTTTTAAAATATACACGACTGTTCAACTGGCGATTGCTTAATCTTAACTGCATTAGATAGTTGATTGATTTCAAATGGTGGAAGCGATACCTCGCCAATGGTTGGCATTAACATACTGCAAAGAAAATAATAATGTTTGTAAATATTTGTAAAAGTGTACCGAGTATGTAAATTTAAATTAATATATCTCACAGATTTTCACCCAATTCAATTTCGGCTGACCAATTGTTCAAAAATGGCCGTGAATTGATCGATTATGCGCATTATCGGTGTATCGGATTGGAATGTATCGAATTTTTCGATAGAACTGGTTAGCGTTGGCTGGCAGGGTAGTGTCTGAGCGATAATTCTGCTACTGCGAAAAATATTACACAAACACGAAAGCGACTGAACACGCCCTGCAGGGAACTCAATAACTAGTGAGCAAAATTTCTAGTTCCGAACCAGCGCAAAGGTGTCAAAAGGGAACTAGATCAATTGTAGTTAGACCCTCGCCAGTTCAGGAGGAGTGAATTGAGTGACCATTATAAGACACACTTTGATTTGTATGCAATTTCAAAGTGACAAAAATTCTATGAAAATTTTTCGTTCGTTCAATTTCCGTCGGCTTTGTATATTTTTGCAATTCTCAGATGTTTAGTGAAGCGTTTTATATAAAGAGTTTTCTATTTGCATCTTAACTTGTATGAAATGAAATGTTCCCCTAATTATGCTTTTCCGATCCCTCAGGCTTATTTTTAATTTTTTTTATTTTATTACTTTTTAAATATTATTGTAAATTTTTATTAAATAAATAAATAAAAAATATTAGTTAAAAAAAATTATCATCCACCTTGACACCGATAGGATTCGAACCCGCGCCCCTCAGATTGAAAGGCACATGCGTTAGCCAGTCGACCATCGCGCCACTTAATGAAGTGTGTCAAAGGCTGCACTTAAGCGGCAGATGTAAAACTGTAGAATTTGTAGGTAGTTGTAGCTCAGAACTATCGAAATTGTGCCAATAAACGAACTAGTGTAAACTGTAGAATTTAGCACTAGTTCGGAACTATCGAAAATGTAGTGCAGAGGGTGACAATTGACACCGCCTAGGACATCGCCGTGTTAAATTCGCCAGTTGATAACATGCAAAAGAGATTTAGCTCGCACTAGTAGTGTCGAAAAATGTACTAGAAGCGACCTAGTTCGGAACTAGAGATTTTCCCTACAGGGCGTACGCTAGGTCTAGACCAGGCATAGGCAGCCCATACCACAATTGTGGGAAGTTTACATATTTTTTTACTTCAGCCCCCCCTGAAATGAAAAGCTGGCTACGGGCCTGGGTAGTGTATGTCCAAATTTTAGCAAAATCGGTTTATAACCACGCCTACTTTTTAATAAAAATATTTCTCGAATGTCCTTCAGAAATTTGTAACGTGACATCTCTGTAACTAAAAGTCATAAAGGGATGAAATGTTATACTAACAAGAATATTTATACGTTTAGTCGGATGATTGATACGAATTTTCAAAATGGGCGTGGCTACGCCCACTTTATGCGGCACTAGCTTTATATAAAATGTACCATGTTTCCACCTAACGTAAAAAAACTATGAAAGCATACAATATTTGGCTCCACTCGAACTGAGGCTTCCTTTCTTCTTTTTTTTTAATTTTTGATACCTTTAGTCATAATTTGGTTCGGGAAATTGTAAAGAGTGTAGCAACAAAACGTCTCAGAGCTTAAAAATTAGCAACTTCATTTAATTTGCTTGAAAGAGTTTTTAGTGCTTAGCACGAAATTTTTATTTTTATTTTTTAATTTATTTTAATTCAATTTTTATTTTTTTCCACTTACCCCAACAATTCATTTAATTTGTTTAAAATAATATCTTTTTGCTATTTACCTGAAATTATTTGTTGAAATAAGTTAACTTTTGCTCCCTTTCATATAAATTCGCCATTTAATTTATTTATCTAATAACATATAACTTCGCTTGTATGAATGAACTGAAATCATACGCGGTAATGCCGCCAAATTTTAACGATACTCTTCATAAGCGATTATGAAACTTACTGTTATTATGCGTTTTTCTTGTTAGAATTGCAAAGTTTTGGTATGGATCGATAGAGCTAAGGGTCAGGAACTCAGGGTTGGCAAATCTCATTTTTGGCAAAAATGTCCCCTACGCGAAAATGCAAATACCTCTTACGCGAAAATGCACTTTAAACGACGATATGCCTTATTTTCAACCCCAACCTATTCTCTATTAGAATCTGTGTACCAAATTTCATTAAAATATTTCTATTTCTGTTCAATTTAGAGCAGGCCCAGGCAGCTAGTGGTACAATTGTACGAAAAATTGAGAACCAAATTCACACAGATTATTACGCTCTTTGTTTGCTTCGCTTGTGTGAGCGCTACGATCAATGAAGTGCTGTCGTTTGTTTCTGTTCAGTGGCTTATTATCAAGCAAAAAGACAAAAAAGAAATATGCCTGGGCCTGATTTAGAGTGTGTGCGGCTGGACGGACGGACATGGTTCAATCAATTTATTTTCATTTTGATCGTTTTATATATATATATATATATATATGAAAGTCCATATCTATCTCAATTATTTTATGATCTTACCTACAACCGTTATGTGATCAAAAGTATACATATATATACCTACATATATTTTACTACGTACAGCAGTGTATAAATAAGCACATCCTATACTGAAAATACCCCATTCAGCATAGGTATGAATACACACGTTTTCGCCTAAAATAATGTAATCTTTACATACAAACATATAGCATATAGTTTTAAAATATACACGACTGTTCAACTGGAGTGACATCTACATTTGAAATTAGAATTTAACTTTGTACTCTTGTTAGAATAAGATAATTCTGAAGGCATAGTTTTAGGCGCAAATCTTTTAGTTTAAATTTTAGAATTTTATTTTTGCAAAATACTATTAAAAAAAAGTACCACGCCCAACAAAAAACCGTTCCACTTGAAGAGCTAATTTATACCTTTAAAACAATATCTTATTTATTAATTTTGGTAAATTATGTGAGCAGAAAAAGGGATATTTGCATAAAAACCAGAGATGTAGAATAATTATTATTTCATTTTGAAATTATAAAAAAGTCCTACAAATTTTCTTCAGAATCATAAAAGTATTTTGATAATAATTTGTTCCTGATGAAAATGATAAAAATCTTCTATAATTATTATTCAGAAACTTATATTTTAAAAATCTTTCCATAATAGTTATTTCAAATATATTTTTTTTAAGTCTTCAAAGACTTTTTCATTGAGACAAATTTCAAATAAAGTCTTTGCATAATTATTATCAGTAACAAATTATTTTTTATATCTTCAAAGACTTTTTCATTGAGACAAAGTTCAAAAAAGTCTCAGAAAATTTTAAATAATTTTCATATAAGTACAAAATAAGAATAACTTTCATATAAGTACTACAAAATTCAAGCATATTTCCAACTTGAAATTGTATGAAAGATTTTTACCGAAGATATAAAAAATAAATTTGTTACTCAAAATAATTACTTAAAGATATTTTTGAAATTCGTCGCAATGAAAAAGTCTTTGGAGACTCAAAAAACAATTTGTTACGGATAATAATTACTCAAAGACTTTTTTCAAATTTGTCTCAATAAAAAAGTCTTTGAATATATAAAAAAAATTTTCTCATTCATAATAATTACAAAAAGACTTAAAAAAATATCTCAGAAATAACTATTATGGAAAGACTTTTAAAATATATTTCTTTCAATAATAATTATTTTTAGATTTCTATTTCTTCTCTTATAATAATTACAACTCTGCTAAAAACACCAATTAGAAATAATATATATAATAATGATAGGAAACAGAAGCTTTATGTATTCAAAATGTAAACAAACAATCCGTAAGAGGAGACATTTTTTCGGAATTTTGTCGAACCACATCAGCCTGTGTAGACTTTAAGATAGTCAGATAGTCTAAGGTTGAGCACGATTGAATCATCGTAACAAGTGCCTCTCGATGCTAAAATTAAAAAAAAAAAAAACTGGACTTCCTACCGATGAGTGAAGTCTTTCGGCCGTATCTCCTAAACTCTTCATTTCCCATGATTTATACATATCTAAAATCAAAGGCATTGCTGTTCTCTAGATAGGGTCGAAAAAAAAGTTGTAAAAGTCCGCCCCAAAATTTGAAGCTTATGTTGAGAGGATTAAGGGACACAAAAAAATTTGTTTTTGTTTTTTTGTTGTAACTTTGTTATTTGACATCCGATTTTTAAAATTGATATGTCATTACTTTGGTATTTATTTATTTATTTATTCATCATCAGAGAAATACAAGTTTCTTACTGACTACACAAAAATTACAATTACCTTAATAGCTATCCTTAATATAATTTGACAGAATATTGCTTAACATCCCACCAGAAAGTGATAAGTCAATATCGACAGCACGATTTATTTGGTTCAGTTCTCTAAGAGCACGACTGATGGGAGCATTAATGGCATAATTTGATTTGACCTTATATATGTAAAAAATATCCGGATGACGTAAATTTCTACTAGGAATATAAAAAGGGATCATACTTAAAATATATGCACAATCCAACTCACAACTTCTTACTTGTAAGATAAAAGAACAAGAGAGATATTTCCTTCTAGTCTCAAGCAGTTCAAGTCTTATAAGTAAAACCGTGAGCTATATGATGGTACCGGCTGTGCAAAATTTAAAGAGCGTAACGCGTACTTTGTAAAAGCTTTTGAACGCGCTCGATTCGATTAATAAGATTAGCCTGTGTAGGGCGCCAGATTATTGAGGCATATTCCAACCGAGACTTAAAAAATGCAATAAACAAAGTCTTATGCGTATACGGATCAGAGAACTCTGAACTGTTACGGCGCACGAACGCTAACATAGAATAAGCATATGTGATCGGAGAACGTAAGTTTTGTGTCAAAAAAGACTCCCAAGGTCTTTAACCAATTCTGCGATCTTCAGCGGAGAGCCAGAAATAGTATAAGTGGTACTTATACGAATGATTTTCCTGGAAAATGTACAGTGGTAGCATTTCGCGGTGTTTAGAAAAAGACGGTTCATAACACACCAAGCTTGAACCCTATCAATATCAGCCTGGAGTGCTAATGAATCCTCAACTTTAGAGACTACTGAATAAACCTTAAGGTCATCAGCATAAAGTAAAAATTTAGAATGATGGAAGCACGAGCCTATATCGTTGATGAAAATAATAAATAATAGCGGCCCAAGAATACTACCTTGGGGTACACCAGAACTCGCATGGAAAGAGCGGGATGAAATATTGTCAATCACGACAGAACAATATCTACCGATTGGATAGGACTTAAGCCATGCAAGAAACTGTGAGTGGAAGCCCATGCTGGCTAACTTATTTATAAGAATTTTATGGGATACTCTGTCAAAAGCCTTGGCAAAATCAGTGTAAAGTGCATCCACCTGACAACCTGCCGCAAAGCTTTTAAGACAGTCCTCAGCAAAAATAACCAAGTTAGAAATAGTGGATCTTCCACTTATGAAACCATGTTGATTCGGAGAAATAAAACTGCGAACAGCATATGCCATTTTAACCTTGATTATGGCTTCGAATAATTTGGCAACAGTTAATAATTTCGCTATCGGTCTATAGATCGAAACATCGTTCTTAGCTCCCCCGTTATTTTGAAGCTCTATGTTTCCCTCCAGTGGCGTAGTAACGGGGGGGTTTTGGGGCACATATGTAGGTAGATTTTCAAGTTTTATGCGGCCAAAAATATTTTATTGTGTACATCTATTCCAAATTGCTTGTTTAATGCAAAATTTTAATAATTTGTGTTAAAAGTCGATTTTATTGAAAAATATATACAGTGACTCAAAAAAAAAATCATACTCCAGGGTTTTTAAATTTATTTCATTTGACTCTTATTTACGTTTAAAAATGTAAACAATTTTTCAATAAAAATCGCCTTAAGCAGGAGTTCTAAGCTTATGGAAAATATCCGAAAAATCGTAGAAATTTCTAAAAGTGGATTAAAAATTTCAAAGCGAGGCCAGAATTTATAGAAGATTTTGAGGAGATTTCTAAGTGTACTGTTATGCAGCCAACCAATTTTAGTGTAAAAAGTGCAATTCTCAATGCTGTAAAAATTTCCGTCGATTTTAAAATTTCCGAAAAGCCAATGAAATTTTTCAAAAAGTTGAATATTGCATATTATTATATTACAATTGACGGAGCTGCAAAATTGCATACTCAAAAATCTTCTAAAAAAAATGTATCTTTATAATTCTTAGCCCTTTTTATGAGAAGTACTTCCTTGACTTTGAAAAATTGGAAATACTAAAAATACTGCCTAAAAAGTTAACAATAATCGCTGCTAAATATCTGGGTTACTTTCAAGCATCACCTACATTAAGTAGGTACTGTAGCATGTCAGAAATATTTGAGCACATTCAACTCGTAATTTAAAACACAAAAATATGGAATGCACTAAAAGTGCATTCAACCTATTTCATTTATTAAAATTTATAACGTAAACAAACAACAGCCAAATTTTATGCTGACGCCGTATTTCTGATTTGTCGCATTTGCCTTTAAGCTAAGTCGTATGTACGTATGTATGTGCACGGGCACTTGACTACACATTAAATGCATAAGCCGTACATATGTACATACATATCTACATAGCTAGTAAGAATTAGTGTAAATATGTATTATAGTAAATAAGTAGTACATAAGAAATTTTGTGTATAAAAGGGATTGATTTTGTTCAATAAACAATCAATTATTGACTCGCTGTCTTAATAGCGAGACCACAAAATACTTGTTTTATTCGCCGAAGAAAGGGCGACAGAATATGGCGATCCTGCCAGTTAAACAGGATCCTTGCCAGTTAAACAGGATCCTTGCCAGTTAAACAAGACATCCTTGCCAGCATCCTTGCCAGACAAACAGGATCCTTGCCTGTTAAACACACCAGGATCCTTGCCATTGATCCTGCCAGATCCTGTCATTAACCAGTCGTTTACACTACATGGTGATGGACGAAGTAAACGCAATATTTGAGAAATGGGAAAAGTATTTTAGTGAGCGGCAGACAGAGCAACAAGCCCAAGAAGAAGAACAACAAAATAAACCCGAACAACAACAAGAGCAACAAGCCCAAGAAGAAGAACAACAAAATAAACCCGAACAACAACAAGAGCAACAAGCCCAAGAAAAAGAACAACAAATTAAACCCGAACATCAACAAGAACAGCAACAGCAGCCAGAACGACAAGGTCCTAGAGCAATTACAATCGAGGAGTACGGGCGACGGCAACAACGCCCAGCTCGCAGAGAACCTGCACAACCACAGAAACCTTTATACCACAGGAGACGTGGTGGTAAAAAATACCAAGCGCGGCGACGAGTTGCCGAACTCTACCAACAACTAGTATTCGCAGATTCTATTGCAAAACGGAAGCATATAAAAAAAACTAATAGCGATTGAAAGGCTTACTAATGGCCTTATTAACTGATCACTAACTAATCTTATGGCAACCTTGCGGCTGCCTATTGAAGGGCAAGAGACCAAAAATCCTTGCCGTGTCAATTCTCGATACTAAAAATTTTGCATTTTTACATATACACATTTTTCTGGCCTAAGCCACAACAATACTAATTTTAATGATTTAATTAAATAAATAAATATATATACATACAAAAATAATTATTGTGATTATAATGCCTAAATCAAGGAATTCAGTAGGCTCACTTCCTAATGAAATAGAGAACAGGGACTTAATAAGGGAATTAGAATCCTTAAGGACTCTTTGGCGTATCATAGGCATGACTAGGGAACCAACATTAGAAGACGTCATTAACCCCACGACAAAAATAGAAGAAACACAACGCATGTTTGAAAAATTCGGTATTTTCAGATTTTAGGAATTTTTTTTTAATATTCAATCAATATGGGTGGAACAACATCAAAAATTGATAAACCCAACGCAAATGTAGTTAACTCCATAGAAATTGATCACAGCGAAGCTTTAGATTCAATCAAGCTTATTCTTCTTGTTATTGCAATTGTATCTTGTATAAATTTATTTCTAAAGATTTATTCGGTACACAACAAAATTTTAAAAAAAGCGATATATTAGTCGTGCAAATGGATTAGACAAGGTATAAAAATCAATACCGAATAGATCCTTTTCAATGGATAATTGGGATAATATATATGCATCACTACTAAATGAAAAATCAATTGCAGAAAAATCATACAAGTGCATTAACAAGAATGTTTTTATTAGAAGAGAAACAATTATTAAGCATTTAGGTTTTATAATAGATGCATTAAATAGAATAGGAAACGCCTTGAGGAATATAAATAGTAAGCTTACAGCCGATCATCAAAAGCAGGCATACCAAATATACCTATACGTCAGGGATAAACTTGTTTCATCGCTAGCACGATACGAGATTGAAGAACAAGTACCCACGTCATTCAACAAAGACATAAAAATTGACACAAATTTATTACTACCGGACTATCCAACGGAAGCCGAAAACAAAAATTCTTCAAACGATAAAGAAGAAACTAAAACTCATTCAGAAAGTACCAATAATTCAAACACATCCACAATGCCTCAGACAGCGGTAGATTTTATTAAAACAGCTTCATCTGTCCTACCAGAGTTTGATGGCAACTCAGAAAATCTAAATAGCTTCATAGATGCACTCGACATTCTTGACCAAATCAAGGATGCTCATGAAGCACTTGCAGTGTCTATGATAAAAACAAAACTAAAAGGCACAGCAAGAAATTGTATTCAGAATGAGAATACAATACAAGATATAAAATTAAAATTGAAAAGATCAATCAAAGGCGAATCAGTAGAAGTATTAACAGCAAAACTGCTAAACATCCAACAACGCAGTAAAACAGCCAACCAATATACTACTGAAATCGAAAAATTAACAAAATCATTAGAAGGAGCATATATATCTGACCGGTTAACCTCAGATTTAGCAGGAAAATATGCTACACAAGCAGCTGTAAAGGCTATGTGTAAAAATTGTTCTAATGATAAAGTAAAACTAATCATGCAAGCCGGAACGTTCACCTCAATGAACGAGGCAATTTCAAAATTTACAAACAGTTGCACTGAAGTAACAGGCAACCCAAACGCAATATTGAATATAAGACAACAAAATCATTTCCGCGGCAACTTTCGTAGAAATTTTCCAAATAACAATTATAGAAATTATCGATCTAATCAAAGATATAACAATTTTAACAGATCAAACAACAATTACTCACAAAGACAAAATAGGAATTTTGGTAACCAACAGCGACAAAATAATCGCAACAATACCAACAACACTCCCAATGTACGTAATTATACCCAGCAGGAAAACCAACAAACTCCACTCCAAACATAAAAAAAAAAATTTGTGTACTAAATTTACACCTAAACAGCTACATATCCACCAAAACAACTTTAAATAATTCAACTTCAACTCTCCTAATAGATACAGGAGCTGACATATCACTAATAAAAAAGGGTCAAATTCAAAATGATGTTAAAATTAATGAATTACAAAAAACAGATTTAAAAGGCATTGGTCAGGGTATAACAAACACTCTTGGAACAGTTAAAACAGATTTAAAGGGTGACGATCTTTTGATTCGACACAAATTTCACATAGTAGAAGATGACTTCCCAATCCCATGCGACGGAATTTTGGGACTCGATTTCATTAAAAAGTATAATTGCATTTTAGATTACCGAAATAATGAAGATAGACTTATATTACGACCATATGATTATCCAGAAAATATAGCAATTCAAATGACAAATGAACCAACCATTAATTGCATATCAGTACCAGCTAGATCAGAAGTAGTTCGACAAATTCACATAAAAAATAACAATACTGAATTATTCATACCACATCAACAATTAGCAGAAGGAATTTTTATTGCCAATTCAATAGTAAATCCAAATCAAGCATTTGTTAGAATTATTAATACAACAGATAAAAATGCAACTATTCAAAATTACAATATTAACACAGAAAACTTAGACGACTACATAATTATAAATAATAAACAGAAAAATGAAGCAAATAATAAAGAAAAATTAGAAAGATTAAATAAAAATTTCCCATCATTTGCTAAATCTCAACTTAATACTTTATGTTCAGAATTTATTGATATATTTGCATTAGAATCAGAACCTATAACCACTAATAATTTTTACAAACAAAAACTTTATATGAAAGACGACAACCCAGTTTATGTAAAAAACTATAGAATACCAGAAGCTCACAAACAGGAAATTAATAAACAAGTAAATAAGCTAATACAAGACGACTTAATAGAACCATCAATGTCAGAATACAATAGTCCTATTCTACTAGTACCGAAAAAATCACTCCCAGGTAATAACGATAAAAGATGGAGACTAGTTATTGACTATAGACAGGTAAATAAAAAATTAACTGCAGATAAATTTCCATTACCAAGAATCGACGATATTCTAGACCAATTAGGTAGAGCAAAATATTTTTCTTGCTTAGATTTAATGTCCGGTTTTCATCAAATAGAATTAAGCCCAGAATCCCGAGATATAACATCGTTTACAGCAGACAATGGTACCTACCGTTTCAAAAGATTACCTTATGGTCTTAAAGTAGCCCCAAATTCATTTCAAAGAATGATGACTTTAGCATTCGCCGGTCTAAAACCATCACAAGCATTTTTATATATGGACGACTTAGTGGTATTAGGATGCTCCGAAAAGCATATGATTAAAAACTTAATAGATGTATTCACAACTTGCAGAAAATACAATTTAAAATTGCATCCAGATAAATGTCTATTTTTCAACCAAGAAGTTACTTATCTTGGACATAAATGCACAAGTAAAGGAATTTTACCTGATCCCACTAAATACAAAATAGTTCAAAATTATCCAACTCCCAAGAATGCCGACGAAGCTAAAAGATTCGTTGCATTCTGCAATTACTATAGAAGATTTATACCAAATTTCGCGGAATACTCTAGAATATTAACAAGACTTTGTAGAAAGAAAGTAGTATTTAATTGGACAGAAGAATGTGAGAAATCATTCAACTATCTAAAAAATGCATTAATTAGCCCAAACATTTTACAATATCCCGATTTCAATAAAGAATTTTACATAACAACAGATGCAAGCGGATACGCCTGCGGAGCAGTACTAAGTCAAGAATACGAAGGAAAACAATTACCAGTTGCTTATGCCTCTAGATCTTTCACAAAAGGCGAAATAAATAAAGCAACGATTGAAAAAGAATTAGCAGCCATTCATTGGGCCATCACTTATTTCAGACCGTACATCTACGGCAGAAAATTCACAATTAAAACAGACCATCGACCCTTAACTTACCTTTTTTCGATGAAAAACCCATCATCAAAATTAACTAGAATTCGACTAGATTTGGAAGAATATGACTTTGGGGTGGAGTACATAGCAGGAAAAGAGAATTATGTAGCAGACGCACTATCGCGTATAGATATACAAGATTTAAAAGAAATGTCAATTGAAGCATGTAAAATATTGAAAGTTACCACAAGATCGGAAACTAAGGAAAAATCCAGTAATAATATAAAAAATGAAGAAAAATGTCACAATGAGAACCCTATAATATACGAAGCGCTTAATAAATGTGAAGTAAAAAAGCTAGCTCAGCTCGTTTTCGACCCCCCGAAACTGCAGTTCAAAAAGGGAAAGAAAATTTGTAGCGAAATAAATATTGATAATTTAATTGTTGAGGCGAAGATTGATTTAGATCAATTCTTTGCCAGGCTTATGAAAGAAGCCGGCAATTTGAAAATAAACAAAATACAATTGTCCTTAGGAGACAAATTGTTTAAGAATAATTATACTCGAGTAGATAAATTTAAAGATAAAGGTACCAAAGTTCTCAAAAATTTAATCATTGCATTAACTCCGGAGGTTATGCATGTGACAGATAATGAAAAAATTAAAACTATTCTTCATAAATATCACGATGATCCTGTTAATGGTGGCCACCCAGGAATCAATCGTACAACAAATAAAATAAAACAAAAATTCCATTGGAAAAATATGAAAAATGACATAAAACAATATATTAAAAAATGCGATCATTGTAATAAAAATAAAACAAGAATACATTTAAAAGATCCAATGACTATAACCGAAACACCAACTAAGGCATTCGATGTAGTTCAAATTGACACAATTGGACCATTTCCAAAATCATTAAATGGAAATGAGTATGCAGTCACCATAATATGTGACTTAACCAAATATCTAGTAGCAATTCCAATTGAAAGTAAACACGCAAAAACAGTAGCCAAAGCTATATTCGAACATTTTATTCTCATTTATGGATGTATGAAAACAATACTGACAGACATGGGAACCGAATATAAAAATAACGTTTTTCAAGAACTAAGTAAATTGTTAAAAATTGAACACAAAACCTCAACACCTTACCATCATCAAACGTTAGGCACTGTTGAACGTAGCCATAGAACATTCAATGAATATGTACGTTCATACATATCCATTGACAAAGACGATTGGGATGAGTACCTCAAGTACTTTACTTATTGTTATAATACAACACCTTCAACAGTTCATGGTTACTGTCCTTTTGAACTAATATTCGGAAAACCAGCACCGACATACGAATTTTTACAAGAAGATACAATCAGCCCACTGTACAACTATGAGGCTTATGACAAAGAAGTTAAATATAGACTTCAAATAGCACAAGAAAGAGCTAATAGATTAGTAAGACAAGCAAAAGAAAAACAAAAAATTTACTACGATAGGAAAATTCAGCATAAGGAAATAAATATAGGAGATTTAGTCTTAGTAAAAGATGAAACAGGTCATAAATTAGACAGTAGATATAAGGGACCCTATAGAGTAATAGGTATTGATAAACATAATAACTATAGTTTAATTCCCTATAGAGTAACAAATATTAATAATCACAATAATTATTCACTAAGCTACATGAATAAGAAAATCATAGTACATAAAAATAGACTTAAACCTATAGAATAAGAAATTTTCACTTTTTCCAATAAATGTAAGTATGTAAGCACAAAACAAAAACTGAAATGTTAATTTTACCGAAATAAATAAATAAACACAAGCAAGTAAAATAAGCAATCCATTAAATGTAATAGAATGCTCATACATTGACCCTACAAATGTATAAGCATTCTTTTTAGGAAAGGAGGTGTAGCATGTCAGAAATATTTGAGCACATTCAACTCGTAATTTAAAACACAAAAATATGGAATGCACTAAAAGTGCATTCAACCTATTTCATTTATTAAAATTTATAACGTAAACAAACAACAGCCAAATTTTATGCTGACGCCGTATTTCTGATTTGTCGCATTTGCCTTTAAGCTAAGTCGTATGTACGTATGTATGTGCACGGGCACTTGACTACACATTAAATGCATAAGCCGTACATATGTACATACATATCTACATAGCTAGTAAGAATTAGTGTAAATATGTATTATAGTAAATAAGTAGTACATAAGAAATTTTGTGTATAAAAGGGATTGATTTTGTTCAATAAACAATCAATTATTGACTCGCTGTCTTAATAGCGAGACCACAAAATACTTGTTTTATTCGCCGAAGAAAGGGCGACAGAATAGTACATATGAAAAACCTTATGTATATCTAGTAGTAAAGTGCGGCCTTGTGCGACGTAATTTTTTGTCGGAAAAATACTAATTGTACTAGATATAGCATTTTCAGGTCAAATGAAACCTTTTTCAAGACAAGTGAAACCTTTTTTCAAGTCAAGTGAAACCTTTTTCAAATTAAGTGAAACCTTTTTCAATTTAAGTGAAACTTTTTTCATTTCAAATGAAACCTTTTTCATTTCAAATGAAACTTTTTATTTCAAATGAAACTTTTTTCAAATTAAATGAAACCTTGTTTAGTTAGTACAATAACATTCTTATATAAATTTTTTGTACACGGCTTTTACACATCGAAAGTTATTGAACTTTGAATGTTAGTAGTGGTAACTATGTACAACAATATATACATATGTACCTATATATATATATTAGCAAAATAATCTCAACAACAATTTAATTGTTTAGTTTGTTATTGGTTTCATTATTTTTATATATGTACATGATATATTTATATATGTACTAAAATTAAGTAGATCAAGCTCTTTCAGCCCTGCAAACATTCTTGAAATTCTCATAATTTGGAATCTGATATGAGTCCGAAATATATAGGTGTGACATATGTGGTATAAAATAATAATAATATAACACAATGGCGCTATTATAACTCTGACGAGTTTTATGGCCGAGCTTCTCTCCCAATTCGAGGTGTGCTCCTTTTGTTTTTCCTACCAATTGGCGCACACAGAAAAATATTTGGGGGGGGGGGGGGTTTTCAATATCGAACGGAAAATTATTAAAAAAAAAGATTAAAACTCGTCCAAACAATTTTTACTTAAATTTATGTTTGGGGAGTGGACCTACGTATGTACACATTAAACAAAGGCACCTTTTAAATCTCAATTCATTGCATTTTCTCTGTATTTAAACTAAAACTAACAAGTAAGGAAGCCTAAGTTCGAGTGGAATCGAACATTAGATACTCAGCTGTATGCTTTCATAGTTTGTTTGCGTTTGGTGGAAACACAGTGTAGGTACTTTATATAAAGGGAGTGCTGCATAAAGTGGGCGTAGCCATGCCCATTTTCAAAATCTTTATTAGTCATCCAACTAAGCATATGAATATTATTCTTTGTGCAAAATTCCATTCCTTTATGACTTCTAGTTACAAAGATGTCACCTTACAAATTCCTAAAGGGTGTTCCAGAAATATCTTTGTTAAAAAGTAGGCGTGGTCATAAACCGATTTCAATAAATTTTTGCGTGTTTATTAACACAGGTTATAAAAGTGTATAAACCAAATTTCGTCATAATATATCAATTATTTGTCGAGTTATAGGCTAAGAAATCTCGTATATTCCTGCTTCTAAAAGGGAGCGGTGCCACGCCCATTTTCCAAAATTTTTCCATTTTTTGTTTCCGGTCTATTGTAGAACTCATGCCACAAAATTTCAATGAATTATCTTTACTAGTATCGCCGGTGCTCGAAATTCGGCCATGCAATTTATTTGTTCAACTATTGTATTGGTACAAAAATTATTCCTTTTCGCGGAGATAAGCAACACTTTCCAAATTCTAGTTGTACCGCAACACTGATTTGCCCTTTTGATCACGGTCCGACGCGAAATCATGGTCAAAATCAAGGCAGATCTAGGAAGGTAGGCCCGGTGGTGAATTTAGAAATTTCCAATGTATTTTGTTATTTTAATTGGTAGAGTGTAATGTCAAAATGATATTTCGCTGTAATTAAAATCTTCGCTTGGGGCTCGTCCATTCCTATTGGCCATGATGTGAATTCGCTTTGATTTTGACATTACACTCTACCTTTGTAAATAAAAAAAGAAGTTTTTCAATTCGCCGCCGAGCCTACCTGTTAGATATGCCTTGGTCAAAATTAAAATTACTCAGTGTGCTCTCGCGCACTCTCTCTCATTTTTCGCTTTAATGGAAAAGCGATAGGAGATATTTGGCCGCGTTGATTTTGATCTGAGCGTAAACTGGGCCAATGCATATAAAATAGAGAGAGCGCTTTTAAATTAAAGCGACTCTTTAACTGTGTTTACGATATTTGTAAACACGTTTACGATATCTATTTCTCTTAACTAAAAGTTTTATTTATTAATTATAAAGAAATTAAATAATTTATAGAAAAAATTATATGCCTATGCACTGCTCCTCACTCATACGAACACATCCATATCAATTTTAAGTGGATATGAGTATGTTAAATGTGCAAAACAGCCTGGCAATTGTTTGTATGGGAAAAATGTTAGCCTATTAATATATAGATAGTGGGCACATTTTCCAACGAAGCAAAAACGAAGTAAATCAATAATGGTACAAAACTAAAAACTTTATTTATTAATTATAAAGAAATTAAATAATTTATAAAAAAAAAATTATATGCCTATGCACTGCTCCTGACTCATATGAACACATCCATATCAATTTTATGTGGATATGAGTATGTTAAATGTGCAAAACAGCCTGGCAATTGTTTGTATGGAAGAAATGTTAGCCTATTAATATATAGATATTGGGCACATTTGCCAACGAAGCAAAAACGAAGTAAATCAATAATGGTACAAAACTAAAAACTTTATTTATTAATTGTAAAGAAATTAAATATTTATAGAAAAAAATATATGCCTATGCACTGCTCCTCACTCATACGAACACATCCATATCAATTTTATGTGGATATGAGTATGTTAAATGTGCTAAACAGCCTGGCAATTGTTTGTATGGGAAAAATGTTAGCCTATTAATATATAGATATTTGACAAAGATATCGCTTAAAATGTTTTTATTAGGTCACTTTATAATACCCATATGGGGCGTGGTCGTCGAACCGATTTTGGCAATTTTTCGTCCAAACAATTGCCTAAGTAAGTATATCACGCTTACGAAATTTGATCGATATATCTTCAACGGTTTCTGAGTTATGACTCATAAAACTTTCAATGTTTACCCCTTAATAAGAGGGCGTGGCACCGTCCATTTTCCAAAATTTCGCCATGTTTCTTCATAAGGGCCTGAGCTCAATACGTGGGTGAAATTTTATCACTCCAGCCAACTCGCATTCCAAATTTCATCAAAATATCTCAATTTTTGCGCGAGTTAGAGTGCGCACAGACGGACAGACGGACGAACATGGCTCAATCGATTTCTCTTTTCACCCTGATCATTTTGATATATATAAGTCTATATATATCTCGATTATTTCATTCTGTTACAATCCACCGTTATGAAATCAAAATTATAATACTCTGTGTACTAGTACAGCTGAGTATAAAAATATTAGAAAATGGTTTACGAAAGCCCTTTGGTAATATTTACTAAAGATTCGTAAAATTAGATTTTGTTGAGAAAAATGCTTTCGTAATATATACGAAACTTTCGTACATTTTACGAAACTCTAGACTACGAAAGTCTTTCGTAGTTTTTTACGAAATTTTATTTTTATTGTGGGGTTCATTCAGTGGCGTAGCTAGAGAATTTTTCGGGGGGGGGAGGGTCACAGCCAATATAAAAAATTTACCAAAATTAAAATTACCAAAGAAAACTACAATTTTTTTTACAAATGATAAAAATCGCTAGCTTAGAATGCAAATTGTGTAAGTCCTTTTTTAAAACTTTGTAGGAGAGACAAAAAACAAAAAAGAAAAAAAAATTCGAAATGAAAAAAAATTCGAAATGAAAAAAAAATTCTGTTCATATAAATATTTTGCACTTACACAATTTCTTTCGCTTTTTGGACTTACACAATTTGCGTATCACTGAATAACAACGAGTAGAAATATGACAAGTATCTCAGACTTGTTTAGCGCGGTGCGTATTTGATTTTTCTAGCGTTCTACATAAAAATACACTTTTTCATAAAAGTGGACTTACACAGTTTGCACTCTAAGCTAGCGAAATGTAATTTTTTCAGACTATAATTTAACATTTTAGTACACAAATATCGCTTATAATACATATATCAAACTCTTAAAGCCCTTGGCCACTTAAAATCTGGAATGTTAAGAAGTGTATACATGTGTGTGAGTGTCGGCTGATTGACGCAAATATCTAAAAGATTTGATTCTCATCAACGCGAGCCCGAACAAGAACGTGTAGCACCTCGACTGCCGATTGCACTAACGCACACAAAAAAACTCACACATACACATTACTTGACATGCCAGATTGTCAGTTGCCAAGGGCCTTTAACTATACTTCAAAAGTAAGTCTCATATTCTCTTCTGGAAATCTACGCGCATAGGTAGATTTTCAAGTTTTATGCGCCCAAAATTGAATTTTGTAAAATTGTTACAATTACAGAAAAAAAGATACCCACATAGTGAAAATAGAATGGGGAACAATAATTCATCGCTTTTTTCCCGACCCCATACTCTGCACTTGCCCCAGATGGTCGTAACTTAGCATATCTGAAGTTAATTTTTTTGTTTTTTCTTACATATTTTTAAGTGCTAGTTTTAACTTGAATATTTATTATTTAAAGCATTTCATTCGTGATGAATCCTAAAGGTTCAAGTAATTATTAACACTTTTCAATAATATCCTTGGTTTCCAATAATTCTAAGTTTATAGTTTTAAGCTTTTAAAGTTGGGATATTTAAAAAAAATTATCACTCTTTTTCATATTAAAAATTGGTTTTGTTATGTTGCTCTGTCAGACTCAGTCAAATTAACCCTCGGACATGATATCTAGTACAATTATTAGTTTGCCGACAAAAAATTACGCCGCACAAAGCCGCACTTCACTACTAGATACAGGGTTTTTCATATGTAACTACAATAATTTTCTTTTTGTGCTTTATATTTAATTTTAATGTTTATATTTCTAACGCATATCTTGGTTAATGTAGGTGATGCTCGAAAGTAACCCAGATATTTAGCAGCGATTATTGTTAACTTTTTAGGCAGTATTTTTAGTATTTCCAATTTTTCAAAGTTAAGGAAGTACTTATCATAAAAAGGGGCTAAGAATTATAAAGCTACATTTTTTAGAAGATTTTTGAGTATGCAATTTTGCAGCTCATTCAATTGTAATATAATAATATGCAACATTCAGCTTTTTGAAAAATTTCATTGGCTTTTCGGAAATTTTAATTGGAACGGTCTCACGTACATATAACGCAAACACCCTACAGAAAAAAATTACTAAAATCGACGGAAATTTTTACAGCATTGAGAATAGCACTTTTTACACTAAAATTGGTTGGCTACATAACAGTACACTTAGAAATCTCCTCAAAATCTTCTATAAATTCTGGCCGCGCTTTGAAATTTTTAATCCACTTTTAGACATTTCTACAATTTTTCGGATTTTTCCATAAGCTTAGAAATCCTGCTTAAGGCGATTTTTATTGAAAAATTGTTTACATTTTTAAACGAAAATAAGAGAGTCAAATTTTCGACAGAACTGTTTGAAATAAATTTAAAAACTCTGGCGTATGATTTTTTTTTGAGTCACTGTATATATTTTTCAATAAAATCGACTTTTAACTAGAGCCCTAGATACCCGGGTATCGAGCAATTCGATCTGATCGTTTTTGTTTGAAGCCCGTTTGTTGTTCAAATGCCCGTACAAACATTCGAGTATTCGAGCTTACAAACAAAAAAAATGTGTATCGGAAAAACAAAAATAAAATAAACTACATATAAAGAAAAAAAAAAAAATAATAAACAAAAGAAAAAAAAACAAACCTCAAAATACCCGAATTGTTCAAATGCCCGTACAAAAACGAGTAATAAACAAACAAACAAACAACTCTTCGAGCATTTGAACAACAACTGTTCGGGCTACTCGAAAATGTTCCAAAAAAAATCGAGAGCTCTACTTTTAACACAAATTATTAAAATTTTGCATTAAACAAGCAATTTGGAATAGATGTACACAATAAAATATTTCTAACTATGTGCTACGGTTATAAATAATAATTTTCTTATATAATTTAGTTTTTTAATATTCCATTTTGACAGATATTAAGTAAAATCTCAAGTTCAGATACTCTTATACATTGCATATTTATTCCCATTGTAGTTTATACCCCAAACCCCCCCCCCCCCCCGTTACTACGCCACTGAGTTCATTCAAGTCGTGTTAATAAATCGTCGCCTGCGAAAACGAAAGTCGTATGTAAAAATCGACGATTTCTAGTTTTTCATGTAGATTGACTGAATCTTTTAGTTATTGAGTTATTTAGTATGCATTTGTCATATGTTAAAAAATTACAACCATTTGGGAATGCTTTTGTCGTATGTCACAACATACGACAAATTTCCATTTCCATTTTTTTAGTATTTTTTTTTTTTATTTTAAACATATCGCACCCTAAATCATAAAGTGGAACAACTCAAAATTCTAAAATTTTCAGGAGAGCCAAAAAACTTTTTTTCATTACAAGCAATCGTATGGCAAAGGGCAAGGTATAATGGTTATTTTTCGGTCGAAAGAGACAGTTATTCAAAAGTTTTTTTTGGCAATCGCTAGAGATATGTTCCGTATACCCGTTTATGAAAAAACTCGATTTCGAAAAATTTTGAGTTGTGCCACTTTTTGATTTAGGGTGCGATATGTATATCGTATGTGCCGCTGAGCTACTGAGAATAAACCAAAATATTGTATCGGAGTTATAGGTTATAGTGATCCGATCTGAATGATTTTCACTGAAATATTTTATTTTAGTATAATACTTACCAATTATTGCAAAGTTTAGTATAATTTGTTTCTTAAATACGGAAATTATACCCGAAAACAGCTATGTATGTCAGAACAATCAGTTGTATGGGAGTTATATCTTATTTTAGTCCGATGTGGTGGATTCCGACAAATAATTAAACGACAGTCAAAATATTTTCAACTGCCAAATTTCAAGTCGATATCTCAAAAAATGTGATCTTCATGGCCATTCCGGTTTGGAAAATGAAAAATTTTTTTTTTATACTTTGGAATAAGCGGAAAAATCCAATTAGCTCATACAGCGATGGTAGATGTGATAGCTATTTCGAAGAAAAACCACTTTCTTCATCATCAGACTATCACATCTACCATCGCTGTATGAGCTAATTGGATTTTTCCGCTTATTCCAAAGTATAAAAATTAAAATTAAAAATAATAATTTCGTGCTAGACACTAACATACCCAATAATGAAAAAATTTTTTGTCGTATGTACTATGTATTATAAGCAGGTATTGGTGCTCAGACGCACATAGGTAGATTTTCAAGTTTTATGCGACCAAAAATATTTTATTGTCTACGTCTATTCCAAATTGCTTGTTTAATGCAAAATTTTACTAATTAAAAATCGATTTTATTGAAAAATATATACAGTGACTCAAAAAAAAATCATACGCCAGAGTTTTTAAATTTATTTCAAAGAAAATATTACTTTCTTATTTTCGTTTAAAAATATAGCCAATTTTTCAATAAAAATCGTTTTAAGCAGGATTTCTAAGCTTATGGAAAGAATCCGAAAAATCGTAGAAATTTCTAAAAGTGGACTAAAAATTTCAAAGCGCGGCCAAAATTTATAGAAGATTTTGAGGAGATCTATAAGTATACTGTTATGTAGCCAACCAATTTTAGTGTAAAAAATTAAATTCTCAATGCTGTGAAAAATTCCGTCGATTTTATAAGTTTTTTTCTGTAGGGTGTTTGCCTTATATGTACGTGAGACCGTTCCAATTAAAATTTCCGAAAAGCCAATGAAAATTTTCAAAAAGTTGAATGTTGCATATTATTATATTAAAATTGAATGAGCTGCAAAATTGCATACTCAGAAATCTTCTAAAAAATGTAGCTTTAGAATTCTTAGCCCCTTTTTATGATAAGTATTTCCTTGACTTTGAAAAATTGGAAATACTAAAAATACTGCCAAAAAAGTTAACAATAATCGGTGATAAATATCGCGGTTACTCTCAAGGATCACCTACATTAACCAAGATATGCGTTAGAAATATAAACATTAAAATCAAATATAAAACACAAAAAATAAAATTATTGCAGGTACATATGAAAAACCCTGTATCTAGTAGTGAAGTGCGGCTTTGTTCAAAGTAATGTTTTGCCGGAAAAATACTACACCTTTTTCAGTCTATATACTGAAAGTTCCAATTGATATTCAATTCATAATTACAACAGAATTTCCATTTCAAATTCATAAAGTTACAATTGAAATTCAAAACTTCCATTTGAAATTCAGAAAATTACAATTGAAATTCGGAAAGTTACATTTGAAACTCAGAAAATTACATTTGGAATTCAGAAAGTTACATTTGCAATTCTGAAAATTACAATTGAAGTTCAGAAAACTTTTTGAGTACTGTGAGGAGGCTTCTGAATTTCAAATGTAATTTTCCGAATTTCATATCGAATTTTCTGAATTTCAATTGTAATTTTCTGAATTTCAAATGCAATTTTCTGAATTTCAAATGGAATTTCTGAATTTCAATTGTAACTTTCTGAATTTCAAAGGGAAATTCTGAATTTCAATTGTAATTTTCTTAATTTCAAATGGAAATTCTGAATCTCAATTGGAACTTTCTGAATTTCAACTGAAAAAGGTGTAATTGTACTAGATATCATGTCCGAGGGTTAATTTGACTGAGTCTGACAGAGCAATATAACAAAATCAATTTTGAACATAAAAAAGAGTGATAATTTTTTTTTTAATAACCCAACTTTAAAAGCTTAAAACTAAAAACTTAGAATTATTGGAAACCAAGGATATTATTGAAAAGTGTTAATAATTACTTGAAGCTTTAGGATTCATCACGATTACTTAAATGAAATGCTTTAAATAATAAATATTCAAGTTGAAACTAGGACTTAAAAATATGTAAGAAAAAAACAAAAAAATTAACTTCAGATATGCTAAGTTCCGACCATCTGGGACAAGTTCAGAGTATGAGGTCGGGAAAAAAAAGCGATGAATTATTGTTCCCCATTCTATTTCCAATATGTGTTTATGTTTTTTTTTCTGTAATTGTAACAATTTTACAAAATTCAATTTTGGCCGCATAAAACTTGAATATCTACCTATGCTCGTAGATTTCCAGAAGAGAATATGGGACTTACTTTTGAAGTATAGTTAAAGACCCTTGGCAACTGACGATCTGGCATGTCAAGCAGTGTGTATGTGTGAGTTTTTTTGTGTGTGTTAGTGCAATTGGCAGTCGTCGTGGTACACGTTCTTGTTGTCGGGCTCGCGTTGATGAGAATTAAATCTTTTAGATATTTGCGTCAATCACCCGACACTCACACATAAGTATACACTGCTTAACATTCCAGATTTTAAGTGGCCAAGGGCCTTAAGAGTTTGATATATGTATAATAAGTGATATTTGTGTACTAAAATGTTAAATTATAGTCTGAAAAAAATTACGTTTCGCTAGCTTAGAGTGCAAACTGTGTAAGTCCACTTTTATGAAAAAGTGTATTTTTATGTAGAACGCTAGAAAAATCGAATACGCACCACGCTAAACAAGTTTATGATACTTGTCATATTTCTACTCGTTGTTATTCAGTTATACGCAAATTATGTACGTCCAAAAAGCGAAGAAAATTGTGTAAGTCCAAAATATTTATATGAACAGAAATTTTTTTTCATTTCGAATTTTTTTCTTTTTTGTTTTTTGTCTCTCCTACAAAGTTTTAAAAAAGGACTTACACAATTTGCATTCTAAGCTAGCGATTTTTATCATTTGTAAAAAAAATTGTAGTTTTTTTTGGTAATTTAAATTTTGGTAAATTTTTTACATCGGTTGTGAACCCCCCCGGAAAAATTCTCTTACTACGCCACTGTTTACCTCTAATGTCCTTTTGAACTCTGAAGCCATTTGGACATAGTTGGGTCAGTTAACTTATTTTTACGTCTATAAATTATCCTTTTTGTTTTCCTAAATGAAAGTACTTCAAATTTCATGATAATATTGCCTTTAAATGGCTTTACTAAATTAATAAATAAAGAAGTTGCGTTTTGAAGTACTTTAATTTGGCAAAAAATGGTTCGGTTCGGTTCAAACCAGTTTCAAGCTTCATAAATTATAATAATAACTAGCAAATACCCGTTGCTTCACAATGACGAATAATAGGTAATCCCAGTCAAGTTAAGTCAAGTCAAGTCAAGTCAATTTAAGTCAAGTCAAGTCAAGTCAAGTCAGGCCAAGTCAAGTCAAGTCAAGTCAAGTCAAGTCAAGTCAAGTCAAGTCAAGTCAAGTCAAGTCAAGTCAAGTCAAGTCAAGTCAAGTCAAGTTAAGTTAAGTTAAGTTAAGTTAAGTTAAGTTAAGCAGGGTTGGGCATGATTCAACTAATTTTGAGTGCACTCAGCCTGCAACTAACACTCAAATCTGAGTGGTAGATAAATCTTGAATTTAACTACCACTAAATTTGAGTGGTAGTTAAATCTTGAATTTAACTACCACTAAATTTGAGTGGTAGTTAAATCTTGAGTGGTAGTTAAATTTTCAACTACCACTCAACTTTAGTGTTGGTAGCAAAAGTGCAAAGAAGTCAGTCAAACCCCAAAAAAGCTTATGGAAAAACTTACATACATACATATGTATATGCATGCGTATAACTTATGCATATGTATGTACATTAAATATACAAAATTCAAGGGAAGGACATGTGCATTGCAATAGTATTTGTAGATATTCAAGTTCATCTACTAGTTCGTTTTAGTTAAATTTCTAGTTCACTTCCTAGTTCACCCCTATTTCAATTTCTAGTTTACCCCTATTTCAATTTCTACTTCACCTCTAGTGCACCTTTAGTTCACTTCCAGTTCATCTCTAGTTCACCTCTAGTTCAATTCAAGTTCAATATTTTTGAATCAGTAAAAACGCAAACCCTTCAATATCTCGACACACCTAAAAATGGACTTATGCCAATTTCAAAACTAACGACTCACATATACTAACATACATATGTATGTTTGTACATTTCACCACAAGCTGATGTGTTGATTAACTTCTCAATGATTTCACTGCCTAAATATATAATTTGAGTGGTAGTTAAATTCAAGTTTTAACTACCACTCAAATTTAGTGGTAGTTAAATTCAAGATTTAACTACCACTCAAATTTAGTGGTAGTTAAATTCAAGATTTCAGAAACATTCCGGGCCACCCGGATCTTCGTTTCCACCCATATCTGGGGACCCGGCCTAGGAATTATTATGAATAGAGCTCCATGTAAAATCCCTGCTCAAAACCTTTAATTTGATACCAATATTGCTCAGAAACATTCCGGGTTAATCCGGGGTCACATTTTGACCCATATTTGGGAACCCGTCCTAGGCATCACATATAAAATAGTTCTATGTCGAAATCCTCATCAAGACCTTTCATTCGATACCAATATCGCTCAGACACATTCCGGGATCATCCGCGTCCACGTCTTGGCCCATATCTGGAGACCCGGCATGAAAATAACAATGAAAATACATAGCTATGTATTAAAGACCTGCTTAATACCTTTAATTTCATACCAATATCGTTCAAAAACATTCCGGAGTCATCCGGGTCCACATTTTAACCCATATCTGGAAAGGATGTCTAGGCATCACAATGAAAATAACTCTATGTTGAAGTCCAGCTCAACACCTTTCATTTGATGCCAATATCGTAGGCGTAGGTGCAGGCGTTCTTGAGTTATAGCATATTATGCACTTGTAAACAGGTTTTTGATTGCCACCGAGACAAACAACAAACTGTGCAAAAACAAACATATGAGTCGCCTGCGCTGCTCTGCCTGGCACGACTGCGACGCGTCCACTGAACACGGCAATTGACCAAACGAATCTGTTTATGCTTGCGCTTTTTTGAGGTTTTTGAAATTATTAATGTTTCAGAAATGCGCAAAAAAAGTACATGGCTGTCGAGAATTCACAATTTATGACATTTTAAAAAAACAATTATTAAAATCGGTCCAGTACTTTTTGAGTTATCGCGTTACATACATTTTCCATACAATCATTTATTTATTTATTTATTCAACAACTAGACCTATAATTATAAATTACAAGCTAGAATATAAGAGCAATAGCAACGAAGGCCTGCCGCTCATTTAATATACATAGATACTTAAACTTTAAAGTAAATGTACATTTGTTTATATATTTCTTATGTTAACAATTCATATTTACATGTATATTATATTAATATTTTGTTGTATTAACATTAGATTAGGTGATATAATTTAGTTCGTTTTAAAAAAGAGCATATCTTATTAACATTTTCTTCATTTGTTGTACTGGAAAGAAGTGATGATGGTTGAATATTATTAAAAACTAGAGGTTACCCGCGGGTTTCACACCACGTGCTTTTAAAAATATTAGCATATTGAGTTAGTCCAAAAAAGTTACATAGAAAAATATCATTCTTATTTTTTTTTGTCCGTTTAATACATAGTTTTGCTTTACTAAGACCTAGCGTTTTTATCCGTTTAATACATAGTTATCTCACATGCCCTCACACCAATTTTCAGTACCCTACTACAAATATTTCCAGAGATATTCGATGTGAAAATTTCAGTTTGTATGGGAGGTGCCCATCCCTGCTTTACCAAGACCTAGCATTTTTACCCGTTTAATACATAGTTATCTCACATGCCCTCACACCAGTTTTCAGTACCCTACTACAAATATTGCCAGAGATATTCGCTGTGAAAGTTTCAGTTTGTATGGGAGGTGCCCATCCCTGCTTAAACAAAAAGACCTAGCGTTTTTACCCGTTTAATACATAGTTATCTCACATGTCCTCACACCAATTTTCAGTACCCTACTACAAATATTTCCAGAGATATTCGATGTGAAAATTTCAGTTTGTATGGGAGGTGCCCATCCCTGCTTTACCAAGACCTAGCGTTTTTACCCGTTTAATACATAGTTATCTCACATGCCCTCACACCAATTTTCAGTACCCTACTACAAATATTTCCAGAGATATTCGATGTGAAAATTTCAGTTTGTATGGGAGGTGCCCATCCCTGCCTTACCAAGACATAGCGTTTTTACCCGTTCAATACATAGTTATCTCACATGCCCTCACACCACTTTTCAGTACCCTACTACAAATATTTCCAGAGATATTCGCTGTGAAAATTTCAGTTTGTATGCGAGGTGCCCATCCCTGCTTTACCAAGACCTAGTGTTTTTCCCGTTTAATATATAGTTATCTCTCATGCCCTTACATCAGTTTTCAGTACCCTGCTACAAATATTTCCAGAGAGATTCGCTGTGAAAGTTTCAGTTTGTATGGGAGGTGCCCATCCCTGCTTTACCAAGACCTAGCGTTTTTACCCATTTAATACATAGTTATCTCACATGCCCTCACACCAATTTTCAGTACCCTACTACAAATATATCCAGAGATATTCGCTGTGAAAGTTTCAGTTTGTATGGGAGGTGCCCATCCCTGCTTTACCAAGACCTAGCATTTTTACCCGTTTAATACATAGTTATCTCACATGCCCTCACACCAGTTTTCAGTACCCTACTACAAATATATCCAGAGATATTCGCTGTGAAAGTTTCAGTTTGTATGGGAGGTGCCCATCCCTGCTTTACCAAGACCTAGCGTTTTTACCCGTTTAATACATAGTTATCTCACATGCCCTCACACCAATTTTCAGTACCCTACTATAAATATTTCCAGAGATATTCGATGTGAAAATTTCAGTTTGTATGGGAGGTGCCCATCCCTGCTTTACCAAGACCTAGAAGTTTTACCCGTTTAATACATAGTTATCTCACATGCCCTCACGCCAGTTTTCAGTACCCTACTACAAATATATCCAGAGATATTCGCTGTGAAAGTTTCAGTTTATATGGGAGGAGAGTGCCCATCCCTGCTTTACCAAGACCTAAATTGTTTATCCGTTGAGTATATATTTTTGTATTATTCCTTCGCAAAAATTTTCATTATTCTAGTACAAATATTTCAAGAGATATTACGAAAAAAAGGAAAATTTTGTATGGGAGGTGCCCATCCCTGACCTTTAATCAGATTAAAAATATGCCTATAGCAATTACCGGGTGAAAATACCTAGGTGTGCAAAGTTTCGTGAGGATCCGTTCAGCGGTTTTCTCTCCAATTGAGTTTAAACACAATTTCCATTTCACATTTATAATATAAGATTAAGTTTCTGAAATAAGTGAATTTCGGACACTCATTTAAAAAGTGAATTATGTCTATTGAAATTGAGTCACAAAAAAAGCAATTAGTATAAGGTGATTGGGTTAGGTAATGTTGGTGTGTTAATTTTGTATGGCCTAGTCTCAGTCGTTTTTTGGTGTGTAAAAGCTTTTAGGGGAAGATTTGCTTACTTTAATTTCCTGATACCAGTTTGAGGTTTGTGTGAAGGAATTTTGATGTACAGTGTTATAACACCATCTCATCCATGTTGAGTTCATTCCCCGATTACACATGGCTAGGTGGTTCGGAGCGGGTCGTGCATGCTTGCTCTTTCCAGGCTTATGTCAGTCGGATTGGCGGGGTTCTTGCTCCTCACACTTCACCCTAGTCTGAACATGGTCTATAACATTATTTCATGCACTGAGTTGGATGAAACCAAAAACTGACAAACTACAGCAAAAAAAACATATCGCACCGAGCTTTTTACGTTATATACGGACGGACGGACTAAATTCCTTTCGCATAGATTTGCCCTACTTAAAATATCAACAACATAACATCGCGATCACTATGCTCAGAGACAAAAAAATAATGCATACTCACAATAACAACAAAATGCTGGATGGAGGAACCAGGTGGTAATTTTCCTCAATGAACTCTCGTTCCCTTCCCAACCATTGCACTGAGAGTTGATTTGAGCTCTCCCGTACCCAACCGAAGCAAACCAACAACTACGTTTATCTCACAAAACTACAAAAAGTACTTTAGTATTTATTCATTGTTGAGGACATGAGTGAGGAAGAGGATCTCATTCAATTTGACTGAAACTACATACATATGTACATAAATCATATAAAATCATTTTTTTTCATGAATATCCACCCCTAATTTCTATTTCCTCTATATGTACTAACCTTCTGACCCACACTTACCTTTTCACTGCCCAATTTATCCACTGTTAATCACCCTATATTTACATCTTACTTACCTCGTTCACATACCTAAATACTTACCGGTAAACATGCATCCACACACGAACCCACGTACCTTATTGCTCTCCCACTGGAAATATCCCGACAGCCGCTCCAAAGTATTCTTTTGTAAATGTACATATGTAATACATATCGATGTACCTAAAGAAAAATAGCTCGGCGACTGATCAAAGCACACAGTTAGTTGAAGTTTTAAAGAAGATTCGTGCTGATCAGTCGCCCTCGGTTATATTAGATAAAGTTGTGTAAATTAAAAAGAAAATCGAAATAAAATTGTATTTGAACGAAGTGAAAAGAAAAAAAATAGACTAAAGAGTTTTAATTTAAATAAAAGTGAAGGGAGGAAATACGGGGGGTGAAAACGAAAAAAAACCCAAACGAAAATAGTGAAATCCACTACATGGTCCTTACGACCCGTAAAAGAGCCAGTGGCCAAAATTTAAGATAAAAAAAAAAATACGATACTAGTCACAAAAAAATTCAAAATTACAAATAAAATATATATGTATCCTTTTGGAAAAAATTTATAATAAAATAAAAAAGTGCTAAATTTGCAACAGAAGTGAGAGAATAAAGTGAAGAAAAATACAAAAAATAAAATAAATATATATACAAAAAGTTGATATTGGAAAAAAAAAAAACGCAATACATATACAAAAAAATTATAAGAAAAAATTCAAAGTGAAAAAGCACACAGCCGGGTATAAAAGTTAATGGAAAATTGAAACACATACGAACATACATAGATAGATAGATAGTTATTCGGAGGATGATACGCACCGCGACCTATGGGTCTATTGTGCCCTCCCGCTCATTATAATACCTCCTCTAGGCCAATCTCATATACAAAGTTGAGTATTGCGTTTGGTCTTAGGGTTGGTATTTGGCTACTCTCAAGCTGATATTGCCCAAGTGTCCTCTGTCTCCTTCTAGATATGGCCGTGCATTCGAGGAGAATGTGCTCAGCGGTCTCATCTTCCATATCACAGAACCGGCACAGGCTACTCGAGTAGATGCCTATTCTGTGCATATGGCTTTTGAGTTTACAGTGACCAGTTAAGAGTCCAGTCAGGATCCTCAATTTGCTTTTGGGGAGTTCCATAATCTCCTTGAAGCGTTTTTTATTGTAACCTCCCAGCAGCAGTTTTGCCTGGCGCATTCCAGGAGATTGTCGCCAGTGCTGCTCCCTCATTGTGATTTCCTCAATCCTGAGCTCTTCCCGTATCGCATGTGGTCCTATACTTAGGAAAGGCTCAGGTCCTATTGGTTTTGCCGCTGCTGCCTCTCTGGCAAGGCCGTCAGCAATCTCATTTCCCAATACTCCTCTGTGTCCAGGAACCCAGGCCAGAAGAAGTGAGTTCCTGGCGCCAAGTTTGTTAAGTTTTTCTATGCACTCTCGGACTAGCGATGAGTTGATCTCATATGACGCCAGTGCCCTGAGTGCCGCTTGGCTATCGCTCAATATGGTAATTTTCTCGCCAAAGTATCCTCTCTTCAAATTTAACTCTGCACACTGACTAATGGCGAATACCTCCGCCTGAAAAATGCTCGGAAAACGCCCCAGAGGTATGGATACCTTTGCTCTCGGACCACAGAAGCCAGCACCCCTACCTTCCGGTGTTTTCGAGCCGTCAGTTTACCATATAATAGGGATGTCCCTTAGAATGGCCTCCAGTCTGGAGTCATTCCAAGTTGCTTTGTTCCCTAACTCGATTCTAAAACGTTTCTCAAATTGGATGTACTTAGTCATGTCATCTCTAGGAAGTAGAGAGATTGGGAGTCTCTCTCCCAGGCTCCTCATACCTTGAGATGATAGGACCTTTCCTCGTCTACTTCCTTCCCTTGCTATATTTAGAAGGGTGCGCTTTACTGTTTGCTCTATGAAAATGTGTAGCGGGGTTAGCTCGAGTAGCACTTCCATAGCCGCCGTTGGGCATGTGCCCATCGCACCTGTGATACACACGCAGGCCAGGCGTTGTATCCTGGCCAGTGTGCTTCTCACTGACGCTAGGTTGCTCCTCGAGCCCCACGCAACTGATCCGTATATTATTGTCGGTCTAACTATCATGGTGTACATCCATCTTAGCATTCGGGGACTACAGCCCCATGATTTACCTGCAAGGCGTCTGCACACCATTAGTGCTCTTGTAGCCTTAGATGTGGTGTGCTCCACATGTTCCCTCCATAAAAGCTTGGTATCAAAGATGACTCCTAAGTATTTTACTTCGGGAACAGTGGTTAGCGTCACCCCATCTAGCCTAATTGGTCTCATTCCTGGTAGGGATCTTCTTTTTGTGAAGGAGATGATAGCTGTTTTTGCGGGATTTATGTTAAGTCCCACTCCAGCACACCATCTTTTTGTTATAATAAGGGCCCTCTGTATGATGTCACAGAGGGTGTTCTCAAATTTACCTCTTGTAATTAAGACGATGTCGTCCGCATATCCTTGACAGCGGATTCCATCATCCGTCAGTAATTGCAGAAGTTCGTCCACTATCAGGCTCCACAAGAGAGGAGATAGGACTCATCCCTGCGGACATCCTTTGGTGGTTTTGACCTGTACTACGTCGTCACCTATTTGGGTTTCGGCTAATCTCGTGCGAAGCAGCGAGTCTATCCACCTGCATATAGGCTGCTGTACTTCTCTTCTCATTAGCGCCCGACTCACAGCGTCGTGAGACGCGTTATCGAAGGCTCCTTCTATATCTAGGAAGGCGCAAAGCACAACTTCCCTATTGTCAAAAGCACTCTGAATTGTGTCAGATAGCTGATACAGGGCCATATCCGTAGATCTACCTGCCCTATATGCATGCTGTCCTGGGTGCAGGGGAAATCTATTCAGAGTGTTTGATCTAATCTCTAAGTCTACTATTTTCTCCATTGCTTTCAGAGCAAAGGAGGTAAGACTTATGGGTCTGAAGGACTTAGCCATAGAGTAGTCCTTTTTGCCTATTTTGGGTATGAAAACCACTTTTGCTCTACGCCACACCGACGGAATATACGCCAGTGCCAGGCTATCTCTCATAATTTGCATTAAGTGCCCTATAACTCCATTATCCTTCTGCAACATTATCGGATATATGCCGTCAACCCCCGGAGATTTGTATTTATCGAAGGACCCTATCGCCCATCTGACGGCGCTCTCCGAAATCAGATTTCGTACTAAGCGCCAGTCTGACGGAGTGGGTCTTATACTTCGAGGTACACCCTCGTACACAGGGGGACTGGCATCCGGGAAATGAGTTGCCATCAGGATAGTTGCCCTCTCTTTCTCCGTTCTGTTGTATTCACCATTTGGGAGTTTAATCGATAGATTTGTCTCTCTCTGCTCCTTGGATAATATCTTGTGGAGTCTAGCCGCCACCGGGGTGGCTGATATCCCCTCACAGAATCTCCTGAAGCTTTCTCTCTTTGATTTTCTGATCTCTTTAGTGTACAGAGTGAGGTGCGTCTTGTATTCCTCCCAGTGACCCGTGCGCTTGGCTCTATTGAAGAGCCTTCGCACGTTTTTCCTCATCACTGAGAGGTCTTTGGACCACCAAACGGTTTTACCCTGTTTGGGCCCAGATACGCGACAGCTGGATGTAAAGGCATCAACCAAGATTTGATTGAACCTGTTAACCCTTCCCTCAAGCTCCGCACAACTATTAGTACTTTTTGTGCTAATATTGGCTAAATTCAACTCTGTTATAGATAAATATTCCTCCCAGTTGGTGTTCCTGGGGTTTCTCTTTGCATTATAGTTTCCTGGATTCACACCTACAGCAAACTGGATGATGCGATGGTCAGAGAGGTAGGGCTCATCTGAAACCCTCCACTCCGAGACCATGCCATCGGTCAGTCCGCTGCCTAGGGTAATATCCAGTACTTCTTCTCTGACCCTAGTAACAAAAGTAGGTTTATTCCCTATATTATATATACTTAGGTCATAGCTCATAATAAACTCTAAAAGGGACTCACCTCTACGGTTTGTATCCGTGCTGCCCCACATAGTATTGTGAGCATTGGCGTCGCACCCTAATATCAGCGGGAGTTCTGCCCGTCTGCAGTACTCAACCAGGTCTCTTACTGCCTGCGGTGGGATCTCGTCCTCTCCGGCGAAGTAGGCAGATGCGAAGACGACGTCCACCCTTTGCCCACCTGTGGTCATCGTCGCTTGCACTGCCACCAGATCTCGATTTAGAAACTCTGTAATGCAAAAATAGTTAATATTATTTCTAAGCACTACACAAGTTCTGGGTCTATCTTGGGATAAGTCCCAAATTACCTTATTATTTTTCTCCTTTAGCCCTCTGACGCCTCCCGCGTACACCCATGGCTCCTGTATGAGCGCTATTCCCAGATCTTCCGAGGCAAACCCCCTCGCGATGACTGCCGAGGCAGCTATGGCGTGATGGAGGTTGATCTGGGCAATAGTGGTGTTCTTGGCGGTTAGCTCAGGAGGTCGTCCTCACCCTCATCTAACGTCTCCATTTCGCCGCTGCCCTCCAGATTCAGGTCGTCGAGAGCAAGGCCCTCCAGAGTGCCCTGGGATTCCGGAAACGCGGCGGCGGGATCTCCTTCACACCGCGGTGTTGGTATCTCCTCCGGTGTTGACATATTAGTACCCGAGGAGGGAGGGGGTGGTGCAGCGCAGGTTGCACTTTGGTCTTCCACCTCCAATCCCTCTCCTTGTCTCTCACGTGAACTGGCTTCCGCACCTTCCACTGGCTTTTAAATCCAGGGCTTCACGATTGTCTGCCCGTAGCGGTAGAAGATGCGGTAGTTCCTCTCCTTAATAGCAGCGTGGGAGGCCTCATCAATGGCCATATTTAGGCGTAGCCCTGTGCCTTCCACGCTGCTACTGTATATTCTCCAAAGGTGCGTCGGGAGGCCCCTGTTCTGAGAGGAGACCAGCGCCATTGCGAACTCTGGTCGATCATTGGCACCGTAGGGGAGGTACACCGTTGCCCTATGTGTAGGTGGTATATCGTCTCCCCTTCTGGCCTCCAAAGCCACTCCGTTCCACATCTCCAACCTCGTGACTGCTCCTCTGAGCCAGTCTGCTGTTTCTTCGTCCACAGTCTATAATAAGTAGACCGGGCCGAAAGAACAGTCCATAGAAGGACAGCGGCTGCGTCCATCCCTTGGCAACCTCGACCATTATGGCATCCTGTATGCACGTTTGGTCCTCCTGACTCAGGAATTCCGCTGGGTAGCACACATACCCTAACGCCCCGTAGTGCGTCAGCGTATCTGGGCATCCCTACCACCTGCGGAGGTCCTGAGGGGGGTGCCATTCGCGCTCCAGTAGCCCTGGGCAGATTGGAGGGGGGAGCACCTGCTCGCTGCCTCTTGGATTCATTACTGGCTTCTGGAGTGATTTGCCAGCTCTTCCTCTTGCTTGAGGGTGCAGGTTTTATATTATTCTGCCCGCTGACGGCTTGCTGTGTCCCGCTGCCCGAGGGCCGTTCCTCTGCCTCCGTAGCGCGCTGCTCGCTTCCTCGCCCAGGGGCGGGTGCAGGCCTAGCTGCGTTGGTGGCTGAGGTCATTGGCTCTCTATTGGCTAGCTGTGCACTGCATTTCCCTTGGTGCTCTAGCGCTAATTCGCGAGCCTCCGTAGGGGTCTTGCCGTCCTGCAGGTATCTGATATACCAGTTTGCAGCCGAGCCATTCATTCCCTGCCTATTAGGGTCATTCAGGGCTCCAGGCTGCCCGGGTGCTGGTATTGGTAGCCTCTTTCCTCTCCTCTTCCTCCTCCGCTTATGACCTCCACTGGCCCCCTGTCCGCGTCCTTCTTGAGCGACGGCCGAATCTCCCGGAGGTGATCCCGCTCTTCGCCCCGATGGACTGCTGGGAGCAGGTGGCCCGTGTTGGTCAGGGAATATCTCATTAGCCCCGCGACCAGTAGCTGGTCTCGCAGGTTCCGTCCCGTCCTGACCGCTCCTGCCGTCTGTGGTTAAAAAGCCACTGACGGGTGCAGTCGAGTTTGAGTCCCGTTTTGTCCTGTCCATCCCGCTCGACTCCCCAGCAGTTGTGACACTGCTGGAGGGTGCAGGGAAAAGTCCGTCTGGTCGGGTTTTCATGGGCCCGCGACCGTCCGCTTTATGGCTTTCCGGTCTAGCAGGTGTCAAATTGTACTGCCCGCTCCACTGCACAGTGGTTTTAGGGCCACTGGAGGGTGCAGGTGGGTTCGTCGCACCAGCACTCGTTGTCGGCATTTCCTCATCCTCATCCCTGGCGTGCTCCTTGAAGAGGGCGGCCTCCTCAGGAGTAAGGCCCACCAGGAATGATTTTGAGGCTCTGCGCGTCCTCTGGCTGGTAGGGAAGTCATTGTCCGTGTCCTCGGTCAGGTTTCTGTTGGCGTCAGTGTTAGTTTGTCGCTGTTCTCGTTGGGTTTGTTGTAGTCGTTGTAACTGTGGTCTTTGTCCTTGTTCCTGTCCTTGTTGATTTTGGTTGTTGTTAACTGGTTCGGATTTTGGTTTGTTTTTTTGGTGTTTTTTGTTTGTTTGGTTTGTATTCATCTTGTTTGTACGACCGTCCGCTCGACAAGGCAAGCTCGCGATCAAATTTATATTGTGAAGGTTCTGGGTCGTCAGCCACGGCAGAGCCTCTTACCGTGGTAAGGCCATAGTTACTCCCCAAGGTGGCCCGGTATCAGGGAGGCGCCGTTCGACTACAGCCTGATTAACCTCCCGGCTGCAAACTTCCAATAGGCACGGTGACGCATGACACCCTGGATTGGGAGGGGGTAGATCGGTCATCGCCGTCAAAAAGGTCTGGACTACTCTGAGGTTGCCCTCAGTTATAGCCCTTACCTGTTGACTGCGACTTAAGCCCCCGCATCGCGCCAAGATATCTACCCTTCGCGAGGGTACGAACATACATACATACATATATTACAAACTGGCAATAAGGGTGTGAGACAAAAAAAAAAAAAAAAAAAAAAAAAAAAAAAAAAAAAAAGTGAAGTACATAGAAATAATATCGCTACCTTAGAGTGCAAACTATTGTACATACATACGGAAAAAAAAAAGCTCAAAAAAAAAAAAACGAAAAAATTCAAAAATATCAACAGGAAACACTGTGGTTAAGTACGAGATGCCAAAGTGAGTACCCCCAATATATATTTACATACATACCGACATTCTCCTAAGGATTTACAAATATATTCGTACATAATATATATATGTACATATAAGTACAGCGAACCCCAGCCAAAACACAGCAAATTGCATATACCTACATATATACCCTCAGAGCATTGCTCTCCATAACGGGCAACCCATTAGCTGTACTTATATGCACACCCATTTCATATACAAATACACATATATTACATACATATCGCCCAAAAAATATACCCAGCTGCTGATCAAGGAAAGCCATCCCAATTTTGCACCCATTACCCCCTTTCTCTAAATTAAACATACACAAGTCGACAAATATACGTATACATAAATATATTAAATACATTAAAGTCGAAATAAGTGTACCCACAACAATACATATTAATATAAGCACGTACATATTTACGGTTGCTAGCCCAAAACCCCAATCAAAAGGAGACGCATTAAATAATCCGTACCCCAAAAATTCTAATAAATCCACACACAGAAGAAAGAAAAGCTTCTCGAAAATCTGAATACCCCTATACCTACTCAATCTCCCACAGCTCAAAAAATTGCAAAGCGGGAGCAATTATTAACTCCACCCCCAATTGCATACAAATCTACACAAACTTGTACTTAGACGCGCTAAGACAAGAAAATATTCTCTCCCAATATCACTCAAGTGCATTTTGTCGAAACAAGTGTACAGTAGGCATCTCCACCTGAAAATTTGGTCAAAATACAGTGGGACAAAAGTGACCAAATTTCACCCAAAAATTTAATCACACTAAATTTAATAAAAGCTCAAAAGCAAAACCTTCGGAAAACACTCACTCAACCCCAATTAAAAAATGACTGATCCCAAGGAAAAAGTTAAAACTCAATTAGATCCCCCAGCTGCAAATACTCGCAGAAAATCCCAATCCGAAGATGATACCCAGGAAAGAAAATTCTCGTTTGAAACCCAAAAATTAGAAAAATTCTGCGAGAAGTGGTGGAGTATAGGTGAGGCTGAGCATACGGAAGCCAGCCTTAAAACCTATTTGGAGACCCTGAATAAGCGAATGGACTCAATTGAAGCAGCATACGAGGCGGCACATCTCAGCACAAAAGATGTGAAAACCCAAAAGCAGTACGAGGAAACGTACGAGGCCTCAAGCGGAACAGCGATGGACACGAAGCTAAGGATCAACGAGCTGTTAAGCCAATTCCAACCCCCTCAAATCAGTACAAATATTGCCCCAATTCTCACTCAAGCCCCCCCAGAACACCAACCCTACCTAAAGGTACCCGCTTGCGACACCGAAACATTTTATGGTGGATATGACAACTGGCCGTCTTTTCGTGACATGTTCACAGCGGTCTATATAAACCACCCCAAATTATCGCAAGCACAAAAACTGTTTCATCTGAGACAAAAAACTAGAGGAAAAGCTGCCCTCATAATTAAAAAATATGCCCTCAACGACCAAAACCTTGAGCTCGCATGGGGCGCACTCAAATCTCGCTACGAGAATCGAAGAATTCTCGTAGACAATCAATTAAAAACCCTATTTGATATGCAACCCGTATTTTCCGAAAATGGTGACAAAATACAAGATTTACAAACCACCATAAATAATTGCATATCAACCCTCAATGCTAATAATGTCCCAACGGACAATTGGGACCCCATTTTAATATATTTATGCTCCTCAAAACTTTCCAATGAAACGTTAGCACTCTGGGAGCAATCACTCGACTCCCGAAAAGAATTACCGCTTTGGTCGGAGATGGACAAATTCCTCACGACAAGATACGAAGTGGTAGAAAGACTCGGTACCTATAGGCCGAGCAAACCCCGAAACCCCAACTCAAGCTTCTCCCAAAGATCTTCGACACCCCAAAGCTCGAATTTCAGAAGCAAATCTCAAACATTCCATGCTGACTCAAAGAAAAAGGGCACTTGCAAACTATGCAATCTGAATCACTCTCTGATGAATTGTGTGAAATTCAGAGATCTCTCACCCCAAGAGCGTAATGAATTTGTTAAGAACAATGGTTACTGCTCAAATTGTCTTGCATATTCTCATAAGGAAAATGATTGTCGTAGCAGTTTCACTTGCGCTTATTGCCAGAAATGACATCATTCCCTACTCCATTCACAGGCAAAACCACAAAATAGCGCAAGAACTCAAAACACATCTCAAAATTCACAAAGGCAACAAAGCCAGGCATATCCCACAACCCAAGTGGCGCCAACCCCAAGCAACTACAGAGACCAGCCCTCAACCTCTGCAGAGGCCTGTCAATCTCAAATCTCTACCCCAATAAACAAAACAACAAATCACTTCTCTCTCACAAAATTCGTGCATTAATTGACCAAGGATCGGAAAAACCCTTTGTATCCTCTCGGATTCAAAAAATATTGCAACTACCAACCAAAGAAACCCACTGCGAAATCTCAGGTATGGGCGGTATGGTAGTGCAAAACTCTACTAAGATCTGCGAGATAACTCTTTGCTCGTCAGACTTAAGTACCCAAATCAGAACTCAAGCAATAATATTACCCAAACTGACACACTTTCTCCCATCATTTAAGGTGTCAGATATTAACCTCCAGGAGATCTCAAGACTCACTCTCGCTGACCCTAACTGTTTCACACCCTCAAAAATCGATATGGTTATAGGCAGCGATCTCACCCCACAAATTATGCTACAAGGTTTACAAGCCAATGTTAGCGGCTGTTTATTAGCCCAAAATACAATATTTGGGTGGATAATCAGCGGACCCATCAAAGAAAAGGTAAACACCTTTTCTACTCAAGTGAGAGAAAACCCCAACGACTCTCTCAACACTCTACTTCAAACGTTCTGGCAACAAGAAGAAGTACCCACTACCCCAACTCTCTCTGAGGAAGATAAATTTTGCGAAGACCTTTACCGCAAAACCACTCGCCGTCAAGACGATGGCCGATACGTGGTAAAACTCCCCTTTAAAACGGAATTTCCCAATACTCTCGCCCTAGGACATTCGCGCATTGGAGCCCAGCTGCAGTATTTAAGCGTCGAACGATCCCTGGAAAAACGGCCAGAACTAAAGGATAAATACTCGGAGGTTCTGGCCGAATACATAACTCTAGGACATATGGAAAAAATCCCACCCCGCGAGACAGTCGAAAACGGAAAATATTTATCGTTTTATCTCCCTCACCATGCTGTCTTAAAACCCGACAGCAAAACGACAAAGGTTCGCGTCGTATTCAACGCCTCAAAAAACTCGTACTCAGGAAATTCCCTGAATGACATTCTCCATACTGGACCCATTCTCCAAAACGATTTAATGCTCGTCCTACTCAATTGGCGACTTTTTAAATACGTTTTCAATGGCGATATCGAAAAAATGTATCGCCAAATACTCGTACACGAGGAAGACCAGGATTATCAAAGAATCCTCTTCCGAAAATCTCCAGAACTCCCCATGGAAGATTATAAATTGAAGACAGTGACACTTGGCGTCAACTGTGCCCCATATCTCGCAATACGCACACTCCACCAACTCGCAGAAGATACTCAAAACTCCCACCCTCTCGCTCATGATATATTGCTACACGAAACATATGTAGACGATATTCTCTCGGGCGAACATACAATACAGTCCACTCTCAACTCGCTTCATCAAGTTATCGAAGCATTAAAATCAGCCGGTTTTCCTCTCAAAAAGATAACGGCAAACCACCCAGATATACTCAAAGATATCCCTAAATCTGATCTGCTCGATGAAGATTTTCTCAAATTCCATGATGTCAGCTCAACGAAAACCCTCGGCATCAAATGGAATGCAATAAACGACTCATTCTCATATTCATATGACCCACTTCCCGTCGCTAACTCCAGTACAAAGCGACAAATACTCTCGGCGATTGCGAAATTGTTTGACCCGGCAGGATGGCTATCGCCTATAATGATACTAGCCAAAACTCTCCTCCAGCAACTATGGCTAGAAGGAATGGACTGGGATGAACACGTTAAGCCCAGCTCCCTTCACAAATGGACCACTTTTCGCGAAAATCTCCCAGCGATTAGTGAAATTAAAATACCCCGATGGATTGATTTCTCCCCAATAAATCTTTCCAAATGCACGGATTTTCGGATGCCTCTGAAAAAGCATTCTGCGCCTGCATATACATCAGAGTGCAGAATAGTGAAACCTCATTCTCTTCTCACTTACTCGCTGCAAAAAGCAAAGTGGCTCCACTAAAAACAGTGAGCCTTCCTCGCCTCGAACTGTGCGGAGCAGTGCTTCTTACCAAACTGGTGAAACAAACGCGCTCCCACTTAAATCTGACTTCCCACGACTTAATACTCTGGTCGGATTCCTCAATCGTTCTCGCATGGCTAGAAAAGCCACCCCATACATGGAAGACATATGTCGCAAATCGAACATCTCAAATAATCGACAATGTCAGTAATGCCACATGGCGCCATGTACCCAGTGGAGATAACCCAGCTGATCTTGGCACCCGCGGATGCAAACCACAAGAATTAGCTGAGTGCCCTCTTTGGTGGAAAGGCCCAGAATGGCTTTCCAAACCACCCACATTTTGGCCAAAAACAGAGCCACAAAACGCAACTCCACCCGAACAAAAACGCATCCAAACGTTTCACATGGTGGAAACCCCAGATATGCTCGAACGCTTCTCCTCATTTGCTCGAGCTCTACGCGTTTTTGCATATATGTATCGTTTCATTAATAAAACGAGAAAACGCACAATACCCCAAACACTCACACTTACTCAAAGCGAAATAAATCAAGCGAAAACTGGTTTAATACTCCATACCCAAATGAAGTATTACTCTGATGCAATTGCGGATGTACAATCCCGTACACCCATACACAAAAAGAGTCCTCTATTAACTCTTACCCCCATGCTTGACAAAACAGGCATAATGCGAGTAAATGGTAGGCTCGCCCACTCCGCTCTTAGCTACAATGAGCGTCACCCAATTATAATCCCAGAAAATTCGAGATTTTGCACATTATTCTTAGAGTTTACGCACTCTACCCTCCTACATGCAGAAAAACAACTAATGATACGCATGATACACCAAGAGTACTATATCCCCCGCCTCAAGCAAAAAGTGAAGAAGTGCATCTTTCACTGCAAGACCTGCACACTCTATAAGCAGCAGTCCAGATCCCAAATAATGGCTGCGCTGCCCCCCGAAAGGTCTACGTACTCCTTGCTATTTCACACTACAGGAGTGGACTTTGCTGGTCCATTTCAAGTAAAAATCTCGACCCAAAGAAAAGCATCTTATGCCAAAGCAGTCCACCTCGAAGTCTGCTCAGATCTCACTACAGCAGCATTCAAAGCAGCGTTCTCCCGCTTTGTCAGTCGTCGTGGACTCCCCCACAAAGTTATGTCGGACAACGGAAAAACGTTCGTTGGTGCCAGCCGACTCTTTCAAAAGGAATTTGCCAAATTTCTCCAGGAAGCTGCATCTGACATAGCCGCCAAATACTCGACCCATGGCATGTCCTGGCAATTCATCCCACCATACGCCCCTCATATGGGAGGATTATGGGAAGCAGCAGTTAAAAGCTTCAAAACCCATTTCCTCAAAGTTGCCGGGAATCACAAGTTCACATTCGAAGAATTCTCTACACTTCTTACTCGAATCGAAGCGGTACTCAACTCTAGACCACTTTCCCCAATGTCCCAAGATCCTGATGATCTTCTCGTTTTAACACCAGGACATTTCCTGCGTGGCGCCCCACTACTCTCACTCCCAGAACCAAACTCTGAAAACCTCCCTCTTGTCAACAAATGGCAAAAATTGCAGGTATTACACCATCAATTCAGCACCCGATGGAAAAATGAATACCTCAGAGAGCTCCACAAACGAAATAAGTGGAAAACCCAGCAGCCAAACCTTAGCGAAGGCGATTTAGTGGTCATAAAAGATGACCTACTCCCCCCAAACGAATGGCGACTCTGCCGCGTCATAAAACTACACCCCGGCGCAGATGAACAAGTCCGAGTAGTCGACATTCGTACTCAAACTGGAATATATACACGCCCCATCGCGAAACTTTGTTCACTGCCTCCAGTGCAGTAAAACTCTATCATCCTCATCTCCCAAAAAGCCATGAATAGCTCCCAACTCAGTTCATATATTTCTTGATGCAACCACCCACTCTCCCTCCTCCAACTAATCAACATTTCCGACTCTTTCCAGACCACGCTATGGAAGTTACGGCCAATGCCGACTGTGCTGCCAGCAGCACTCACTCCGTTTATGCCGCGCATTTATGGCTATGACGCCGGAAGAGCGCTACGATTCGGTTCGAGCTCATGGCTATTGCATCAATTGCCTCGCAACATCTCACGTTACAGGTGCATGCAACTCACCCGATAGCTGCCACAAATGCGGCCTTTCTCACCACACTCTCTTGCATAGAAAACAGAGACGGGAGGAGCCCAAGATGAACCTTACGAAGAGGCGAGAGATACCAAAACCCAAGATCACAGGTGCGAGTCGGCGGGTTATCCTCAAACCGGCGAAGAAATAAATCCCCGTTAAAAATCAGACCCAACGTCGAATGCAGAGCCTTTTCGCCAAAGCTGTGACATCGTTGGAAGAGCTGAAGGACCTCTTGCTCCCCACATCCACGCAGGCCGGCCGCCATGTTGAGGACATGAGTGAGGAAGAGGATCTCATTCAATTTGACTGAAACTACATATGTACATAAATCATATCAAATCATTTTTTTTCATGAATATCCACCCCTAATTTCTATTTCCTCTATATGTACTAACCTTCTGACCCACACTTACCTTTTCACTGCCCAATTTATCCACTGTTAATCACCCTATATTTACATCTTACTTACCTCGTTCACATACCTAAATACTTACCGGTAAACATGCATCCACACACGAACCCACGTACCTTATTGCTCTCCCACTGGAAATATCCCGACAGCCGCTCCAAAGTATTCTTTTGTAAATGTACATATGTAATACATATCGATGTACCTAAAGAAAAATAGCTCGGCGGCTGATCAAAGCACACTGTTAGTTGATGTTCTAAAGAAGATTCGTGCTGATCAGTCGCCCTCGGTTATATTAGATAAAGTTGTGTAAATTAAAAAGAAAATCGAAATAAAATTGTATTTGAACGAAGTGAAAAGAAAAAAAATAGACTAAAGAGTTTTAATTTAAATAAAAGTGAAGGGAGGAAATACGGGGGGTGAAAACGAAAAAAAAACCCAAACGAAAATAGTGAAATCCACTACATTCATGATAACAAAAAAATTTTCATTCAAAAATATATATGCGTATACATGTAATTTAGGTGGTATTCCCTTTCTTACAATATTGTTTGTTCATTCCTAAGAATCTAGTGGTATTTGAAACGATACCAAAAAAAAACTTCATTAATGATGTAGTTATGTATGCACATAAATACATATTTATGCTGTGTAGAGAATGCTTAAGAGCAAAAAAAAATTACACCAACAAATTTAACGTTAGAATAATAATGTACATACATAGTTAACAATTTCATTCATTAAAATTTTAGAGTTTCTCTCTCTCTGTCCTATTGTTATTAATATATTATTTTGACAATGCAAAATAGTTACTATGTATGTATGTATCTTAACATTTAAGATACTCGTAGATACAAAAAGATGTTAATTATGTAGGTAAGTAAACTTTACGTATAGATACATAAATTTTTTTTTTTTTTTTTTTATAGTAGGGGGAAGCATCGAAAGCCGAAGTGCGAGACTTTAACCCGCTAAACCTAACCTACTCCCACCCAAAGCCACTCCTACGGAACCACCGGACAGGTATTACTTCGTAGGAGGGCGGATAGACTTAAAGTCTTCTTTCAACGGACAGGACAATTAACGCCTACTACCTTGGTCAGTGTATCTCAGTTGGGCTAATATTGACGCTGACGCGTCGCTAACTGTCTCCCACATAACAGAGGACTGACACATAAGTGCAGTCAAGTTTTCCACCGAAACTCTTGTTCCCGCGATCTCGTTCAGCCGTGATCGCACAGCTGAGAAACGAGGGCAATGAAAGAACATATGTTCTGCGTCCTCAACCACGTCGGGACACTGAGGACAGAAAGGACTATCATTTCTCTTGAATCTGTAAAGATACGCCCTAAGGCACCCATGTCCGCTAAGGAACTGAGTAAGGTGGAAATTGAGGTCGCCCTGCTCTCTATCTGCCCAACTGTTTATATTAGGAATTAACCTATAAGTCCACCGCCCTTTAAGCGAGGTTTGCCAGCGTTCCTGCCACAATAGGCGACTTTTCTTCCTTTCTTCGGTTCTGTGTGAGTTTAGCACCGGTTTCGTTGCACTGTATATTGTGCTAGTTTCTTGGGCTTGAATGTCTATCGGCGGCATGTTTGCTAAAACTTCAGCAGCATCACCAGAGACTGTTCGAAATGCGCTTATAACTCTGAGAGCGGCCATGCGGTGTACGGCGTGCAGCTCCTTTGCATATGACTTGCAGTTGAGAGCATCGGCCCAGATCGGTGCAGCGTATAAAATAGCAGAGTTTATAGCCCTGGCTAATAGGTGTCGACGTGTAGAGCGCACGCAACCTTTATTCGTCATCATCCTCGAAAGGCTCCGCAAATTTTTGGCACCTTTTCTGCGGCGTAGTTTATGTGCTCCTTAAAGCTTAGCCTGGGATCTAGAACTACACCCAGATATTTCAGCGATGGCTGTGAATTTATCTCGCACTCCCCCACCGTAACGCTCATATTTTCGCGCACTTTTCTTGTGCTTACTAGCAGTACCTCTGTTTTTTGTTCCGCGAGCTGCAGGTCCATTGTCGAGAACCACAGTCGCACTCGGCTGATTGCATCATTGCAGATACGCCGGAGATTTTCTAGATGTTTTGCGACTCCTATTATTATTAGGTCATCTGCGTAGGCAATGAGCTCGACTGATTTAGGTTGCTCCAGCTCTAGGACACCATTGTACATGACATTCCACAGGAGAGGGCCAAGGACGGAACCCTGTGGTACTCCGCTTGTGATCGCATAGCTCTTGGCTCCCTCATCAGAGTTGTAGACTAGCACCCTCTCTTCAAAATAACTTAAAATTATGTTTATCAGATACTGGGGGACTTGAAAACGGTATAGCGACTGAATAATGTTTGACCACCTCGCTGAATTAAAAGCGTTTTTTATATCCAGGGTAACCAGAGCGCAATATTTCTTGGCTCCGCCTTTCCATCTCTTTCCACTGACTGCGTTTCTAGCTAATTCGACCACGTTTTTATGGCATCGACTGTCGTCTTATGTTTGCGGAAGCCATACTGTTTTTTTGACAGACCACCTGCGCTTTCTAGAGCTGCCTCTAAGCGGTTACAGATCAGTGCTTCATATATTTTGCCCATAGTATCAAGCATGCATATTGGCCTGTAAGATGAAGGGTCATCTGGTGGCTTTTTTGGCTTTGGAATAAGGACCAAACGTTGGACCTTCCACGGATGTGGGAAGATACCCTCCTTAAGACATGCATTATACATTTCTGCGAACAATGTCGGGCTTAAGTATAAAGCCGCCTTGAGAGCTTTATTTGGTATACCATCTACACCGGGTGCTTTGTTGTCTTTTAACCTCTTTGCTATGTTAATAATTTCATCCTCTGTAACTAAGTTAGAAGGTAACTGAGGAATTCTCTGCGAAAGATGGGCAGGCATTGGTTCGTGCTTGGGAAACAAGGTTTCAACCACCCTGGCTAGGAAAAAAGGGCATGTTGGTTGCACATAGTTGTTTTTAAATTTTTTCATACACACTTTATATGCTTTTCCCCAAGGGTCGACGTTTGCTTCTTTACTTAGCTCAGTGAAACAATGTTTCTTACTGCGCGCTATAGCTACCTTTAGATTATTTTTGCTCAATTTGAATCTTTTTCTGAGCTCCTCTACGTTATTTTGTCTGCGGTTACGTTGATAGATCCGTCTAGCCCCGTTGCAGAGTTTCCTGAGCTCGGCTATTTCATTATTCCACCAGTAAACAGGCCTTCGACTGGTTTTATGCTTAGCCCTCCGCATTGTAGCGTTGCACGCTGACACTAATCTGCCTGTAACTTCGGTTACAAGACGGCTGGAAAATTGTTGCGTAGTTGGAGCTTGATCCCAAACGAGGCCAAACAGATCAGGGTCAAACTCTCGGTGAACCCAGCTACGTGATTGTGCTCTTTTCCTATTAACAACATGCGAAACTGTCATGTTCGATACCTCGGCGAGTATTGCCATATGGTCACTATATGTGAATATGTCCGAGACTCTCCATGCTATTCGTGAGCTGAGCGGCTCACTTGCGAACATAAGATCGATTATCGAGCTTTTATTTCCTTTTTTAAACGTAGGCTGGGTACCGTTGTTTATAATGGTCAAGTTAGTTTGCCCCAGAAATTCTAATATTAATCTCCCGCGCTGGTTTGTGCGTATACTGCCCCAGGCTGTGGACCAGGCATTAAAGTGTCCGGCCACAATAATGGGAGTTTTTCCTCTAGCCTCCATGATTAGGTCTAACAACGTGCTCTCGAACTTTGCCGCGGTAGAGCTGGGCGGTAAATAGCAGCTGAAGATGTATATATCAGATATTTTAGCCCAAATAAAGCCACACTTGGAGTTTCTTGGATACGTTTGGAAAGGACAGCCCTTGCACGACCATATTGCTGATTTTCCGCTTGCGTCCGACACCCAGGTGTAGTTCGGTTTCTGTGTGTATTGTTCGCTTAGTATAGCTACGTCAACGTTTTCGTCGATGACCGTTTGTTTAAGAAGGTCTTGAGCTGCAGCACAGTGGTTGAGGTTAAGTTGCAAGATTCTCATTTTCGGACTGTTTTGACTACTTCGCAATGTTTTGGACACTTGACGCTGAGAACGGAATGGCTGTCCCCGCATAGCATACATCTAGGAGCGTTTGTGCAGCATTTCGCTTTATGGGCCGTGCCACCGCACCGTGTGCACAAAGACGATCTGTCAGTGAAGCTATTACACTGACGAACAATATGTCCCACATAGAAACATTTAAAACATCGGGTAATAGGGGTGTGTTCGCGAAGGCGACAGATTGACCACCCAATCCTTACTTTGTTGGCGCTGAGAGCTTTCTTCGCATCTTCAGCTGGTAACTTTATTAGGGCTATTTGTGTACCGCTTCGGGTTTTTCTAATCGAGGTTATGCTGTCCACCGTAATATTCTCTAGTCCGCATTCCGCTTTTAGCGCATTGCAGACTTCAGTGGGTGTTGTAATTTCGTCGAGGTCATTACATTTTATTGTTACCATCGGCGTCTTGGGCTGAACTACCGCCATTTCACCGACCACTTTTTCTAAGGCTTCCTTGTAATTTGTTGCTCTGGTGGTTGGCTGCTTTTTCAGTTGCAGCAGTAGATCGCCCTTCATAGTTTTACGGATGTACGTAACCTTAGAGCCAAGGTCGTCCAACCCGCGATCACTTTTTATCTTTTTTAATATCTCAGCGTAAGTGGCACCTTCTTTCGTAGACAAAATTATAGCTTCAGGCTTCGACTTAAGCTTCTTTTCTTGGGGTTTTTTCCTTTTCACGACTTTCACCCAGTTATCATTTTCAATATTTGCTTCAGGTTTTTCTCGTACCGCGTTAGCAAACGAGATTTGGTGCTCAGATATGCCGGCACCACCTAAAGTCGAGTTTTTAGACTTCTTCGGGGAGGGGAGGTGCGCGGTAAGCTCTCGCATTGAAATGGTATTTGAAACGATACCAAAAAAAAACTTCATTAATGATGTAGTTATGTATGCACATAAATACATATTTATGATGTGTAGAGAATGCTTAAGAGCAAAAAAAAATTATACCAACAAATTTAACGTTAGAATAATAATGTACATACATAGTTAACAATTTCATTCATTAAAATTTTACAGTTTCTCTCTCTCTGTCCTATTGTTATTAATATATTATTTTGACAATGCAAAATAGTTACTATGTATGTATGTATCTTAACATTTAAGATACTCGTAGATACAAAAAGATGTTAATTATGTAGGTAAGTAAACTTTACGTATAAGGACCAAAAGTTCTTGTCACGTTTGAAAAGGTGAATGGGTATAAGTATATGAATACCAGACCTGTAAGTACCAGTACAAGTACAAGTACCAGTACCTCAGTACTTCGAAATTCCAGTACAAGTACAAGTACTACAGTACTTGTACTTGAAATTTACAAGTACAAGTACTCTACTGATAAGTACTTTTTAAGTACTTACACATATCTGTGTTTTTGTTTTGCTTTTTTGAATATTTTTATTGAAATAAAAATTTTAAATCAAAATCAACTGAGGTGATATTTTTTTGAATATAACAATCTGAAATAGTTTGTCAAAAAAGTACTTGCATGTACATTGATAAGTACTTTTACTTGTACTTGAAATTTCCAAGTACAAGTACTGTGGTACTTATACTTCGAATTTTTAAGTACAAGTACTGTGGTACTTGTACTTATTTGGTACTTAGTATCACTATATACTGAGTATTTTACAGGTCTGATGAATACTTCGGTACTGGATTCATTTCAATAAAAGGTCAGCCATCACAAAGCAGGTTTTAAAAATATAAGAACACTCACTATTTTTAAAAGCTGAAAAATGGCAAGCAAACAAAACACGCTACACGCTTTGTATGTCTTTGGCATGGTATGTTCCTAAAACTTTCCCTGTCATATCTTCCAACACATAACACGATTTTCCCACTTTTTCTTTTACCCGTGCCTTAACAAATGTTTTAGCTAGCTTGCTATTGTACTTTTTCGATGCATCACTAAGCGTAAAATTTCTTCTTAAAACTTCTTGTCCGACATCAAAATTAACAGGACGAGAACGTAAGTTATATCGCCTTGAACTTTCTTCGTAAGCTTTTCTAATATTTACGCGGATTGTGTCTCTTACTTTCGATAGCTTATCCTGCCTGCTTATCTGAGATTCTGCTCTACCCTCACTAATCATTCCGATCCGTCGAAGCAATTGGTAATCGTTACCGTGCGTTACCATATGTTGGCCAAAAACAGCAAAATAAGGTTGTACTTTTATTGTCTGGTGAATAGAATTTCTTAGGGCGCAATTGATGCTGCTTAAATGTATATCCCATTTCCTTTGATCGCTCTCTATGTAAGCACGTAAGGCAGCGTTAATTGACCTGTTCACTCTTTCTGAGCTATTACTCTGTGGCGAGTAAACAGCTGTGCAAATATGTTTGATGCCGAACTTCTTAAGGAAACTTTCAAACTCCTTCGACCTAAATTGGCTTCCGTTATCGGAGACAACAAATTCTGGCACGCCAAATGTATCGAAAACATGCTGCTTTAAAAAGCTAACTATCGGCGGGGTTGTAAATTTCTTCAAGGGGCACAAAAATGTAAATTTAGACATTTGGTCAAGTATAATTAAAATACCAATATGTCCTTGTTTGGATCTAGGAAAAGGGCCAATGATGTCGATATACAATCTTTGGAAAATTCTTTCAGTTGGAATGAAATTACCCATAGGAGGTCTGAGAACTTTCGTCGAGTGTTTCGTTGTTTTGCAAATTTCACACCCTGGCACATACTCAGCTACTGAACGATAAAGTCCAGGCCAATAAAAGAATCTCCTTATGCGTTCTACTGTCTTTGCCACTCCACCATGAGCAGCTGTATCGACATCATGAGCATTGCATATAACACTATTTTGCAATCCTTTCGGAACCCAAAGCTTCCACGCGGATTCTTGCTGTTCTTCTTCCCCACTATAAAATTCTGTTCGATGGTAAATATATTTTTGCTCTATTTTGAAATCTGGAAACTTGTTTGCATCGCACTTCAATTTCTCTCGTAAATCACTGTACTCCCTACTGTCAAACTCTGAAGATAGCAAATTAATATTTGGAACGTTCTCGCAAGGAATATTAATTTCGTCAATACCATTACTAACTCTAGAAAGAGCATCAGGAACTACATTGGCTGATCCTTTGCGATGCTCAATCGTAAAGGTGAACGCTTGTAGCTTTAAAGCCCAACGCGCTAAACGACCACTCAAATCTGACTGCTGCATCAGCCACCGAAGGCTGGCATGATCAGTGATAATTTTGAACTCCTGACCTTCAATATAAGGACGAAACTTTTTTACAGCCAGTACTGCAGCCAGGAATTCTTGTTCTGTTACGGAGTAGTTACGCTGTGCTTTATTCAGCTTCTGGCTCATGTAAGCGATTGGAATTTCTGTTCCGTTTTCATGTTCTTGGGCCAAGACTGCACCGACTCCATACTGACTCGCATCACATTGCAAAATAAAGGATTTGCTAAAATTCGGATTTGCTAGAATAGGGGCTGATGTTAAACGTTGTTTCAGCAAATCAAATGCCTCTTGTGCTTTTTCATTCCATTCAAATGTGCGACTTTTCTTCAGCAACTCGGTTAGAGGATGGGTAATATCGGCAAAATTCGCAATGGACCGCCTATACCATCCGGCCATTCCTAAGAATCTCCGCAGTTGCTTTACCGTTTTGGGAGGTGGATATTCAGTGATAGCAGATACTTTTTCAGGATCAGTTTGTAGATTGCCATATCCTACAACATAGCCCAGGTAGCGTACTTGCTTTAAGCAAAATCTACTCTTGGCGATATTAATGGTTAAGCCAGCTTTCTGTATCGGTAAAGCTACTTCTTGTAAAAGACTAATATGTGATTCGAAATTTTAAGAGACTAACAGCAAGTCATCTAGGTATACGAAGACGCGCTCTTTGAGATGGTAAGGGATGACCTTATCCATTAACCGACACATAGTTTGAGGCGCATTACATAAGCCAAATGGCATAACTTTAAACTGATAGAGCGGCCTGTTCGGTACAGTAAATGCCGTTTTCTCACGAGAGGTCACCTCCAGCGGGATTTGCCAAAAGGCATCTTTCAAATCTAAGCTGGAAATGAACTCGGCACGAGGCAACCTGCTCAAAATGCCCTCTATGTGCGGCAATGGATAAGCATCCTTCACCGTCAAAGAGTTTACCTTTCTACTATCTAGACATAATCTAACCTTTCCTGGTTTTCTCACTAAAACAACAGGAGATGACCAAGAGCTATTCGACTCCTCGATAACTCCTAAGGCAATCATACGATCTATCTCTGCACCCATCAAATTTTCTACAGCTGGTGAAATGGGGTAGTGACGCTGCTTAATCGGCTTTGCGTTACCCGCATCAATAACATGTTCAACCAGCGTAGTTTTCCCAAGTCCTTTCTCTTCGAATGAAGGAAAGCAACGAACAGCTGCGTTAAGCCTTTCTTTCTCAACCGCTGATAAAACGTGAACATTTTCGTCCTCTTCTAGCTTATTGATTTCGCTAAGTATATTCGGAGCAATTTGGAATTTCCTCCAAAAATTAACCCCCAAATATACATCCTGACTAAGTGTTGGTACAATATAAAATTCAATTGCAGAAGATTTGTTTTGATACTGGACATCAAGACTAACAACGCCTACTACCGCTTGTTTAGAGCCGTCATCCGTGCATAAGCTTGAGTCAAGTTTTTTCATCACAATGTCACTCTGCATTACCTCGTTTGCCCAATTGGCGCCTAAGCAACTAATTGATGCACCTGAATCTAACAATCCTAAAACCTCTTTGCCTAAGATTTTTACGGAAGCATACGGTCGTATGTCTCCAGGTTTACAAATTACTGTAGCGGATAAACATTCGCTTTGGCTTTTTACATTCGCCCAATATTGTTTTGCTCGAGTAGTTGATCGTGATTTTGAAAATATTTCATCACGTTTAGCTTTGTACTCTTGCAATCGCACATGCAAAGGACGAACTGGATGTAATGGTACCTCTAACAATTTATTAGGTTTAGGACTGGTTAGAATGGTTTTTACTTTGATTTCGGGTTGGGATGTCTGCCGGTGTTGTTGTAGACACCCCTCTCTTTGTTTTCCGAACTATTGCAGTTGGGACAATTCGGCAAAAAGAACGCTAATAAGCCACATCCGTAGCAGAAAACACGACGATGCTTTGTGCATTGCTTGTAGCTATGCCCCGTTTCGTCGCAATTCCAACATTTCTTCTCTAATGCATCTACACATGCAGCCTCTCCAGTTTCAGGTGTCGTAAATCCTATATCATCTGCCTGTTTGTCCTGCACTAATTCGCCGACTGTTCGCTTTGGTGGTATAAATGGTCTAGTTAAACCAGATTTAACCGTCTCAAAAAAGTTTTCCCGACGCCTGCATGCGCGTCTAAGTGCCGCAATGGTCGAGATATCCAAATGAAGTAATTCAAGCCGAATGTCCGGCAATATGTTGCGAATAAGAGTTTCGACTAACTCTTGTTCCGACATTGGTAAACGCAAGCTATCACTCAAACTCATTACCGCTTCAAAGAACTGCTCAAACGATTCGCCTTGTTTTTGTTTTCTATTACGAATTCTTTCTTTAATGTCATAATCCGTTCGCACGTCTTTAAATTGACTTTTTAAAGCGTCGCATAAATCCATCCAATCAAGAACTCGCACTGTGTGGTGGTAGCGCCAGTACCAGTTCTTTGCTTTGCCTTCGAACAAAAGGTGTGCATTCTGGCAAAGTGCGTTAAAATTTCCACGCAGAGACGACATAGTCAGTGCGTTTATCCGGTATATAAATTCATCAATGGACACATTGTCTATCGACCCATCGAAAGTCAATTTCCAATTGATAATAATTTTAGAAATCGCTTCTTGTGATAAGTTCTGGGAATGTCCAAAATGGTTACTAGCATTGTTGTAGTTATTGTTATTGTCGTTATTGTTGTTGTTGTTAGGTGTATTAAGATGTCTACTACTATTCGGATTTTGCTCCCGTTGCGCAGCAGAACGTCTGTCACTAACATTATGTACGTCCGGTAAATTCGGTTGCCAATCTGGATTAGGCCTAGTTCTTTCATTTTGCTGATTACCTAAGCTAACAGTTTGTAATCGAGATTCAAGTGTTTGCGATACCACTTGACTAACTAACTCCGAAAGTTCCCTAGTCATGTCAACTCGTTGACGGTATGACGTGTCTTCAACCAACTGTTGAATTCGTCGCATGTCAAAATTTGGTTCGCGATGGTCATCTCGGTCTTTGACCTCTTCCACGACGTGAATTGGCAGGCGATCGAAATTCACCATGGCCCGATAAATTAAAAGTATTATTTTGTGCAGCTCGTGCCCGCGTTGTTGGACCTACTGAATGGGTGTTGAAGGTTCTCGGAACTGCGCCTTGAGAATTCGCATTCTCCATGGCAGGTTGATTATCTTGTTCGGAAAAACTCCTCAACGACTGAGTGTCGATCGTAGCTCTACATAAAGGAAACGAGTCATGGTCAGTAAGCCAAATCGTCAAACACGACCTGTGAAAGCCGTTCATACAAGGTGTCGATACAAAATTAAAATTCGTCGTTTCGTCATTACAGATGGTACAAATGTTGCCAGGAGCAAGATTAGCCAAATGCTCTTCACTATGACGAACTGACATTTTGGTTCAAAATCAAAAGTTTGTATAAGTTTAATTTAATATTTTCTCTTAAAAAGGTTTATTTTATGGTCTGTTCAAATAACAAAAAAAATCGTTAAGTTTTGTGAGTTTATATAGTTGTTGGTTTTTAAAACAAGATTCCAACAAACGTTGTTTCACGAATATGCATCTCGAAATGGTACAATAGGTGCTGGTGCGATAGAAAATGTTTTTGGCCTCTACTATTTTACCACCAAGCATAATCACTATACGCCTTTAGGATAGTAAAAAGGGTAAAAGCCAATTCCATGATTATCTCACAATTAACCCCGGTAAAGCATACCACAATGAATATGAACTTTATTCCTGGCAGTTAAAAATATGAAATTAGCCATGAAATATGTATGCTAACTCTCACTAGCTGGGTAGATGGACGACCAAGCACATCCAAACTAATTCCGTCACTAACAAAAGAAGCATTTGAAAAAAAAAGAAGGCCAAAAAAAAAGATATCAAACCAATCTTTCTTTCGGGCCCCACGTTGGGCGCCATTTATTTGTTATAACACCATCTCATCCATGTTGAGTTCATTCCCCGATTACACATGGCTAGGTGGTTCGGAGCGGGTCGTGCATGCTTGCTCTTTCCAGGCTTATGTCAGTCGGATTGGCGGGGTTCTTGCTCCTCACACTTCACCCTAGTCTGAACATGGTCTATAACATTATTTCATGCACTGAGTTGGATGAAACCAAAAACTGACAAACTACAGCAAAAAAAACATATCGCACCGAGCTTTTTACGTTATATACGGACGGACGGACTAAATTCCTTTCGCATAGATTTGCCCACGGACAGACAAATAACAACCAAAAGGATTATTATACTTAAAATATCAACAACATAACATCGCGATCACTATGCTCAGAGACAAAAAAATAATGCATACTCACAATAACAACAAAATGCTGGATGGAGGAACCAGGTGGTAATTTTCCTCAATGAAATCTCGTTCCCTTCCCAACCATTGCACTGAGAGTTGATTTGAGCTCTCCCGTACCCAACCGAAGCAAACCAACAACTACGTTTATCTCACAAAACTACAAAAAGTACTTTAGTATTTATTCATGATAACAAAAAAATTTTCATTCAAAAATATATATGCGTATACATGTAATTTAGGTGGTATTCCCTTTCTTACAATATTGTTTGTTCATTCCTAAGAATCTAGTGGTATTTGAAACGATACCAAAAAAAAACTTCATTAATGATGTAATTATGTATGCACATAAATACATATTTATGCTGTGTAGAGAATGCTTAAGAGCAAAAAAAAATTACACCAACAAATTTAACGTTAGAATAATAATGTACATACATAGTTAACAATTTCATTCATTAAAATTTTAGAGTTTCTCTCTCTGTCCTATTGTTATTAATATATTATTTTGACAATGCAAAAAAGTTACTATGTATGTATGTATCTTAACATTTAAGATACTCGTAGATACAAAAAGATGTTAATTATGTAGGTAAGTAAACTTTACGTATAGATACATACATATGTATATGTAAATGTAGGAAATACAAAAATTTTTTTTTCTATTTATGTATTTACAAATGAATATAAATATAGTATGTATTTACACTTACTTGATTTATTGTGCTTATCCATCGATGTTTGCGCAAACAGCAACTGGGTATAGCGACGCCATATGATGTGATAAATAAATTTTATATGTATGTAAGTATACATTTTTATAATTTACTTTACATAAGGATGTATGTATGTATGATTAATTCATTTCGTAAAAATAAAGCTAAATATAAAGTATGTTTGATTCAATTACTTAACGAATTTCTATATAATTAACATTTTTGTTTTTATATATATATTTTTTTGTTTTAAATATATATAACGCAAAAAGATACTAATATGTATGTATGTACATATTCATGCTGAGAGCATATTATCGTAAAGAGTTTTGAGATTAATTTTGCAATTACCACATGTAACCAAAATGCAGGTATATAAAATTATATATTTTCTTCAACACATTGTTAGGTTCAATATGTATGTAGATATGTATGTTTCTACAAAAATATCCACATGCATAACATGCACGCAAAAAGGGCGTAATTCAAAAAAAAGTTCTGAATCCAATTTCGAGCATTATTCGTCTGGTATATTTACTGGATATTATTCTTTCTTTGTTCTTTTAGCAAAATTCAAACAATATAGGTATCTTGTTCTAGTCGAAATAATAGGTTAGGTATATAAAAAAAATCGATTAATAAATATTAATTTTTCCCTCCGAGTTGATAATCTTTCAAAGAATTGGGTATCCAACGATCTATGTTTGTCAGCCGAGAAGCTTGGAGCATGTGGCTACCAGTCGTGCCGTAATGCAACACATTCAATCGAACCAGGTGGAGTCCACGGATTCACGTGGTGTTTTCGGATGCAATTAAATCACAGGTTCCTGATTTCAACGAGATTATTTTACGAAGCTTTGTGCTTAGTGGCCAGGTTATCTTTATTTTGGAGCCGGGATAAAACCACATTCGTCTGTCCACGTGACATAAATATATAACTATCGCGATATATATTATATGTATAAATTATCACGAATTTGCGTATTTCAATATAAATAAATACTGTGCGCGTTTCCAGCACTTTCGCTGAGTTGTACGAAATTAATTTATACACCGCTCAACTTGAGATTAATTTAATTATTTGCGATTTTAAAAGTTTTTATTTATTGAACTTCACGACTTACAACTTCACGAGACGAAAACCAAAACCAGAAGAGGAAGTGAAAAATTTTTCTTACTCGATGGCAGCTAGTTTTGCTCTCAACATATGTTTAACTTTTCAGTGTTGGGTAAGGACCAAAAGTTCTTGTCACGTTTGAAAAGGTGAATGGGTATAAGTATATGAATACTTCGGTACCGGATTCATTTCAATAAAAGGTCAGCCATCACAACAGATGAAAAATGATTTTTTATGTGTTTATTTATGTCTCTATAGTAGCAATTTTGAGATGATATTAGCGGAGAAGATATAGCGGATTTTGCTATTGTATCAGCAAATTCATTTCCGGAAATTAAGACGTGTCCGGGTATCCATAGTAGTGCTATTTTCGGGTGGTAATTTATCATTAGATTTCTGATGGAGGTCGCGTAGTGATTGGTATTGTTTATATTTTTAATGGCTTCAATTGACGATAGGGAATCTGTACAGACAACATGTTTACCATTACGTTTTATCAGAAGAGAAATTGCTTGAAATATAGCAATTATTTCTGATGTAAAAGCGGAGGTATAATTAGGTAGTAAGGATGTTGAAAGAATATGGTTTATTGTAGTTACACTGTAGGATGTAGTGAGGTTAGTTTTTGATCCGTCTGTATATGTGAACGAGTAATCAATAAAATTACTAGCTAATTCATTAAAAAGTCTACGGAAAATATCGGGTGAGGTAGTTTGTTTACAAAATTTGTGGAGGGAGGTATCAATACGTGTGTTGTTAATGAGCCACGGTGGGCTTGAGGAATTTGTTTGTCTGATGGGAGGTATAGGGATATCCATGTCTTTGCAAGTTTTAAAAATTTTATATAGAACTGGATGATTTTTGTTGTATATTCTTTTATGTTTTACAGTTTTTTTTGACTATTTTGAAAAGCGGAGAGTGTTGACTGTTTATAATTAATTTGGACAATTTCAAAATTGACATATCGCGTTGCATATCTAAAGGTTTAATATTGGCTTCAAAAAGTAAGTTACTGATGGGAGTCGACCTTAACGCGCCGAAACATAAGCGGACCGCAGAGTTAAGAACAGTTTGAATTTTACGTAATTGAGTTTTAGGTGCAAATCCATACAGAAAAATGCCATAATTAATTTTTGATATTATTATCGCGTGTATTGTGGATAATATAGATG
>OY482675.1:15026738-15097738 GCA_960531455.1 Urophora cardui | reverse complement strand
CGAAGAGTTGTTTGTTTGTTTATTACCCGTATGTTTGTACGGGCATTTGAACAATTCGGGTATTTTGAAGTTTGTTTTTTTCTTTTGTTTATTATTATTTTTTCTTTATATGTAGTTTTTTTTATTTTTGTTTTTCCGATACACATTTTTTTTGTTTGTAAGCTCGAATGCTCGAATGTTTGTACGGGCATTTGAACAACAAACGGGCTTCAAACAAAAAAACGATCAGATCGAATTGCTCGATACCCGGGTATCTAGGGCTCTAGTTAAAAGTCGATTTTATTGAAAAATATATACAGTGACTCAAAAAACAAAATCATACGCCAGAGTTTTTAAATTTATTTCAAACAGTTCTGTCGAAAATTTGACTCTCTTATTTTCGTTTAAAAATGTAAACAATTTTTCAATAAAAATCGCCTTAAGCAGGATTTCTAAGCTTATGGAAAAATCCGAAAAATCGTAGAAATTTCTAAAAGTGGATTAAAAATTTCAAAGCGCGGCCAGAATTTATAGAAGATTTTGAGGAGATTTCTAAGTGTACTGTTATATAGCCAACCAATTTTAGTGTAAAAAGTGCTATTCTCAATGCTGTAAAAATTTCCGTCGATTTTAGTAATTTTTTTCTGTAGGGTGTTTGCGTTATATGTACGTGAGACCGTTCCAATTAAAATTTCCGAAAAGCTAATGAAATTTTTCAAAAAGTTGAATGTTGCATATTATTATATTACAATTGAATGAGCTGCAAAATTGCATACTCAAAAATCTTCTAAAAATGTAGCTTTATAATTCTTAGCCCCTTTTTATGATAAGTACTTCCTTAACTTTGAAAAATTGGAAATACTAAAAATACTGCCTAAAAAGTTAACAATAATCGCTGCTAAATATCTGGGTTACTTTCGAACATCACCTACATTAACCAAGATATGCGTTAGAAATATAAACATTAAAATTAAATATAAAGCACAAAAAGAAAATTATTGTAGGTACATATGAAAAACCCTGTATCTAGTAGTGAAGTGCGGCTTTGTGCGACGTAATTTTTTGTCGGCTAACTACTAATTGTACTAGATATCATGTCCGAGGGTTAATTTGACTGAGTCTGACAGAGCAACATAACAAAACCAATTTTTAACATGAAAAAGAGTGATAATTTTTTTTAAATATCCCAACTTTAAAAGCTTAAAACTATAAACTTAGAATTATTGGAAACCAAGGATATTATTGAAAAGTGTTAATAATTACTTGAACCTTTAGGATTCATCACGATTACTTAAATGAAATGCTTTAAATAATAAATATTCAAGTTGAAACTAGCACTTAAAAATATGTAAGAAAAAAACAAAAAAATTAACTTCAGATATGCTAAGTTACGACCATCTGGGGCAAGTGCAGAGTATGGGGTCGGGAAAAAAGCGATGAATTATTGTTCCCCATTCTATTTCCAATATGTGGGTATGTTTTTTTTTCTGTAATTGTAACAATTTTACAAAATTCAATTTTGGGCGCATAAAACTTGAAAATCTACCTATGCGCGTAGATTTCCAGAAGAGAATATGAGACTTACTTTTGAAGTATAGTTAAAGGCCCTTGGCAACTGACAATCTGGCATGTCAAGCAGTGTGTATGTGTGAGTTTTTTTGTGTGTGTTAGTGCAATCGGCAGTCGTCGTGCTACACGTTCTTGTTGGGGCTCGCGTTGATGAGAATCAAATCTTTTAGATATTTGCGTCAATCACCCGACACTCACACATATGTATACACTTCTTAACATTCCAGATTTTAAGTGGCCAAGGGCCTTAAGAGTTTGATATATGTATTATAAGCGATATTTGTATACTAAAATGTTAAATTACAGTCTGAAAAAATAACATTTTGCTAGCTTAGAGTGCAAACTGTGTAAGTCCACTTTTATGAAAAAGTGTATTTTTATGTAGAACGCTAGAAAAATCAAATACGCACCGCGCTAAACAAGTCTGAGATACTTGTCATATTCCTACTCGTTGTTATTCAGTGATACGCAAATTGTGTAAGTCCAAAAAGCGAAAAAAATTGTGTAAGTCCAAAATATTTATATGAACAGAATTTTTTTTTCATTTCGAATTTTTTTTTCTTTTTTGTTTTTTGTCTCTCCTACAAAGTTTTAAAAAAGGACTTACACAATTTGCATTCTAAGCTAGCGATTTTTATCATTTGTAAAAAAATTGTAGTTTTTTTTTTGGTAATTTTAATTTTGGTAAATTTTTTACATTGGCTGTGACCCCCCCCCCAAAAAATTCTCTAGCTACGCCACTGGGCACATGTACGTGCGCACGACACATCCATGCACAAAAGACTTTTATTTTTTCTCTGCCCGAAATATCCGTCCTTTCGCGACAGAAATTTTTCGCTGCTCAAAGATAACCGTCACTGTCCAACAGTGACGGAAAAAAATTGAAAATAAAAGTTTCCCACTGACGGAAACAGCTGGTCTGTAAACAATAAGTGTTATCGGCGTTGCTCAACTGTTATGCTTTTGTGTTTACATGAAACTGTTATTTTAGGACACTTAGAAAAAACTTAACAGTTATGTTGGTCTCTGATGTAAACAAACTATATATATATGTAAATATGTGTGAGTAAAACAGCTGATTGCTCCGTTGCCCCACGGGCTCAAAAAATCCTAAAAATTGCATACGGGCGTTTGCGTCAGCGGGCGGACCACACGTTCTTGACTAACTGGGCTATTAATGCGATTAAAATTTTACCCTGACAGACGGCAAGTATTGCGGATTAACAAAACAGCTGAAGGAAGGTAGGCGCAGCGGCGAATTCAAAAACTTCTTGTTTTATTTCCAAAGGTAGGGAAATGTCAAAATCAAAACGAAATCGCATCATGGTCAATGGGAATGGGCGAGTCCCAAACGAATTCAGATTTCAACTAAGGCGAAATATCATTTTGACATTACACTCCACCAATTACAATAACAAATTACATTCAAAATTTCTGAATTCACTTATGCGCCAACCTTCCTAGATCTGCCTTGGGTTCTTCTTTTTCTTCCCTTTCATTCACAATAGACATTTTCCACCAGGGATGTCATTACAAAATGCTCTAATCCGCTAAAATTTTGAGGACTAACTCAAGAGATATTCCGGATTACCTCCACTTAATTCTCAAGTTAAATCCGAATTAGCTACATATTCCGGATTATCGCTGCCGTCTGTCAATGCTATTAGTCACAACACGTATATTACTAATGTATTTAATAAATTTTACAATATTACGTTAAAATCACTTTTATTAAAAATGTTGCTAATAGTGACTTCACAGGGTGTACTACGCAGAAGGACATCACCGTGGCGGGAGCCACGGTTAGGGCAAACGTCCGGACGGATGGCGTAGCCCAGGGTTATTTTTTATAAGCGCGGCCGAGGGCCGCCAACGCAGAAAAGTGTTCTGCGCAAAGGTTTTTGAAGTTAACTTCTTAGGCGGCGATACAGAGTTTTTATGGAGAGTGAAATTTGAAATTTGATGCAACGGAAGTTGACCCCGGAAATAGCAGCCATTTTAGCTGATTTTTAATTTAAACAAAAATCAACCTTGATATATCGAGTGGTTCGAGAACCTACAACCCCTCGCTTCCAGACCTGACACTCTATCGCTGTGCCATCACACCACCTGCGTTGAGTATGTCAAATTCTGCACTTAGACTGAACTAACAATTACAACTCACGTATGTACATATAAGTACATAACAGCGCTGTGGTGAAATAAGCGTGGTGAGAATGTTAATAACACAAGCAGAAATTAAAGTACACCGTTTGACATAACTCGCGTAACTGGCGCAGTAGCTCAGCTGTAAGATGCTAGGCTTCCAATTTGAGTGAAGGTGGTTCAAGTCCAGGTCGAGCCAATTTTTTTTGTTCCTTTTTTTTCTATTAAATAATTTTCTTTATAATTTTTTATTAAATAAAAGTACCATCCGAATATCGGGGGTTACATAGATACTAGTTAATTATTAAAATAAAAACGACCAAACAACCGCATATACATCTGCGCTTAAATTTTGTATGTCAGCTCCGCCTTCTGATTCGTGTTCCCGAGATCGAAACGCGTCGATTGATACCCAGCTTTTGAAAAATGGAACTATTTTAGTCGTTGCACCGTAAACTAGATAATTACCGAATTATCATCCACAGAATATTTCCTGAAAGTTTCACTGAAAAATTCCTAGTTTGTAAATAAATGAAATTGGTTCATTATTTCCAAGCTGATCTTATATGTAATTATGAACATAAACATGGATTTTTTCCACAAAGTTCACAACTCGGATATAAAACTACAGAAATGTACATACATTATAAAATTAGCTGAACGTTGGAGCGATAAAAGCAAACCCCCTCTAAAATGTGTAATAATCTAACTAAATCATACGTACAGGAATTTACTATTAACATATGTATAAAAAAATTGTTAACGAATTATATTTTGTTTTCATTATACTATATTGAAAACCTCCAATCCAGTGATGCCAATATTCTTGGACCAAAAATCCCTTCGGCATGCCAAAAAATTCCCCATATTCCACAAAATGTAAATCCTGATCTTCGCACTGCACGAGCGGTGGCAGCCACTAATACCTAACCTAACATTGTCCGAATATCTTTTAACGCCAACTAAAGTTTTTATTTAACTGGACCTGCTTCTGCATTCCTTCCTTCACATTTGTATAACTCATTCGGAAAATAAATGAAATTTTAATACATATTATTAAATATAATACTAAAGTAAAAGCGTGTCCGGTTACTGGCATAGTAGGTTTTTCAACGCTTTCCAGTAACCGGACACAGTGCCCGGTTATTGGAAAACACTCTAATTGTCGTTCCAGTAACCGGACAGGTGAATATACTAAAATATGTAGTATTTTCTAATGATTTTATGCTGTTAATACGTATTTTTATCACTATTGTGCATGAAAACAGCCTTTTGAAACACTTTTGTCAATAAATTTTAATAAAAACTTACTTGAAAGAAATGAAGCGCCACTATGAAAAAAATAAGAAATCACACGTTTTCACACTTCACTTCATACACGCAAACTAAATGTGATGCCACAAGGATTTCTTTTGAAAATAAAACGAAAACCAAGTGGCGAATTTGTTTAAAATTAATGGCTAATTCGATTGCAGTTTTCAAAATTAAGAAAAAATAAACAGTTTTCTTATTTTAAGCGGTAAAAGACAAAGTGTCCGGTTACTGGGAGGTGGTCGGTTACCGGCATAGTTACCCTACAATCTTAATACCAAAACAATAAATTCGTTATTTTTAATAAAGCCGAACTTTAAGTATTAAAAATAATAATATAAAATAGTTATGGACATACATATGTAGGTATGTACCTACCTGCGTACTACTAATATTAACTATGATATGTTAATATGTATGTAAGTACATACATACATATGTCATTGGCGCACACAAGGGGGGGTTTTGGGGTTAAACCACTCCCCCCCCAAAATAAAAAAAATAATTTTATAAAAGATGGTACGTGCAAAACTATTTGTGTAAATACATGTTGTAAAATCTATGAATATTCGTGGATGTACATTGCCAATATTTGTCAACAACTACTGATTACACTGCTCTACAGCCAAAAAATACTCTGAACGCAACCATCCTTTCTATATGTAAAATCGGTCGCTGATTCCGAAAATCGGGTTCATTTTTAATTCTATGGGAAGGTTTTTGAGATATCGGCAATTTACCGTTATTTGGCCAATGTGTCCACTTAATCCTGTATATCTCTTTAACACAGTGAGTTATATTCCTTAGGGTGACACCAAACGAAAGAAAATTAAATTTCCTTTTCACGGCTCCTATAACATTTTTCTCTAACTCTTACAGTTTCTGAAATATTGACGATTAAATTTTAATTTTTTCGATTTTTTACGATTTTTTGAAGAAAAAATTGACTTTGTCAGGCAATATCTTTAAAACCAATACTTTTACCTTCGGTTTTACTCCTTTTCATGAAGCTCTATTCTATTACCAAAAAAATAAGCTATCAACGATGAAAATCCATTGTAAAATGGAAAAGTTATAGGCGATCAAGTAAATACAGCCAGGTCGCGCAATGCCTCTGCACGCGTACATTCTATGCATATTGTACCAATACCTACACATCTGCAGTAGCAGCACATTGGCAGCGCAGTAGATACAAGCCCATTTACGGGTATAACATGCATAAAATATACCCGTGTAGAGGCATTGTGCGACTTGGCTGTATTTACTTGATCGCCTATAACTTTTCCATTTTACCATGGATTTTCTTCGTTGATAGCTTATTTTTTTGCTAATGGAATGGAGCTTCACGTAAAAGATTAAAACCGAAGGTGTAGACATTGGTTTTAAAGATATTGTCTGACAAAGTCAATTTTTTCTTCAAAAAATCGTAAAAAATCGAAAAAATTAAAATTTAATCGTCAATATTTCAGAAACTATAAGAGTTAGAGAAAAATGTTATAGGAGCCGTGAAAAGGAAATTTAATTTTCTTTCGTATGGTGTCACCCCAAAGAAGATAACTCACTGTGTTAAAGAGCTATACTGGATTAAGTGTACCCATTGGCCAAATAACGGTAAATTGCCGATATCTCAAAAACCTTCCCATAGAATTAAAAATGAACCCGATTTTCGGAATCAGCGACCGATTTTACATATAGATAGGATAGTCACGTCCAAAGTACAGACAAAAAATTTCATTTTGTGATCCAGTGTTATGTTTATAAACAAGCAGTGTGGAGACATTTCCCTAAAAGTATGCTGTGGATATTAGCTGAGGTTTGTTATACTCAGCTGTACACAGAGTATTATAGTTTTAATCACATAACGGTGGATTGTAACAGAATGAAATAATCGAGATAGATATAGACTTATATATATCAAAATGATCAGGGTGAAAAGAGAAATCGATTGAGCCATGCCCGTCCGTCGGTCCGTCTGTAAACACTCTAACTCGCGCAAAAATTTTGATATTTTGATCAAATTTGGAATGCAATTTGGTATCGAGACTGGGACGGTTGGTATTGAAAATAGGCGAAATCGGACCATGACCACGTCCACTTTTCCTATATAGAAAAAATCAGAAAGTTAGTATCTCAGCCACTAATATAGCTAGAGCTATAAAATTTTACCCGCGTATTGGGATCAGGCTCTCATGAAGAAATTTGATGAAATTTCGGAAAATAGGCGGTGCCACGCCCACTTATTAATGGGCTAACATTGAAAGGTTTATAAGCCGTAATTCAGAAACCGTAGCAGATATATCGATGAATTTACTTACTTAGGAAAATGTTTGGACGAAAAATTGCCAAAATCGGTTGACGACCACGCCCAAAATTATATATGAGAACTATTAAGGAGCCAAATAAAAACATTTTAACCGATATCTTTGTCAAATATAAAGATATGTCATTGAAATTTTGTGTCATGAGTTCAACTATAGACATAAAACAAAAAGTAGAAAAATTTTGCAAATGGGCGTGGCACCGCCTCTTTTAAGACAAAGGAATCTACGAGATTTCGGAACCCATAACTCTACAAATAATTGAGATGTTATGATGAAAATCAGTTTGTACACGTCAATAACTTGTGGTAATACATGCTCAAAAATTTAGCGAAATCGGTTTATGACCACGCCTACTTTTTAATAAAGACATTTCTGGAAAACCCTTTGGGAATTTGTAACGTGACATCTTTATAATTAGAAGTCATAAAGAGTTGCAAATTTGCACAATAATATTTATATGCTTAGTTGAATGATTGATAAAAATTTTGAAAATGGGCGTGGCTGCGAACTTAGGTTTCCTTACTTGTTAGTTTTAGTTTAAATACAGAGAAAATGCAATGAATTGAGATTTAAAAGGTGCCTTTGTTTAATGTGTGCATACGTAGGTCCACTCCCCAAACATAAATTTAAGTAAAAATTGTCTGGACGAGTTTTAAGTATTTTTTTTAATTTTCCGTTGGATATTGAAAACCCCCTCCCCCCCCAAAATATTTTTCTGTGTGCGCCACTGACATATGTACATATGTATGCATGTATAAGAATTGCAGAAATATGCAAAGCCGACGGCAAATGAACTGGTGCCTCTTTGACACATTTTCGCTAGTTCTGAACCAGAAATTCTGTTCTCTAGTAACTTATTAACTTCCTGCAGAGTAGGTATGTAAAAAAATTCAAATACATGCCTTTATAATTAAATACCCACCTATATTAATATGTACATAAATATGTAAGTAACGAATGTAATATCAAAGTATATTTTAATACATATACATATTATGTATTAACTAAATAATTCAAAATAAAATTCCTGTCCATACCTGCTAAGTTACAAAATTGGTTATTTTAAATCCAGTCATACTACGAACACAAATTTTCTTCCATTTGTACACATGCGTATGCGCACGAACGTACATGCATATCTACATATGCAAACATATTTTTCAGCAACACTTTTCTTTATCCCTCTGTTTTTAACTGTTATCAAAGGACGGAAAAAAATAAAAGTCTCATTGAAACCGTCACTTGCTAAGGGATATTTTTGAGTGTTGAAAAATAACTCTTAAATAGCAACAGAAAAAAGATCGTTGAGAGAGGTTGCCCACGGTGAGAAACACTTTGAGTGAAAGAGTTTTCTGTTTCAGTCAGTGGGAAACACTTTGCGCTCACCATTTTTGTGTTTCCGTCAGACTGAAATGGAATGAAAATAAGTGTTAACTGGTAAAATTGGTCTCTGGTTTACATTTTGGCAGGGTTGCCATTTAGTCATTTTTGAACAAACAAGATTTTTACTTATCTTCAAAGTGTTATGCGGATTACTCTTCAATACACAACTGTGCATTATTTGCCAAATGACAAGAAAATATTAATTTAGTCGTTTTTAAAGTTGTCGTTGACGACTTTTTTTTATTCATTTAGTTACTTTTTTACGGCTTAGTTGGTAATTAAAACACATTTTTCTTGTAATTTTGTTGCTGCCCAATATATTTCCATCACACCTTGGTGATAGTTATCAAGGGCTAAAACATAAAATAACAAAAAACACAGTCAGAACATTAAATTTACAATTGAAAATGCATAAAAAAATTATATTGGGAAGCAACAAGATTCTCACAAAAATCTGTGTTTAATTAAGAAATCTGTACTGAGTTTCTGTAACTCATATCTTTTCTAATATAAATAGGTGGTAGAAAAATTGCAGAAGAAGACCACCAAGAGTTATCAATTAAGAAAATACCGCTACCTTTGTGGATAAATACAATTTTTGCTTTAATTTTCACTAATATCTTCATTTATTAGGAGTGTTCAATATCTCAAAATTTTTACATATTTTTACGAATGGTTACGAATTTATGTTCAATAACTCAAAAAATTCGTAAAAGAGAGCCAAATTGAGAGAGTAAGAGCACAAGAGAGTTGATAAACGCTGCAAGTAAAATTTTCACTTGCAACTACTAGCAGCTTTAAAAAAAATAGAAGTGTCAAAAATATATGATCACAAAAATTTCAATTGGAAATATACAAACATTTTAAACGCAAATTTCTAATTGTGTACTAAATAAGTTAGCGCAAAAACGAATCTTGATGATGTTGTGGAATAGCCAAAGTAGAATTTTGTTTTCCTAATTCAGTTATTTCCATTCATTTCCAATTTGAAAAATTTCAATTACAACCTAACCTAAAAATCAAATTGTCAAAACAGCGTATCGGCTGTTTTCTTGCGAATGTTTACGATTTTGTGTTCAATTACTTTGGTTGATAAATTTCTCTTTTTCTCATTTTTACTCTTAATTTGACATTGACTTTCTTTTTGCAAGTACTTGCAAGTAAAGTTGTTGAACAAAGTTATTATCTTGTTATTAATTTATATATATATATATATATATATATATTTACATTTTGTTTGGGATTTAAAAAAATTTATAAACGTTTTCTTTCCTTTCTTTTTAAAAATTAAAGTAATAATAAATGGTTCGTTTAAGTAGACATACTATTTTTTCCATGTGAACACATATATGTATATTCGATAACATTTTACAATCTTGTTGAGTTAGTTGTATAATGCTGTGAAAATTACTGTTTAAATATTTAATAACTAAAAATGTTCAGCTGGCAACCCTTCTACGTTGCAACCATGCGAGCGATCAGCTGACGCATTTTTACGTACAAAATCAAAATGATTTTGATTTCTGCGGTCCGGGCTTCTGCGTCGTACGTCGTTGAATAATCGGTTACATACAAATCCCATTAAATAGGTTGGATCAGCTGACACGGTACACGGGTTTACGTTCTCGACTAACTGGGCTATAAGTGTTGCGGTAATCGGGATTATCGCTGCCGTCTTTCAATGCTATAAAATAAAGAGTGAAATTTGTTTTGTAAATGAGGAATTGGTGTTGTTATTGGTAAAAATTTAACAACTTTAATAAATTCCAGGAAAACTAAGTACGTTCGGCGCCTAAATTTAACTGATTTAGAACCTACTCCTCCTCCCCTACAACCCAGTAAAAGTCGTTTTTATCTGGGCGTGTGACATTAATAGCGTTTGTTGAGTGTAGGAAAGCGTATGAGTTGCAGGAATTTTACCACAAAAGAGCGAGAGGATCAGAGGATGTGAGCGAGAAAGTAGACTAGCTATTTGTAGGAATCCGCACACAGAATTTGTGTGGGTACTTTCCTAAAATGTGTCAAAATCTCTGAAGAAGAGGAAGAAATTGTAAACAGTGTTGCCACATCCTCAAAAAATTTGGTATCACAAATTGATACATTTATGGTTTTTTTGGTATCACCGAAAAATGTTTGAAAATAAAAAATTAAAATTAATAAAATATGCTGCTTTTGGGGTTCTGACACAGACAAATTTTTGAGAAAAAAATTAAAATTAATAAAGTAAGCTACTTTCGTGGTTTTAACGATATCGTTTTTTTTAATAATATAAAAATATAAAGATAATACTTAAATTTCACATGCAAATAAATATGAATACTTTGGTACTGTACCGAGTAATATAAAAGTTCTATAAAATGCAATGGGTCAAACGAGCTGGGTGATCTAGTTGCCAGAGCTGATTCTGGAATTGATTTGGAGTCATTGAATCAGTTCTTAAATATTTGTCGCGCTGTCCTCCTTTAAGTCAAAATGCCTGCTATGCGGAGTGGTCCAACCAAAAGTTTGATAAAAATAAAATTTGTTCTAAGCCAAAATAAAAATTATCTACGTATCATTCATATGTAATTGTGCTTAGGTGTTTTTTTTTATATAAATTTAAGTACTCCCTCATGAAGGCGATGAAGGTATTCCACGCAGGATTACTGTGGATTGGTACGTAGATTGTGCCCCAGAAAGAGGATTATGTGGTCCTTTCAACCCGTTATCACCAAAATAAAGGTATTTTGAGAAAACAAATATTTATATTTCGAAAACTATCGGCCTCCGGACTGTTCCGACTTCAGATATTGGATCGGAGGACGGTGCAACGCCCCTTTTATAAACGGTTTTTACGATCGGTAAAGGAAATCGTGACCACGAAAAAAACCCTGAAGGCATCAATTTGTGATACCATAATTTTTGAGGCTGTGGCAACACTGTTCCTAAGCGTAATTTTTGACACTAAATAGCATTTCGCACAAATGCGTTTGTTGAACTTTTGCCTTCATCTTCAGTTTGACATAAAATAGCATTCTACCCAAAATCTCACCAAACAGACCTATTATTGGAAAGCCAACCCCAGTTTGTTTAGGTACTTGTACTTTGGTTTTTACTAAAATATTATATTTATTTGCAACACATTAGCACATTTTGGGCGTGAAATAGTAAATATAAAGAATGTATTATGAAATGGTAAAAAAAATAAGTTGAATTTGCGTTTTCGTGTGGGTGTAATAAGCAAGCAAAAAATGAAAACATTTTTTGTTAATAACTTTTTGTTGAAATAAATTAATGATTCGTGTTCCTGAGATCAAAACGAGTCCGTTAATACCCCGCTTGTTAAAAATTGACGAGTTTTAGCCGTTGCACCGTAAACTAGATAATACCGATAATTCATCTGATTTTAACACTTTCAACTATTACACTGCTGGGGCCCTATTCACTAACTGTGAGAAAATGAAAAGTGTAAAAAAAAATTTAAAAGTCATTTGCACAGGCAATGTACACTATGAATTTACATGCGATTCTGTAAACAAAAGTGTACACCAGAGTGCTGAATGAACGCTGAATATCAATAGCGTTTGTTGAGTGTAGGAAAGCGTATGATTTGCAGGTATTTTACCACAAAAGAGCGAGAGGATCAGAGGATGTGAGCGAGAAAGAAGACTAGCTATTTGTAGGAATCCGCACACAGAATTTGTGTGGGTACTTTCCTAAAATGTGTCAAAATCTCTGAAGAAAAGGAAGAAATTGTAAACAGTGTTGCCACAGCCTCAAAAAATTTGGTATCAAAAATTTATACATTTATGGTTTTTTTGGTATCACCGAAAAATGTTTGAAAAAAAAAAAAAATTTAAACTAATAAAATATGCTGCTTTTGGTGTTCTAACACAGAAAAATTTTTGAGAAAAAAATTAAAATTAATTAAGTAAGCTACTTTCGTGGTTTTAACGATATCGTTTTTTTTTTTATAATATAAAAATATAAAGATAATACTTAAATTTCACATGCAAATAAATATGAATACTTTGGTACTGTACCGGGTAATATAAAAGGTCTATAAAATGCAATGGGTCAAACGAGCTGGGTGATCTAGTTGCCAGAGCTGATTCTGGAATTGATTTGGAGTCATTGAATCAGTTCGTAAATATTTGTCGCTCTGTCCTCCTTTAAGTCAAAATGCCTGCTATGCGGAGTGGTCCAACCAAAAGTTTGATAAAAATAAAATTTGTTGTAAGCCAAAATAAAAAATATCTACGTATCATTCATATGTAATTGTGCTTAGGTGTTTTTTTTATATAAATTTAAGTACTCCCTCATGAAGGCGATGAAGGTATTCCACGCAGGATTACTGTGGATGGGTACGTAGATTTTGCCCCAGAAAGATTATGTGGTCCTTTCAACCCGTTATCACCAAAATAAAGGTATTTTGAAAAAACAAATATTTATACTTCGAAAACTATCGGCCTCCGGACTGTTCCGTCTTCAGATATGGGATCGGAGGACGGTGCAACGCCCCTTTTATAAACGGTTTTTACGATCGGTAAAGGAAAGCGTGACCACGAAAAAAAACCATGAAGGTATCAATTTGTGATACCATAATTTTCGAGGCTGTGGCAACACTGTTCCTAAGCGTCATTTTTGACACTAAATAGCATTTCGCACAAATGCGTTTGTTGAACTTTTGCCTTCATCTTAAGTTTGACATAAAATAGCACTCTACCCAAAATCTCACCAAACAGACCTATCGTTTGACAAGCCCGGTGCGAAATAAAAATAAACAAATAAAGAAGAAAAAATGGAAAATACGTTGTTGGATACAAATGTAATTCTTTCGAGACGGTTGACGATTAGAAGGAAGTGTATGTACGGTTTTTGTTTCCGTGGCCAGAACTATAATTATTTTAATATGCGTCTATATATAGGAATACAATGTTAGTTAGAAGAATATGCCCTCGCGATACTCAAAACCCTTTCAGAGTGAGTGAAGAACGGTTTACAGAACTATAACGTTTACCAAAATTTATATACGAAAAACCTATATACGAAAAACTTAACCCACGATTTCGAGAGTCGATCCAAAGCACATCAATTCCCTCGCATTTGAGATTTCTCTCAGCACTCCGATTCTTCACAACAGGCAGCTACCAAAGCTGTATTGGTCAGGCCCTCCTCGCATGCACATCTCGATGCTCCGTAAGTCGCTTGTGTCGATGAGGTCACAGAAATACTAAATAAATTTGCGCTAATTGGAGGCATTTTTTACGGCACCTCCTAGGCCCGTAAGGATCGCTGCCAGCTCATTCAACTTCTGTGCTCTTAAACGTGCCCCATCAACCGATTGAAATCTGAAAAAGATTTGAATATAGAATAAAAATTATTTCTTAATAATCCACGAATGTATGTGCATACATGGTATGTACATATGTACCTACCTATCAGTCGAAAACTCTATATTATTTTCCATATATTGCACCAAATAATCTTTTTGCGCTTTTGAAGCTTTTTTAGCTTTTCTTTCCTTTTTTTAGTTTATATTTTTATATTTTTTATATATATCAAACTCAAATTAGCAAAACGCACCCAATAAAATGACGTGAGTTTTTTTGACAAGAAGTGTACACCGTTCTGACAGAAAAAACTCACAGAATTGGAATGTTGGAGTTTACAGTGTACATTTTAAAACTCACAGTCCTATCTATATGTAAAATCGGTCGCTGATTCCGAAAATTGGGTTCATTTTTAATTCGGCTCAGATTTCCACCTGTCTACCAAAAGACATTAAGGCCCGGTTTCACCAACGTGACTAAAGCTAAAACTAAGTTTTGACTTAAGTTAGCCCAGATTTGGGGCTAACTTACTTTTGGGTTTCACCAAATAGTCTAAGAAAATAGTTTTGCAACCCGCAACCCTGCCAGCTTTTTTGCCAAATACGGGTTTTTTTTGGTTGTTTTTGTTGCTGTATTTGCTCATTTTTTGTCATATTCGCTCTTTTGGCTGTTAAATTTGCTAAAGCGACTCAAACTCTTAGTTTGGTTTTAGTCAAGACAAAAGCTGACTAACTTGTGACTTAAAGCCCGTCTCCACATAACTTGATTCGCCAGCTAAACATCTAGCGAAACATCTCGCTCAATAACCCATCTCCACGTGGCTGATCGTGATTCAGTTTAACATTTCTCTTTCTTGTTCTTCATAAATGTTTGTATGTTTGCTTATATTTTGTGTTTTTGTTTTGGTCTGTGTGAGATTTCGATAGATTTTCGATACAAAATTAGAGAAGGCATCGATATCATCGCGTTTGGCAAGAGGATTGAGAACGAAACAAGTGTTTCATTCTTCACTCGCTCTCAGAAATTTGTATGGAAATTAGCGAGTTTTGACACTGGTTTCCGTGTCGAAACAAGATTGAGAGCGCAAATGCAGAAAAAAAGAGCGAAACACGTAATGTGGAGACATGGTATTAGCTTAGTTGCATGGTGAAACTGAAAACGTAAAAAAATCGGCTTAACTAAGTTGAGCCCGGTTGGTGAAACCGGGCCTAAGGAACCACAAAATATGACGTTCTAGTTGACAAAAATACTATCACCAACTTAAGTTATTTGTGATATGACGTTATTACATATAAAAGAATGACTAATAAACAGTCATCATTTTACATTATAACAAAATGTGTCGTTGTTGAATATAGCATTATTAACAGTAACAATAAATTGATCTCACTAACACAAAATATGATGCTATTGCTGATAAAAAATATAGCTATGTATGAATAAAACGCACGATCACAATAATAAAAGTTGTTGTTTTAGGCTATTTTAAAATGTCAAACTGCAACAGCAGCAAATCATCTTCGAGTTTATCTCGATCATCCTCTTTTTCGGAAGACTTTGACGACTCTGATGCAACATACTGCCCAAAATCACCGCAACAAGAAATTGATAGTGAGGATAGCAAGACGAAACATGTAATCCATAAATTTTTTAATTACTTTAAGTAAAAAATTTAAATTTTTCGTTTATGAATTATAACTTAAGATGAAAAGATTTTGAAGAGTTCCTTAATTTCTTAAGTTCAAAAGACTGTTTCTACACTCAGAAAAATAATCACAGTAGTATCAACAGTTTTATTCTGTTAATCCCTAAATTCGTTAAATTAACAGAAATATGTTTAAGTAGACACATTTAGAGTTATATAAACGAAAACATCTTTTACTTTAACAAATATATCTATTGAAACCTATTTGTTAGTTCAACAGGACTGATCGTCAATTATTAACAGAAATTTTCGTTGATATAACTGAGTCACTGTTAACTTAACCCTAATATCTGTTGCTGTAACCTTTATATTTATTTGTTGATTCAACAAATCCTTACTGTTGACTATGAAAAGAAAAATTCATTATTAAAAAATGGCCAATAGCTCATTTAAATTCACATAAAATAATTATTAGAATTAAAACGGCCATATAAATACAAACATAAATATGTATATCGGAGAGCCTGCCGAAAAACAAAAGTCTGAAAACAATAACAAGCATTGCCTGTACAAAAGCTTTGCTTGTTAATAGCTTTAGAACTTTGTACAAACCAAACACACAATCGCACCAAAATACTAGGTAGCAAAGGCAGAGTGTCATTAAGCTACTGTTGTTGGTATGTGGATTGTAATGGAAGGAAAATTGAAATTTAAGCGAAACAGAGCTGACGGCGGTGGTAGCTCAATGGTATAGACAATGGACTACCAATCGAACGACTTAAGTTCGATTCTCGGTTGAGGCCGCTTGAAGAAGTCTGATGAGGGGATGTGGTGGTCTCCGAAATGGATCCATAACTTCTACCAAAAAAATTTTTTCAATTTTTCTTCATTAAAAACTGGCCAATAGCTCATATAAAATTCACATAAAATAATTATTAGAATTAAAACGGCCATGTAAGAACCAACGTAAATATGTAAATCGGAGAGCCTGCCTGAAAAAAAAAAAAACAAAAATCTGAAAACAATAACAAGCATTGCTTGTACAATAGCTTTGCTTGTTAATAGCGTTAGAACTTTGTACAAAATAAACACACAATCGCACCAACATATTTACTAGGTAGAAAAGACAGTGTGTCATTAAGCTACTGTTGTTGGATTTTAATAAAAGGAAAATTGAGAATTAAGCGAAACAAAGCTGACGGTGGTAGTAGCTCAATGGGATGACATTGGATTACCAATCGAAACGACTTAAGTTCGATCCTCGGTTGAGGCCGCCTGAAGAAGTCTGATGAGGGGATGTGGTGGTCTCCGAAATGGATCCATAACTTCTACCAAAAAAATTTTTTAAATTTTTCTTAATTAAAAACTGGCCAATAGCTCATATAAAATTCACATAAGTTAATGTTGAAAATTAACAAGGCAAAAGTGGGAAAAATTCAACAGCTTTCACAGAGTCACAGTGGTCGGGCCTGTAAAAGCTCTCGCACATTGCGGCTGAAGATGGAATGTATAACGGGTTCAATCCCCGGGAGGAGCATCCACTTCCGAAGAGTGCTGGTGATCGAAAATTATTTTTCGTGAAATAGCTATACACTCCTTTGCTGTAAATAACACTGGATCACAAAATGAAATTTTTTGTCTGTACTTTGGACGTGACTATCCTATCTATATGTAAAATCGGTCTCTGATTCCGAAAATCGGGTTCATTTTTAATTCTATGGGAAGGTTTTTGAGATATCGGCAATTTACCGTTATTTGGCCAATGGGTCCACTTAATCCAGTATATCTCTTTAACACAGTGAGTTATCTTCCTTAGGGTGACACCAAACGAAAGAAAATTAAATTTCCTTTTTACGGTTCCTATAACATTTTTCTCTAACTCTTATAGTTTCTGAAATATTGACTAAATTAAAATTGATTTAAATTTTTTCGATTTTTTACGATTTTTTTAAGAAAAAATTGACTTTGTCAGACAATATCTTTAAAACCAATGTCTTCACCTTCGGTTTTACTCTTTTAAAAGTGAAGCTCCATTCTATTGGGAAAAAGATAAGCTATCAACGAAGAAAATCCATGGTAAAATGGAAAAGTTATAGGCGATCAAGTAAATACAGCCAAGTCGCGCAGTGCCTCTGCACGGGTATATTCTATGCATGTTATACCCGTAAACGCGCTTGTATCTACTGCGCTGCCAATGTGCTGCTACTGCAGATGTGTAGGTATTGGTACAATATGCATAGAATGTACCCGTGCAGAGGCATTGCGCGACTTGGTTGTATTTACTTGATCGCCTATAACTTTTCCAGTTTACCATGGATTTTCTTCGTTGATAGCTTATTTTTTTGGAAATGGAATGGAGCTTCACGCAAAGGAGTAAAACCGAAGGTGAAATCATTGGTTTTAAAGATATTGCCTGACAAAGTAAATTTTTTCTTCAAAAAATCGTAAAAAATCGAAAAAATTCAAATTTAATCGGCAATATTTCAGAAACTATAAGAACTAGAGAAAAATGTTATAGGAGCCGTGAAAAGGAAATTTAATTTTCTTTGGTGTGACCCTAAGGAAGATAACTCACTGTGTTAAAGAGATATACAGGATTAAGTGGACTCATTGGCCAAATAACGGTAAATTGCCGATATTTCAAAAACCTTCCCATAGAATTAAAAATGAACCCGATTTTCGGAATCAGCGACCGATTTTACATATAGAAAGGATGGTCGCGTTCAGAGTATTTTTTGGCTGTAGAGCAGTGTAATTGTTAAATTTTTTTCCACTTACCCCCAACATTTTTTTTGTCACGCCGTTATTATTGCTTGACTTATCGGTAATAACTACGATACTACAAACTTTTTAGATAGGAAATTCAATGGAGGTCAGAAACAGTAGTAAACTAATTTCTTTTGCTTCCATTTCTTAAGATAAAGATGCCTGGAAAAGTCTTGTTTAAGATTTATATTTTCTAAAAAACAAAACCAATTTATTTGTTTTTCAGAGGCGCCTTCTCTGTTGTCAAACGGTGCATTCAAAAATCCACACAGTTCGAGTTTGCCGCGAAAATTATAAACACAAAGAAACTCACTGCGAGAGGTAAGCAAACATTTTTTATCTTTACAACTTTAAAACCAAGAAGGAATCAAAATTAAAAATTATTTTTTTGCCGACAGGAATAGCTTATCTTAATTAAGAATATATTTTCGTGAAAAATTCCAAGATAAGTAAAAACAAATTTTACTAAAATAAGCACATCTGACACTAAAAACTACCATTTATAGGCGAATTCTGTAACTCCGTCTCATCTCAAGTCACTAAATTTAAGATTTGAGACATGAGAAATTTTTAGTGACTTAAGCCAATTTTGGTATTCAGTAAGCAGCAGTCACTAAAAATTTCACCAACGACTGTGGTGAAAATGTACTGAGACTTTTTGGGATAACAAAATCACTTAACGAATACTCACTAATCGATTACATGCGAAAGCAGATTTTGTAAATGAATTTATGAGCATATATTGCATTAAAGAAATAAAGTATATCATTATTACTTATCACTTATAAAAATAATTATGGATATATGGTTTTATGAGTATTTTATCTGAACCTATTCGCGAAAAAATGCATGCATAGTAAAATAGTGAAATATCGATAAATGTCTTATCTCATCACTATTTACACTTGATCGAAATGGCCGAAATAGATAAGCTAGCAAAACTAGCAAAATTTTATTATTTTGCTAATTTCATACAAATAAACTTGTTTGATTACAGAAAATAGCAAACGAAGAAGCAAAGAACAAACAAATTGTAAATTTGTGTAAATTTTGACGCTTTATTTATTTCACCTCAATGTTTGTTTATTTTGTGACCTTCTCATCACCAGGGCTCTATTCCACAAAAGAACTTATCAACTTTTCACTTTGCACTTTGCAAATTTTTCATCAATTTGCAAAACTTTGTGTTCCTCAGAATTATAAAATTTGATAAGTTATAAGCTGAATTTAAAAAGTGTAATTTGAAAAGTGTTTGCAGTTTTGTACTCTCTTTTCGATTTCTGTTCTACGTACGTTCTCTTGTGCAAAGTGCAAAGCTAATATTGAAAAGTGTAGTTTGCAAAGACTTTGCAAATAAATGCGCTCTTTCGTTCTTCAAGAACTGTAAATTCTATGTTTGCAAAGCCAACTTTGATAAGTTTGTCAAAAATTTGCAAGGTAAACGATCGCTTTGCAAATTCACATTGTTATTACTAGTAAAGTTTTTCAAAATGTTAAGATGTGAGTTTTGTTACACGATAGCGAAGACGCGGTTATAGGAGGAAATTATAGAGACAGAATTAATTTTTCGGGACTACAAAGCTTTAATTTTAAAGAGTGCTTCCGTTTAAACCAAACACATGTTGACTTCAATTTAAATAAAGTTGGTGAATATGAAAAAAAGGTACTCCCCAGGAATTCCGAAGACAAAAATTCCGAAACTTTATTTTTCCGAAATATTATTCCCGAAACTTCTTTTCAGAAATAAATTTTCAGAATGAAAAATTCCGAAAACTGTTTTTGAAAAAAATTTATTTTACTGTATACTACAAGGTGTTTCACGCAAAAGTACTGTGGATCAGTCCTTAGATACTATTCCAGAAAAATAATTCTGCGGTAGCCCAGGGTTATTTTTTATAAGCGCGGCCAAAGGCCGCCAACGCAGAAAAGTGTTTTGCGCAAAATTAAATAGTTTCATTGCCGTTTAATTTTTTCTGTATTTTGGCTTCGGTATTTTTGCTTCAGAATTTTGGTATAAATTTTAAACTTTTTTGGTCGATATAAAGGACGCCCGATAAATTCTTAAAATTTAAACTTTGAAAAGTTTAAAAGATTTCTAAACTTTTAAGGTTAAATTTTATTCCATATTAAGATTTATTTTAAGACTTTCAAAAGTTTAAAATTTAAACCTTTTTTTGGTTTAAATAAAAAAAAATGTCTGCTCCTAAATCCTCTTCATGCTTTTCCCTATTTTATCTTCTTTCCTACCTTATTTTTCTCCTTTTCTTCCATATTGTTCTCCCTCCAACATCCCCTTCATCCTTTTCCATATTTCATCTTTTTCCTATCCTCCTTTTCTCCTTTTATTCCTTCTTCATTTTATCTGTTTCCATAATTATTTTGTAATTGTTTTTTTTCTCCATTCAAACAATGCCACATAGTCGTTCATTCAAATTGTCTAATATAACCTAATCTAACTATAAGTGAGCCTTTTATATTGTTCATTTCTCGAAAAAGCAAGTTGGAATTTCAAATCAAAAATTAAAATTTTTTCATTGAAATAAAATCTTACGACCAATAAAAGTTTAAAATTTAAACTTTAAAAGTTTAAATGAGAAAAAATGTAAGATTTAAACCAAAAAAGTATGAAATTTCTTCCAAAAAATACTTAGAAGTATTTAAACTTTTGTAAGTTTTAATTTTAAACCAAAAAAGTATAAGAAACTTTTAAACTTTCGAAGGTTCAAAATTTAACCCAAAAAAAGTTTTAAATTTCTTTCAAACCAAATCAAAGTTTTAAAAATATTCCAATATTTATAACAGTGAAGCTATCCCTCGTATAAGTCCATGTTTTTTGGGCCGACGCCAGTTGCAGTGACTGGGCTTTATTTAAAACTTCCTCCCAGGCTGCCTGCTTATCTAATTTATTAACCTTCAAAATGAAATATAAGCTTAAATATGTTCTAAATACTCACAATAATTTTATAAAAACATACTTACTTTATTGTTTTGAAAGCTAGCAAATATCTTCTTTTTCTTTAATTAGCTTTAGTACGGCTAATTTTTTCTCTATTTTTATTTTTCGGCTCATAATCACACAATGCAAAGTGAAAAGAATCAAAACAAATGCAAAGACGTTTCAATGCTTTGTGGAACACCTTGCACGCTCACTTTTCAATAGAACGCAAAGACTTTGCAGAGAGTGAAAAGTCTTCTGTGTAGTCGTTGAGCAGTGCAGACGTGTATTTTTTTCGTTCCTGCTAATTACTCTTTCGTGTGCTTAAACTATTCAAAGTATTGCGTTAAGTGATAAACATATATATATGTACATACATATTTACACATATTATTCTGTGTGTGCTTATACATATATTAACGCATATCAAAAATAAAAAAATGAGACAGTGACTCTTTTAACTTAATGAAATAATTTAATTAAATTAAATATTTATTAATTTGCCTACGTACGTTTGTACATCAACAATAACCCTGCAAAAACATTGAATTATGGATGATTCCTGTGGTGAATGTGACAAGCGCTTTGGTCGTGATGGAGCGAGCGTCGTGCCTTGTAGTGGCTTCTGTAAGAAGCTGTTCCACCGAGCCTGCACTGTCGGGCCTTTAACCGAGTATGATGTAAATCTACTGAAAGCAAATAAAAGTCTTTGCTACTTGTGTCCCAAGTGCCTGCTAATGCCTTATATGCTGTCCAAGTCAATGGATTCGCTTTCTTCTCACCAAAAAAAATGGCTTTGACTCTGTTATCTCTGCAATAATTGCTAATTTCGTTGATATCAAAAAAGAAATCGCATCAATAAATAAAGCTCTGCAAGTGAACAACAAAAACTCTGCTGAGACTTTGGAGTCTTTGAGGTCAGAATTTTCTTTATTCAATTCTACCAACAATAAAAATTCAACAAAAACACTCAACAACAACAAATCAGTAACAAAAAGTTCAACTAAAATACCCAATAACAAAAATTCAACAAATACCGGCAATAAACAGAACAAAGCACAAAGTTTGTTGACTTTGTCCCCTAGCTCTGCTGCTGCTTTGCAATCTACCGCTACACATATCTCACACACATCCCCCAACAATCATGTGAACACTGTGCGCCAGCATGATAACTCAACTATCGTAAATAAAGAATCAACGACTGCTGATAATCAATTTCTCGGTTAAAAACTCAGGCTTTGCAACTGCCGTAAACTCTTCTGATAGCATACTCGTAACTGAACAGCTGAGCTATGCTAATATTGCTAATTCCGGTGCTGTTTTATTCTCTGGCACTGCTGCCTCTTCCGCAGCTGTAACCCCTACGGTGCATTTGTCGCGCAATGTTAATGTTAATATGAACAACAAAAATAAGAAGGGTAGAAAATTGTTTGTTGGCTCTAATTCGAGCACTGAGCTTGAGGTTGCTTTACGTCGTAAGTGGCTACACCTCTCGCCTTTTTCGTCATCAGTTACAGCGGATCAGCTAAAAAATTATGTTTCCAAACATACCGGCATTGATAAGCATTCTATCGCTTGCTTTTGTCTCACCAAAGGTGATGTTGGGGGTAATTCCCGCAAAAGCGTAAACTTTAAACTGGGTGTTCATGAAAATTCGTACTCGAAGCTGTTGTCACCCAATCTGTGGCCTAATAACGTAGTCGTGCGTCCGTTCATAAATTTTCCAAAAAACGAAAAAGGGCCCCTGGCCGAAGTAATGAAATAGTAAATTCATCTGGTGACCATGCCGGCTTAAAAATTTATCTACATAATGTATCTGGGCTGAGAACCAAGTCTAACCTGGTGCATCTCTTTAGCTCGCATCTCGAATACGACATCATCGTCATCATTGAAACCTGGCTTAATTCCAACTTCTTCAACGAGGAATTTTTTGACAGCAATCTCTTTAATGTGTTCCGTAAGGATAGAAATGCCAACCTAACTGGCTGGGTTAGGGGTGGCGGCGTTATCATCGCAAGTACAAAATAAATTACACGCTTCTTTGGTTTCACTCACTAATCAGGATGAGCTGCTCGACCAAATATGTGTACGTATTCAAGGGAATTCTGATACAATTTTCCTATGCGCCTCGTACATTCCGCCTAACAGTAACCACGACCTCTACACATCGCATGTAGACAATGTTACATCGCTTGCTTTGAACAATGCTGGGTGGTTATGGGATTAATGGGTAATTTTAACCTCTGCAACGTTAATTGGTCTCAAACTATTTCTAAGTCTTCAATCGTTGCCTGTGATGTCAATAGTAACAGCGAAATCTATCTAGTTGATAATTTTCTAAGCATGGATCTCAATCAAATTAATTGCTTTCGAAATAAGCTTGGTCGTACCTTAGACTTAATATTTATAAGTAAAAATTTAAACTTTTCTTTATTTGAATGTACATCTCCGTTATCAAAATCTGATACGCATCGTATTCCTCTAGTCCTCGAAATTGAGTTTTACGAATACTCTAAAGTTGTAGATGCTAATCCAAGCTTAACATTTAAGTTTAAGGTATACGATTTTTTGAAGATGGATAATCTTTTATCTAACGTGGATTGGGAGAGTTTGCTTCTCAATGTCGATGTCTCTATGGCTTTTGAAATCTTTAGATCTACAGTGGTGGATGTTTGCAAGAATATCTGCCCGGTTATACCTACTAAGGTTTATAAAGTTCCTTGGCACAATGCAGCATTAATAAAAATTCGGAATAAGAAAAACAAATTATTTCGTAAATTTAGGAAAAACAATAACCCAGCTTATTTCAATCTGTATAAAACATACTCTAAAAAATTCAAGTGTTTAGACAAATTTCTACACAGAAACTATGTTCTTAACTTTGAATCTAATCTAAAGTCGAACCCAAAATCATTCTGGCGTTACGTAAACTCTAAGAAATCCTGTTCTAGCATTCCCACGGCTCTTTTTTATGACAACGAAAAAGCAGCTACTCCTAATGAGGCTGCTGATCTTTTCGCAGAATTCTTTAAATCAAACTTTACACCCAATTCAAACAATATACAAACCCCTATACTCTCAAGCTTCTATACATGGCATTTGTGCGGTCCAGATTAGAATATGCAGCTTTTATCTGGTCTCCATATTTTGCATGTCAGAATCGAACGTATCCAAAAAGTATTCATCCGGTTTGCACTACGCACCCTCCGGTTTGCACTACGCACTCCCCTCCTACGAGTCGAGATGCCTGCTTATTGGCTTGAAAACCTTGCATAATAGGCGAATAATACTATCCTTATCATTCATATTCGACGTTTTCCGCGGTGATATAGACTCTTCCGTTATTCTTGAGAGAATTTTTATTAATGTGCCTTCTAGAACTCTTCGGTGCCATGAACTGTTCTACATTGGTTGTTTTAAAACCCTGTATGCTCGTAATGCCCCTATTGCTAGAGCGCTTGCAGAAATTAACAGAATATCTAAATTTATCGAGATCGACCTTTCTTTTTCAAAAGATCGCATAAAGTCTGAGTTGAATCATTTTTATACTTAGGTTTTTAACTTAATTTAAGTAATTGCACTGTTACATATTTATACATACATTTGTTATCGCGTAGCCTATAAGAACACTTTTTGTATTCATTGGTGAAATAAAGAAATAAATAAATAAATAAAAAAATTTCCCAATATGAGGGGTTAGTGAGTCAAAATTACGCATGATTATCTTTACCGTGACTTTCAGGAAGCATTTATCACGTATTGCATAAGGACAATGATGACTTTCATTCATCGGAACATTATACTGAAGAGCCAGTATAATAAAAAAAAAATATGTGTTGTATTGTGGTAGCTGTGGGAAGTGGGTAAAGTGCTCGTATGCCATTCCATGGGTCGCCGGTTCAACCCCCAGCCGACCCAACACCAAAATTTAATTTAATTAATTTTCTAATTAAAAGTCAATTATTAGGTTTCCAAAATATTGGTCACCTATCGGTAGTGGACGGCATACCCTCTGAGTGTAATTCTGTCATGAAAAAGCATCTCACAAAAATGCATTCACCGTTAGGAATCGGCATAAAACTGTAGGCACACCCAATTAGTACGAAAAAACAAAATTAAGGAGCACGCTTCGAATTACGAAAGAAGTTCAACCTTAAAACTCGTTAGAGCCAGTGTATCATATTATATTATGTATTGTACATAATTCTTCTTCTTCTTTTTAATCAGCGCGTAACGGTCTAGACAATTTTGGCCGAGTCCAAAAAAGCGCACCAGTCGTGTCTGTTTTGTGTTGCCTAGCGCCAATTGAAAATACCTAGGCAGGACGAGTCGGTCTTCACCTGATCTTCCAAAAGCAGAGAAGGTGTCCCTTTTCTTCTTTTGTACATACTGCCCTTTCAAAAAAGGCGGAAGGCAATGGGTCGCGCAATAAGTGCAAAAATGCTATATGTCGCGAGGACAATATTTGATATGTTCCAAAATTGTGTTTGACCGACCTTCATAAAAACTTTTCATTTATTTTTCTTAATGAGTTTCCAGTTCATTTAGATTGTAAGTCAAAAAGTCTGATTTTTGCTGCAAAGTTATTCAAAAAGGTACGGAAAATGGGTGTTTCCTAATTTCAGGAGAAAATTGAAGAAGATCTTTTGGTTTAGTTTTTTATAGTAAACAAATTTAAATACATTTTATTTATAATGTTTACATTTTTCTTACATATCTATAATAAAGTTTGTGCAAGTTCAGGGCAAATTTGTAAATAAACTGTGAAGATATATCTGAAAAACCCATCATGCGCCAATTTTACGCATGAATGTCTTTAACGTATGTAAAAATATGATTATCTAACCAGGGTGGTTAAATAGTTATACACTCAACCTTCGCTGGAAATAATTGTTGAAATTTTTCCATTTACCCCAACAATAAAAAATTTAGTTTTTTGATATGGGCTGTTTTGATCAGTGCAAAGTCAAACGCAATAACCTCCACTTTCTGCCCAACGTTTCGCTAAACTCCTTAGCATCATCAGGGGCGAATCTTTATTTAAAAACAACATAAATCAGAAAAAAAAAACAAAATTTATAGTATTACATACCAAACATGAGTGTGACGTTATTTGAACAACATATTTTTAAACATAAAACACACGAAAACAAATATAAAGTTACATGCATTTTTTCCACCTAGCACTTGATAACATTTAATTACATTAAATTACATACAGTGGCTCTCAGAAGTATTTTGCAAAATTCATTTATTAAGAAAACGTTAGAAATTCGTCTTTTTCTTTTGGAAATTTTTTTAATATGGTAATATAGCTGAATCTTCATACTACAAAAACGCATTCATTAAAAAACCAAAATGCATTTCATCTTTTTTATAAAATTAAAGAAACGAAAAAAGTCATACATATATTGTTGCTCACAAAAGTATTTTGCATATTGGTAATTTTGGTGAATAAATGCATCTACAACCTGTTTTATTTTTTATGACATTCGTTCTTTTTGAAATGGCTTCCAAGAGTCTAGGGATGGACTCTGCTAATTTTTGGCAAAATTCCGGAGTTTTTTTGTCTGATTCCTCGGCCAAAAACGCATTTGGATTATTTTTTGGGGAAATCTTCGATCTTCTCACATGATCTTCAGGACAGGACTAAAAATTTTCATTAGTTCTTATATCAGAACTTTGAAAAAGAGTTTGGATGTGTTTTTTGTTCGAAGGTGTTCACATTTTAACATCATGAGTGATATTTTTCGGAAAAAAGTAGTACAAAGAAGAACGTCGCTAGAAGAACGCGAAATATTGAGGGAAAATCAATTAAACACAAAATAAAACAAAAATTGACATTTCTAAAACCATAATTTTAAGTGCCGAAAACAAATATAATATTTTTGAGTCGTATTTTATGGCGGAAGCCCAATAAAGAACTGAAAATCAAAAACATTAAAGCGACTGTTAATCACTGTAGGAGTTTGTGATTAATCGAGGCTCAGGGCAGTGGCGGATTTAAGGTCCAGGGCGCCCTAGGTAGCCACTTTCTCGGCGCCCCTGTACCGACCATAAATGGCCATCATAATACTATAAATTTTAACTACCTAGTTGTTTTACGCCCTAACAATCAAAATCTTTCCTCTTTATAATATTAGTGTAGATGTAGATATAGATGATGTATAAGCTTAGATAATTTGTTAATCTCTACATATAATAAAATTGTAACAGGTCGATGTCTGTACATTGCAGATATCGAGAAAAAATGATTGGGGGAAGCATTATTAAGCCAGTAGAATCCAAATCAATCATTTTTAGAATTTTTGTCTGTCTGTCTGTCTGTCCGTATGTTTGTGGCCGTATCACTCAAAAAGTGCCGAATGGAATTGAACGAAACTTTTTTTTATTGGATTGCTAGACGCTCAACTTAAGGTTTAAGGTATTATTTGTTTCGATATCTCGACCGTTTTCGGAGTTATCGGCCAATATGTGCACCAAAATGTGTTAGTACAATATGGGTATCAAACGAAAGGTGTTTATGAATGCTGTCATAAACCATTTGATTAATTTCAATACCTAAATTGGCTTCGGAGATATCTCATAAAATGTGAACCTTCTTAATCTCAAAATGCTTAATATGGCTATTTTGTTATAAGAAATAAAATAATGGCTACCTGGTAACCGACGTACAGAGTGTACTTATGTTATGGAGCGATAAATTCTCCTCATTGATAAATTGCGAGGGAGTCGTCGAACCCGTTACCACAATCCCTGACGATGGAAAAAACATATGTCAGCGATGAACAGCACGTGAGGTGTCAGCTGAAGCTCACTGTCCCGTAGGGTGTCAAAGTTGTACAGACCGTCGTATCGTGGATAGGCGAGTGTGCAGACCAAAATTTTGGTCTGGCAAGCCTGACGACGCAACAAACGCGCAATATTGCACAATATATCGATGCTTGTGCAATATAATCGATTTATCTATTATCGATCTATTATAGATCAGCTTTAATTCTTAATCGTCGATATGTTATTTTCTTTATTTGTTTAAAAATTCTGAGCTCGCGCGCCCCTTGTAACTACGCGCCCCTAGGTAAGTGCCTAGTTTGCCTTAGGGATAATCCGCCTCTGCATAAATAAATACATACATACATACTAAGCAACTTTTATCTCGTGCAGAGTTGCATCGGATGTGCTGTACCAACAGGTGGCGCTGTCAGCTTCTATCGACAGAGGAATCAGCTGGTTTATTACTTTACCGGCAAACTGCATTGCCGACAGTAAGAGCACTGCACCGCTCCAAATATATGTATATACATAAATATAGGCATAAGTAAAATTAAAATAATATAATATAATATAATTAAATTAAATTAAATTAAATTAAATTAAATAATATAAGATAAGATAAAATAAAATAAAATGTAATATAATATAATATAATATAATATAATATAATATAATATAATATAATATAATATAATATAATATAATATAATATAATATAATATAATATAATATAATATAATATAATATAATATAATATAATATAATATAATATAATATAATATAATATAATATAATATAATATAATATAATATAATATAATATAATATAATATAATATAATATAATATAATATAATATAATATAATATAATATAATATAATATAATATAATATAATATAATATAATATAATATAATATAATATAATATAATATAATATAATATAATATAATATAATATAATATAATATAATATAATATAATATAATATAATATAATATAATATAATATAATATAATATAATATAATATAATATAATATAATATAATATAATATAATATAATATAATATAATATAATATAATATAATATAATATAATATAATATAATATAATATAATATAATATAATATAATATAATATAATATAATATAATATAATATAATATAATATAATATAATATAATATAATATAATATAATATAATATAATATAATATAATATAATATAATATAATATAATATAATCTATATATATATAAAAATCAAGCCCATTTCTTTGTCGCCGGATTTCGCCCAAACGCGTGGAGGGATTTTGACCAAATTTACACACCAGCTTAGTACCTTGCCCTAGATGGTTTATATACATATTTTTTTCAAATCCGGAAGTCGGTTCCCGAGATATAGGTCAAAAGGTCAAAACGTGGATCCGGCTTTCCCCTGAATATTTTTGGACGATATTGGTATGAAATGAAAGGTATTGATCAGAGAATTTACATAGAATAGTACTCATTGTGAATCCTATGTCGGGTCTCCAGATATGGGTCAAAACGTGGACCCGGATGACCCTCGAATGTTTCTGAGCGATATTGGTATCAAATGAAAGGTATTGAGCAGAGAATTTACATATAATAGTACCCATTGTGATTCCTAGGTCGGGTATCCAGATATGGGTCAAAACGTGGACCCGGATGACCCTCGAATGTTTCTGAGCGATATTGGTATCAAATGAAAGGTGTTGAGCAGAGAATTTACATAAAATAGTACTCATTGTGATTCCTAGATCGGGTCTCCAGATAGGGGTCAAAACGTGGTCCGGGTGACCCTCGAATGTTTCTGAGCGATATTGGTATCAAATGAAAGGTCTTGATGAGGACTTCAACATAGAACTATTTTATTTGTGATGCTCAGGACGGGTCCCCAAATATGGGTCAAAACGTGGACCCGGATGACCCCGGAAAATTTCTCAGTGATATTGGTATCAAATGAAGGGTTTTGGGCAGAGATTTTACACAGAAATGAACTCATTACGATCCCTAGATCGGGTCCCAAGGTGTGGGTCAACACGCGGACCCGGACAACACCGGGATATTTCTCAGGGATATTCGTTCCAAATGAAAAGTGCTGAGTAGGGCCTTTACACAGAGATGAACTGATTATGATTCCTAGGTCTGGTCCCTAAATGTGGATCAAAACGTGGACCGGGATGGCCCCGGAAAATTTCTGAACTATATTGGTGTCAACTGAAAGTCAGGGCTTTTACATAGAGATGAACTCATTATGATTCCTAGGGATGTGGTCAAAATGTGGACCGGGATTGCCCCGGAAAATTTCTGAACTATATTGGTGTCAACTGAAAGGCAGGGCTTTTATATAGAGATGAACTCATTATGATTCCTAGGTCAGGTCCCCAGATGTGGGTCAAAATGTGGATCCGGATGGCCCCGGATAATTTCTCAGCGATATTGTTATTTAATCACGGCACATGACGATTCCTAGGTGGGATCCCAAGGTGTGGGTCAATATGTGGACCCGGATAACACCGGGATATATCTTTGGGATATTGGTACCAAATGAAAAGTGTTGAGCGGACTCTCATGTAGGGCCGTACTCATTACGATTTCTTGGTCAAGTCTCCAGATACCGTACCCATCATGGTTCTTAGGTCAAGTTCCCAGATGTGGGTCAATAAGTGGACCCGGATGAGCCCGGGATGCTTCTGAGCAATACTGATATAAAATAAATGTGTTGACCGGGTCTGCTATATAGAGATATTTTCATAGTGATTCTTAGTCCCGATACCCAATTATGGGTAATAGTGACGATTCGGACGCCACGGAATGTTTTTAAGCAATGATGGTATCAAATGAGAAGTGGAATGCAGGGTATGTTATGCTAAACCCAGTTCCCTAGGAAAAGGGAAGAGTAATGAGACTGGGAAAGGCAAAGGGACGGAAAAGGAGAGGGAGAATATAATAAAAATGGAATAAAGAGGACGGGGAGAGAGATAGTAAGACAGGGAATTAGAGAAGGATTAAGAGGGGGGGAATAAAAAGGAGAAAGACAGAAAAGGAGAGGTAAGAGATAGCGATAGAGAAAGGGAAGCGGAAATGTGATGGGAAAGGAAAAAGGAAACGGAAATGAAAGGAAAGATAAATGGAAAGGGAAGGAGAAAGAGAAAAGTAGAGGGAAAGGCAGTTGGAGACTAATACGAAGAAAAATGGGATAAGAACATAAAGAGGGCAAACTTTTGAAAATATCAATTTTTTCCTTCACTTTTTTAAACTTATCTGAATTGTGCGGAGCTTTGCAGCCCGAGGTAATTTCGGTTTCTAGATACTTCCAACATATTTTAAAGTGTACCGTTTTTCGCTTCAAGTACCTATAATAGGAAGTGAGCCAAAGCAAAGCTTGGCCGGGTACAGCTAGTATAATATAATAATATAATATAATATAATATAATATAATATAATATAATATAATATAATATAATATAATATAATATAATATAATATAATATAATATAATATAATATAATATAATATAATATAATATAATATAATATAATATAATATAATATAATATAATATAATATAATATAATATAATATAATATAATATAATATAATATAATATAATATAATATAATATAATATAATATAATATAATATAATATAATATAATATAATATAATATAATATAATATAATATAATATAATATAATATAATATAATATAATATAATATAATATAATATAATATAATATAATATAATATAATATAATATAATATAATATAATATAATATAATATAATATAATATAATATAATATAATATAATATAATATAATATAATATAATATAATATATTATAATATAATATAATATAATATAATATAATATAATATAATATAATATAATATAAGAAAATATAATAAAATAAATTAACACAAATAAAATTAAATTAAATAAAAATAAAAATAAAAGAAAATAAATAAATAAAATTAACTAAATAAAATAAAATACATATGTACATATGCATATGAGTGCCCCAGGCACTTCTTCAAACGATCGCGTGCGCAATGCGTATTTCACATTTAAATCGTTTGATATAAATGAAAAAGCCGGAAAAGAAAAAACGGCAATTGAACAAAGGGCACGGTCCTGTTCTCCGAGTGTCCAAATTACTTGCCCTCAATTCACAGAGCCTCTAGCAAGTACTTCCGTAGCTGGAGCTCAAAATAAAGCTGGCGATACCATAAAAATGGCAGATAAAAACGCCAAGAAAATACAAGTGCAAACTGGCTTGGATCGCTATATCCGTATAAAAAGAAAGCGAACCCCAGAAAAGAATGGGAAATCGAATCCCTCCAAATTAATCAAAGGTGACCTGCCAGCAGTGGCAACAAAAGAGGCACCGAAAATAACATTGGGCGACAACAGATTCAGTGTGCTCGCTGAATCTCAAAATATTCAAGTGGAAAAGCCACAAAAGAGTTCCAAGCCCCCTCCAATTTACTTGCGAGAACAAAGCTCTAATACATTAGTAAGCAAACTGGTTGAGCGAGTAGGTCCTAAAAACTTCCATGTCGTACCTATAAAAAAAGGCAATATACAGGAAGTTAAAATTCAAACTTATAGTGAGGATTATTTCCGCAAAATAACTAAAGACTTTGAAAACAGGAAGAAAAATTTCTATACCTATCAGCTAAAAAGTAGCCGTGGCTTGTCAGTTGTACTAAAAGGAATAGAAAATTCCGTAAGCCCGGCAGAAATAGAGACTGCATTAAACGAGGAAGGCTTTAAAGTCAGATATGTTTACAATATCAAAAATAAAGCCAACATACCGCAACCGATGTTCAGGGTTGAAATCGAGCCAGACTTCCAGCTCTTAAAGAAGGGAGAAGTACATCCAATTTATAAATTGCGTTATCTTCTACACCGAAGAATCTCTGTGAAAGAACCGCATAAACGTGTGGGCCCCGTACAATGCCATAATTGTCAGGAGTTCGGTCATACGAAACGATATTGCACATTACCTAGCGTATGTGTAATTTGCGGAAATTTGCACAGCTCCAAAGATTGCGAGAAACCTAAAGCAAACCCAGAAAATAAGAAGTGCAATAACTGCGGTCAAAATCACACTGCTAATTATAGGGTTTGCCCAGTATACATTTCATTAAAAGAAAAAGGTTGCAAAAAACCTAAAACTGTACCTGTCCCACAACCTCAAAATGTGCTAAAACCAACTATTAATACAGCCCCGCAGAGAAATCTGGGAACGTACTCATACGCTCAAGTCTTAAGAATCACACAACAGACCGAAATCCAAGACGATTCCAATCCAACAACATCACTCGAAAACACTCTAAATAGCTTTGTTCATATGATGCAGTACCATATCAAGTCAATGCAAAACATGATGCAAGAATTGATTAGGAATCAAAATCTCCTACTTCAAACAATTTTGTCAAGACCATGAATTGTTTCAATATAGGTTTCTGGAATACTAACGGCATAGGCCAACATCGCAATGAACTCCATGTTTTCCTAGAAAGTCACCAATTGACATAATGTTAGTGTCTGAAACCCATGTTTAATAATTTTAATATTGATGGGTATATGTTTTATAATACCAAGCACCCTGAAGGAAAAGCTAGAGGTAGAACCGGTATACTTATAAGAAAGAGGATTAAGCATCACATTCTAGAAGAATATTGCAAAGAGTATATACACTCAACATCAGTGTACGTAGATGATAGTTCTGGCGGATTAACTGTATCTGCAATATACTGCCCTCCCCGTTTTAATATAACAGAATACCAATTCACTGAATACTTCTCCAAATTAGGCAAGAGATTTCTAGCAGCAGGTGATTACAATGCTAAACATACTTTTTGGGGATCTAGGCTAATAACACCAAAAGGAAGAAACTTGTTCAAAGCAATCCAAAGCAATGGTCTTGACATTACATCAACCGGACAGCCAACATATTGGCCCACTGGTAGGAGCAAAACCCCCGACCTCATAGATTTTGGGGTAACTCGCGGCCTCGATCGGGAAATACTTCAGATAGAATCACTTTTTGACTTATCATCTTATCACTCTCCTTGCGTCATATCTATTAAAACCTTTCCAACTTTAAACGAACTGAACCCAAGCTTAACTAATAGATTTACGAATTGGCTGAAGTACAGAAAATTTATAAGTTCGCATATTAATCCAAATGTGAGCCTTAAATCAGCCGCCGAAGTGGAATATGCGATAATTGACTTCACAAACTTACTGCAAGTGGCAGCAAAGGTTTCAACGCCCTTACGTCCTAATACAACCCAGCAGCAAAGCTTTAGTTCTTTCAACGAAAACGATATCATTGAGCTAGTTTCCAAGAAAAGGCAACTTAGGAGAGACTGGCAAAAGTTGCGATCTCCAACTCTGAAAAATGAGCTAAAAAAATGCACGAAAGAGCTCCAAATGCTCCTAGAGGAGAAAAGGGAAACAAAATTTCAAAATAGAATTAATTCCCTCACGGCCACATCTGGTACAGATTATTCCTTGTGGCGCTCTCTCAAATATCTAAAACGGCCGGTTCAGCAGGATCCTCCAATACGAGTGCAAAATGGTGAATTTGCTCGAAGTGACCACGCAAAGGGAATAGCTTTTGCAACCCATCTTTCAAATGTATTTACTCCAAATGAAGGCCAAAATGTTCTCCAAGAAAATACTCCACAATTACCAGCAATCCCACTTGGATTTAAACTAGATGACTTAAATAAAACTATATCCAAAGACATAGAGAATAAGCAAGCGGGGTATGACAGAATAACGGGTGAAATGTTAAAAGAGCTTCCCATAGCAGCTATTAAGCAACTACTATACATCTTCAATAGTATGCTCCGATTATGTCACTTTCCTAATCCATGGAAACTATCTGAAATTATCATGATCCCAAAACCAGGCAAAGACCCGACAATAGTAAGCTCCTACAGGCCAATAAGCTTAATCTCTATCTTTTCCAAACTATTCGAAAAAATATTGCTGAGAAAAATTCAGCCCATCTTAGAACTGCACGGAACCATACCAAGTCACCAGTTCGGATTTAGAGAGCAGCACGGTACGATAGAACAAGTGCATAGAATTGTTTCAGAAATAAGGTCAACTTTTGAAACCAAACGATATTGCACCGCACTATTCCTAGATGTGGCACAAGCTTTCGATAAAGTATGGCTAGAAGGCCTCTTGTATAAAATAAAACAAACACTTCCATATAATCTGTGCGGGATCCTAGAAAGCTTTTGAACAGGTAGAAAATTTCGGGTAAGGCACAAAAGTTTTACAACCGAAAGTCATCCAATTTCTGCTGGAGTTCCACAAGGTAGTGTTCTAGGGCCTGTATTATACTTAATTTACACAAGCGATCTGCCAACGAACGCGAGACTTGTCACGTCGACCTTCGCAGATGATACGGCTATACTAAGTGTACACGCAAATCCCATAACTGCTACTATCCAATTGCAGAGACATATAAAAACTTTAGAGGAATGGCTTACTACGTGGAGAATTAAGGTCAACGAATCTAAATGTGTACAAGTAACTTTTAGCCTGAAGAAAGACACATGTCCACCAGTCTCAATAAATGGGAAAATAATAACTCAGAAAGACTTCGTTACGTACCTTGGAGTCACACTGGATAGAAGAATGACTTGGAAAAATCACATTGACAAAAAGATTATGCAATCCAAGTTGAAAATAAGCCAGCTGCAATGGTTAATTGGTCCAAGTTCCAGACTGGGATTAGATAATAAGATATTAATATTTAATATGGTTTTGAAACCAATTTGGATGTATGGAATACAACTATGGGGCTCAGCATCGAAACCTAGCGTAGAGAGAATTCAAAGGCTACAGTCCAAGATATTAAGAACAATATGCAAAGCTCCTTGGTATGTAAAAAATTCAATTATACATAATAACCTAGAGATAAATACGGTGACCGAAGAGATAGAGAAAATGCAAACAAATTATGCAAAAAGATTAGCCAACCATCCTAATTCATTAGCAAAAAGTCTCCTAAAGCAAAACTATCCTAGGCGGTTAAAGAGAAAGGATGTAAACCTCAATTGTACATAAGGTCATATTCTGTTAGACCAATATCTCGAAAGTAACGTAAACTAACCAATGGCCATCGCGATGAACGGCACCTAGTCCCTGGCGTTCATAGTACAGGCTAGTGGAAATAACGTAAAATACAATAAACGTCGCCGAAGCGTCCGACCAACGGCCACCGCGATGAACGCACCTAGTCCCTGTTGTTCATCGCACGGGCTAGCGTAAATACCGAACAATACAATAAACGTCGCCGAAGCGACCGACCAATGGCCATCGCGATGAACGGCACCTAGTCCCTGGCGTTCATAGTACAGGCTAGTGGAAATAACGTAAAATACAATAAACATCGCCGAAGCGTCCGACCAACGGCCACCGCGATGAACGCACCTAGTCCCTGTTGTTCATCGCGCCAGCCCGCGCGAAGACAAACACCTCTACGACCACCACGCTATGGCTGTACAATTTACATATAAATGTAAATGAAAACTTAAACAGTTTAATCCACTTTTGAAAAAAAAAAAAAAAAACTGAAATAAAATAATAATAATAATAAATAAATAAATAAATAATAACAGTGACCTAGACCAAGTTAAAACTCCATTACACAACTAGGTTAATATTACACTCCTAGGTTAAGATACATGCCATATGTGTATATGTAAAAAGACTCTTTGCCAACTTTATTATTTGTAGCATTGGCAACAAATAATTTATTGTATTAGTTTGTAAGATTTGCGAAATTATTGTTATTTTCTAAGCAAGAAATATTCAATAAAAACAAATATGATGAAAAAAAAAAAAAAATAAGTGGACCCGGATGAGCCCGGGATGATTCTGAGCAATACTGTTATAAAATGAAAGTGTTGGCCGTGCCTGCTATAGAAAGATATTTTCGTAGTGATTCTTAGTCCCGATACCCAATTATGGGTAAAAGAGACGATTCGGACGCCACGGAATGTTTTTAAGCAATGATGCTATCAACTGAGAATTGGAATGATACAGTCGTGGGAATAGATACAGTCGTGGGAATTATAAACATTTGCATAGACTAGACTAAAATAAAACCGTGGGGCACGTCAATTGTCTACAAATTATCGACTTAATGTGCGATAGAAGAATCGTTTAATTCGTCGTTAGGCAGTTGGCCCGCAGACGGTGAGGAAATTACTTACTATTTTCTTGCTCATGGAAATTCCAATAGTTATACACTCCATGTTAATAAAAGAGATGTTTCAACTAGTTTATCGTTGGACATTCACACGAGGAATCGTTTCACTGCTCGTAGTTTGTCTTTAATCGACAAAACATATGATAAAAGCACTACTCGCTCACCACTACGAAACCCTAAAACTCGCTTATAATCGAGCTTGCTAGCTTTTTTCCACATTCTGGCCCTACTTATCACACGTCCATCGTTGTCGGTTGAACAACTGCCTAATTATAGTGTAAGATTACAAAACAAACATTTTAATCAACGATTGTAGACAATTGACGTGCCCCACGGTTTTATTTTAGTCTAGTCTATGCAAATGTTTATAATTCCCACGACTGTATCTATTTTATTATTTTTTGGTTTTTAGTACATTTATCTTAAACATTGCAATGTATGTATAACATAAAACCGTTTAACTTAAAAAGTTTTTTTACCTATTTTTATTTTCTAGTTTTTAGTTTTTATTTCGCATTCTGTTTAATTCATTTAGTGCTTCATTATTGCAAGGTTTCTTGCCCGTTAGTTTATTGCAGTCCAACGCAAATATTTCTTTTCAAGGTAGTAATACATGTTCCTAATTTCAGCCAAATCGGACCATAAATATGATTTTTGTAAATATAGCGACCCACGCGCCACCTATCGGAAGTTTTTTTTAGGAAAATATTTCCTTTCAAGGTAGTAATACATGTTCCGAATTTCAGCCAAATCGGACCATAAATGCGATTTTTGTAAATATAGCGACCCACGCGCCACCTAGCGGAATTTTTTTTAAACAAAATATTTCTTTTCAAGGTAGTAATACATGTTCCGAATTTCAGCCAAATCGGACCATAAATGCGATTTTTGTAAATATAGCGACCCACGCGCCACCTATCGGAAGTTTTTTTTCATAATATTGCATTATCATCGGGGTTATACATGCGTACAAAATTTCAGATTAATCGGTTGACAGGAAGAGGGTGAAATTTGAATTACTAAATTTGACCCAAGAATAAAACAAACGGGGTGAGCTAAATAAAACCGTTTAAAAATGGAATGAAGAGGATGGGGAGACAGTAAGACAGGGAATTAGAGAAGGAATAAGAGGGGGGAATAAAAAGGAGAATGGCAGAAAAGGATAGGTAAGAGAGAGCGGTAGAGAAAGGAAAGCGGAATGTGATGGGAAAGGAAAAAGGAAACGGAAATGAAAGGAAAGATAAATGGAAAGGGAAAGAGAAAAGTAGAGGGAAAGGCAGTTGGAGACTAATACGAAGAAAAATGGGATAAGAACATGAAGAGGGCAAACTATTGAAAATATCAATTTTTTCCTTCACTTTTTTTAAACTTATCTGAATTGTGCTGAGCTCTGCAGCCCGAGGTAATTTCGGTTTCTAAATACTTCCAACATATTTTGAAGTGTGCCGTTTTTCGTTTCAAGTACCTATAATAGAAAGTGGGCCAAAGCAAAGCTTGGCCGGGTACAGCTAGTCTATTATATAAAAATGAATGTGTGTGTGTGTGTCCTTTATGGACCCCCAAACTAATAAACCGATCTTTATGAAATCTTCACAGTAGATTCGTGTGGTATTAGCGCACATAATAGGGTATATAGAATTTCGAAAAAGTGGGAACTTCCGGGAATATAGGCCCAAATGTGGACCCATAGTGACCCAGCAAGTGTTTGAGCAATATGGGTATCAAATGAAAGGTGCTAAGCAGGCCTTCAACATACGAGTTATTTTCATTGCGATGCCTAGGCCGGGTCCCCAAATATGGGTCAAAACGTGGACCCGGATGACCCTCGAATGTTTCTAAGCGATATTGGTATCAAATGACAGGTGTCGAGCAGGGCTTCAACATACAGATATTTTCATTGTTATTTTTTAAGTCGGTTTCGCAGAGATGGTTCAAGTAGTGGGCCCGGATGGTGATTGATGGTCCCAGTAAAGGTAAAGGTAAAGGTAAAGGTAAAGGTAAAGGTAAAGGTAAAGGTAAAGGTAAAGGTAAAGGTAAAGGTAAAGGTAAAGGTAAAGGTAAAGGTAAAGGTAAAGGTAAAGGTAAAGGTAAAGGTAAAGGTAAAGGTAAAGGTAAAAGTAAAGGTAAAGGTAAAGGTAAAGGTAAAGGTAGAGGTAAAGGTAAAGGTATAAGTAAAGGATAAAGTAGAGGTAAAGGTAAAGGTATAGGTAAAGGATAAAGTAAAGGTAAAGGGAAAGGGAAAGACCCATTATAACATAAAAGCTTTTGTTCGTAGCTACGAAGCGGGACGGGTATTTGCTAGTACATATAATAAAATTGTAACAGGTCGATGTCTGTACATTGAAGATTTTCAAGAAAAACTGATAGGAGAGGTCGTTATTGGACCAGCGGAACCCAAATCTACAATTTTTAGAAGTCTGTCTGTTTGATTGTGCGCACATCACGCAAAAACTACTGAATAGAATTGCATGACACTTTCACTTTCCAGTTCTCGAGTTATTGACCAAAATGTGGGAAAAATGTGACCAAAAAAGTGTTTTTTTACCATAACGCCCGCGTCACACAAAAACGACTGTATAGAAATGAATGAAACTTTCAATAATCATTTTCTAGACGAAAAAATTAGAGCTATTGGAAAACGGGCTTGGCACAACCCATACAAACTTAATCTTTCATGCTTAATATCTCTGGAAGTGTTTTTCGTAGGATATCAAAACTTGGAGGGATAGGGATAGGGATGTAATGGTGAGCAACACGGTAATCTAGGACTTTTTCTTTAGGCTTTATAGGAATAAATTTTAGGCAGAACAACGTCTGACGCACAATGGGAATTCGTGGCCAAAAATAAAGTCGAAATTAAAGTAGTCGTAAATCCATTTTTTTAACAGCTATCGACAGATATTTTATAGGACAAAAAAAAAGCCCATGTAAAATTTTCTGAGTTCCGTTTCGTTTAGCCGTACAGGGTGCCCAAAGTTGAACAAAAAATGTGCCATTTGAATTATGAATTATATGACTTGATACGAAATGCTCTATCTAAGCCATTTATTGACGCATATACTTGGTTTTGACACCTAAATATAGGTAATGGCTTCCACTTTTTCAGGAAGTAATATTTTTTTTATTATCTTTGAAACATGATTTTATATGATTTTTCAAATAAGGATAAAAAAATATAGAAAACATTTTTCTTCGCCAAATTTAAGCAATAAAATAAAAAAAAAAACAAAAAAAAACGTATCCTGGATTTTTTTTTGTGTGATGAACTAACATATTCTTTATCATATCACATTAACAGAAATTAATTTCACCCGCGCTCCCGCGAGTTTTAATTATTCTCCTAATGGGCCAAAAGTGCATTTTTGAAATTACATTTATAATGACATATTCAAAATTAAAAAAAAAAATGTTCGTACGTGATTTATCCCTCAATATTTCTCTGTAATATAGAAAATAGTTTATACTATGAAATGCAGTAGCTCACTTTTGAATTAGCTGCACAGGTTTTATTATATATTGTTTTTACGCAGGGTAAAAAAAAAATTTTCAAAAAAATTGGGAAACTTTAGAACCAAATAAAAAAAAAATGAAAAAAAACGTATCCTCAATTTTTTAATATATGTTGCTCCCAGGTGTGCTTAATAACCCCCCATAGTCAGTTTCATCATTCACCCGTGCTCTTCTCACTAATACATGTTTTTCGACGAGGTGTATATGCGCGCTATCACTATGGACGTACATGCATATGTATACATATGGTACACTGTGTAGCTAGAGAGAAAAGCATTGATGAGCAGTTTTGACAGATGTTTATGCTTTAAAATCGCTAATATATTAACTAATGCAATTTTATATAGAATATATACATATATACTTACGTTTAGCCTATTTACTTCAAAAGTATCATAACTCACGCGAGTTTTCAGGTAAGTATGGGTATGCATGCATGTGTGCATATGTATACGAGTATGTATGTGCATTATATGACGAAATTTCGGTCTGACAGATTGAAAATTGAGAGTTTGAGATCAAAAAATTATCTTTGATTTACTATTGAAATATACAGCGACTGAAAACTTAAAGGGTTTTTTTTCGTAAAATAAGGTTACTGAGCTATGATAGTATTGAAGTAAATGAAAGATATACTCTCATTTGCTGTTTGTTATACCATTCATGAACATGAAGTAGTATTATCACTTTGTGCCAAACACGACGTATTTTTATGTACAATTTATCATTTGTCGGAATCGGCCAAATCGGACCAGTACAACATATAGCTCCAATACAACTGATTGTTAAGATATCTAAAATAATTGAAATTTCATGTTTTTTCGCGACACCCGTTATATGGGGGGTGGGAGTATTTGTCATCAGATTGATATCAATTCCACACCATGTACTAATATTCATCAAAAAAGCTTGTATACGGAATTTGAGCATTCTAACTTAATTAGTATCGAAAATAATTGAAATTTCATGTTTTTTCGCGACACCCGTTATATAGGGGGTGGGAGTATTTGTCTTCAGATTGATTTCATTTTCACACCATGTACTAATATTCATCAAAAAAGCTTATATACCGAATTTGAGCATTCTAACTTAATTAGTTTCGAAAATATTTGAAATTTCATGTTTTTTCGCGACACCCGTTATATGGGGGGTGGGAGTATTTGTCATCAGATTGATTTCATTTTCACACCATGTACTAATATTCATCAAAAAAGCTTATGTTCCAAATTTGAGCACTTTAGGTCCATTTTTACTATTTATGACCGTTTTTTGTATGAAACGTTCCCATTGTGTGACGGTTCAGCTAGTTTAAAATAAAATTGTTCCTTTCCGTTCTCTATCTATATCTATATCTATATCTATATCTATATCTATATCTATATCTATATCTATATCTATATCTATATCTATATCTATATCTATATCTATATCTATATCTATATCTATATCTATATCTATATCTATATCTATATCTATATCTATATCTATATCTATATCTATATCTATATCTATATCTATATCTATATATATATCTATATCTATATCTATATCTATATCTATATCTATATCTATATCTATATCTATATCTATATCTATATCTATATCTATATCTATATCTATATCTATATCTATATCTATATCTATATCTATATCTATATCTATATCTATATCTATATCTATATCTATATCTATATCTATATCTATATCTATATCTATATCTATATCTATATCTATATCTATATCTATATCTATATCTATATCTATATCTATATCTATATCTATATCTATATCTATATCTATATCTATATCTATATCTATATCTACATCTATATCTATATCTATATCTATATCTATATCTATATCTATATCTATATCTATATCTATATCTATATCTATATCTATATCTATATCTATATCTATATCTATATCTATATCTATATCTATATCTATATCTATATCTATATCTATATCTATATCTATATCTATATCTATATCTATATCTATATCTATATCTATATCTATATCTATATCTATATCTATATCTATATCTATATCTATATCTATATCTATATCTATATCTATATCTATATCTATATCTATACCTATATCTATATCTCAATCCTATCCCTAACCCTATCCCTAGCCCTATGCTTATCCCTATCCCTATCCCTATTCCTATCCCTATCCCTATCCCTATCCCTATCCCTATCCCTATCCCTAGCCCTATGCTTATCCCTATCCCTATCCCTATCCCTATTCCTATTCCTATTCCTATTCCTATTCCTATTCCTATTCCTATTCCTATTCCTATTCCTATTCCTATTCCTATCCCTATCCCTATCCCTATCCCTATCCCTAACCCTATCCCTATCCCTATCCCTATCCCTATCCCTATCCCTATCCCTATCCCTATCCTTGTCCCTGTCCCTATCCCTATCCCTATCCCTATCAATATCCCTATCCCTATCCCTATCCCTATCCCTATCCCTATCCCTATCCCTATCCCTATCCCTATCCCTATCCCTATCCCTATCCCTATCCCTATCCCTATCCCTATCCCTATCCCTATCACTATCACTATCACTATCCCTATCCCTATCCCTATCCCTATCCCTATCCCTATCCCTATCCCTATCCCTATCCGTATCCCTATCCCTATCCCTATCCCTATCGCTATCCTTATCCTTATCCCTATCCCTATCCCTATCCTTTCCCTATCCTTATCCCTATCCCTATCCCTATCCCTATCCCTACACCTATCCCTATACCTATCTACCTTTACCTTACCGGAACCGTCCATCACCATCCGGTCCCACTACTTAAGCCATCTCTGGGAAACAGCCTTAGACATCGCAATGAAAATAGCTGTATGTGGAAGCCTTGCTCAACGCCTTTCATTTGCTACCAATATCACTCGAAAACATTCAGAGGTTATCCGGGTCCACGCTTTGCGCTGCTGTGCACGTGGGAGTCGCTTCCCTCACGGAAAAAAAAGTTAGTTGCAAAAATAAATATATTAAAAAGTGATTTATATTCAACTAATTTTAAAGTAGCTTAAAACAAATGCAGCGCGAGACAGTTTCTTGTTTATACACTCAGAGAAAAAAGTCGCGGTCTATATTTAAGCCCTTTATGCTTGATTTTAGATTGTTCTGTTATTACTTTTTTCGATACTCAACGGTCTTGATAAGATACCATAAAATTCTTAAAGTAAGAACACATTCCTAATATAAGACCTTAGTTCTAATAATAAGAACAAAATTCTTGCCTATGGAACATACAATTTTATTTCAAGACTGCCCGTTCTTAAACATAGCCTATGCGTTCTTTAATTAAATCTGCGTTCTTAAATTTAGAACGCTACAGTGTTAATCAATGAACGAAGAAGCTCAAGTCTATTACACATCTCAGTTGACTCTGAATTTACGTTGTGCGGTCGTGTTTATTCTTTATTATCAGTAAAATTTTAAATTATTGTGCATCTTAATTGAAATACAAAAGAAAAATGGAAAACTATTGCGTTTATGCGAATGATGAAAATTTAGTAAGTGATTGGGTGTTCATAACGACGGAGCAACCAGTTACCTCTGAGGAAAACAATAGGTCTTGCCCAGGGGAACTGGAAGCTGCAGAAAATTCGGATATGCCAGAAATCAATGAAAGTGGACTAAATCCAGCTGAAGAGGAAAATTTAATTATCGAGGATGACGCAAGCCTTAAAATGTTGCTTAAAGAATTCGACCTGGAATGTATTTTTGGGGATTTAAAAGGTATTTCCTATGCATTGATACATGTACATTAGGGTGCTTTTAATTTGTATGAAAAATTTAAAAGTTCATAAAAAGCTGTATCGCCCCCTCAATCTGTAGTAACATGGTCAAAGATATCACACATAAATTTTGGTTCCGATTGGTGGCGGTTAAGGCGTGGCGCATTGAGGTCAAAGTTCAGAAAACTCTATGAAGGGTCAAAAAATCAAAATATTTTTTTAATTATCTAATACCCAAAATCAGTACTTCTATACCCAATGATAACAAATATAAATTTTGGTCCCGATTTATGACGGTTTACTGGTGTTTCAAGGGGGTCAAAGTTCAGATTACCATATGCGACACTAAAAATGTAAGTCTTCTATGGCAATCTGAACAGACCTTAAATTCGGACTCAGAACTATATGTGCGATATTACTTAATGCAGTTTTACCACCTTCCACAAGATTTGCCAGCGAAGAAGGAAAGCGCAATAAAAAAGTCACCATAATAGATGCTCAGGAAAGCTTTGTTTTGCAGCTGAGTTCAGTAAATGACTACCAATCAAAAGTGAATGATATTGTCAACAAATTTTATTTTGCTGGGTTAACTCTGCAATCATTTCTTATAGTCGAGGGATCAGTTGATACAGATTTAAAAGGATATTATGTTTACTTTGATAACAGCCTTATTTCGTCGTACCATACGAGAAGTAACACCCGCCTTTTTGTGTCTGACGACAACTAGTACTTTAAATTTTGGCTGACGAAAACTAGCAATTTTGTTTAAACAAGAACAATTTTAATGTATAAACAATATATAATTACTGCTACATTTCGTCAGTCAAAAGTCGAAGCCGCTACTTTTCGTACAGAATTTTTTTAATTTCCAGCTTTGGTAGGAAATTTTAAAAGTGCTAGTTTTCGTATGGTACCACGATTTATAAAAAATATTATTTTGAACTATTTTCTAAAGTTAAATTTTCATATAATTTTTCTGACAGTTTTGTAATTTTTTATTTATTAAATATGAATAAGGGAATAAGTTGTTACCTGTTTTCAATAACAAAAAACTTTAACGATTTTTCCTAAAAAAATTACAGTACTCCATATAAAAATTTCAATTTTTAGCAAAAATTCGTAATAGATTTTTGTTATTGAACAGAGTTATTAGCAATAAGAAATAACTATCAAAAAACTAAAAAAAATTTTAACTTATTTTTTCTAAGTACTGAAATACAATAAAAGTGAATGTTACTCTTTAGCACTATTTTCTTTTCATTCCTAAAGGGTAAGCTATATTTCGAAATTCGAATTTCGAAACTGCAAAGATAAGAACAGAGCAGATTAAAATCAAGATAAAGCGTTCATGAAAGCAGAACCGCGCAGTCTTTTTACAAAAACGATCAATCACAATTTAAGAATACACGTTCATGAATGAAGAATCTCGTAGTCTTCTTACCAGAATACACGTACATGAATTAAGAACCACGTAATCTTATAATAAGAACGATAAATTTCTTTTTAAGATTTTTGTTCTTAAAAAGATACCGAAAAAATCTTAGATTTAGGCGGTCTCTAAATAAGATTTTCGGTATCGATTTAAGAATTTTCGAGCTTAACAGACTATTGTCAACGGATGGGCTTAAATTAAGACCGTTTTTCTGAAATTTGTACCCTTTTTTCCCTGAGTGTATGTACATACTAGCTGACCCGGCAAACTTCGTTCTGCCCAAAATAGATTTTTTTATTAATTTCATTTCAGAAATTGTTTTTACACCGGTATTGTTTTTAATAGAAAATTAACGATTTTTCAGTACTTCATACATGTATACAACTTCAAAAATATATAATTTTAGTATTCAGTTTAAGGCTGCACGATACACAAAATTTTTAGTTTTCTGTTCCGGATATTTATTTTCACTGAGTATTGTCTATTTTAACTAAGTAAGTAAGAGTATTGATATAGTATACCTCCATATTGGTTTTCAGGCCCGTCCTCCAGCCCTTTTAGATATATTCAGCCTCAAAAGTTTAGTACGTATGGGAGGTGCAATGCCTCATTTTTCGATAAATCTTTTTTTTTTGGGTCAACATGGTATTGATATCGTATATCTGCATAGTGATTTCTATGTACATTAAGCCGTATCACGTTATATGGGCAAAAAAAAAGTTGAGTGTGTGTCAGTTTTATTTGAACACTTATGTCGAAAAAATATTTTTGGTGTAAAAAATTTTTTTTTAGGCCCGCGTTAAAAACAGCTAAATCGCGTTTTTTGTAATAACTTCCCTATTTGATGTCGGATCTCTATGATCTTAATGTCGCAGAAAAGGTCTCGCTCAGCACTATATTTGGCCCATATAAAGTTTCGACCTCAAAGGTTGTCCTGAGTTTTTCCTTTAGAGTTACTATCCCTAGATTTTTTTATTTTTATCACTAATACAAAGCTCTCAAAAAACCATGAGGAATCCCCCAAAAAAATTCTAGCCTTTATTCACAAACAAAAAAGTTATAACGTTGTAAAATGAAACACTTGTTTTTTTTTTTATAAAAAATTACCACAGAGAAACGGCGAAACACGTCAGCTTATACCATGTCTCCACATAACGTGTTTCGCTCTTTTTTCCTGCAATCGCTCTCTCAACCTTGTTTCGACTTCAAAACGAGTGCCGAAACTCGCCAATTTCCATACAAATTTCTGAGAGCGAGTGAAGATTGAAACACTAGTTTCGTTCTCAATCCTCTTGCCAAACGCGATGATATCGATGCCTTCTCTAATTTTGTATCGAAAATCTATCGAAATCTAACACAGGCCAAAACAAAAACGCAAAAATAAGCAAACATACAAACATTTAAGAAGAACAACAAAGAGAAATGTTAAACTGAATCACGATCAGCCACGTGGAGACGGATTATTTAGCGAGATGTTTTGCTAGATGTTTTGTTGGCGAAACAAGTTATGTGGAGACGGGTTTTTAATTTTTGGCTCCAGATTATGATGGCGGCTTTAGAAAATCCGGATTAGCTCCCGTTTTCGAGATATTTAAAAAAGAATTTTCAGTTTTCACATACAAAGCGATCCGAGGGGGGGGGGGTCGTATGAGTAACTATTGTTGAGGTAATAAAAATAAAGAAAGGGGAAAAACTGCTTTTATATTGTTCATAGTATATACGTATATATATGTATATAAAATGCATATGAGAGGGAAGAGAATACCCTGCACATAAATTCCAATTTGTTTTAAACGTTCGAAACCTGCACTGAAAAAACAACTTACTCAGATTATGGAAAAATGGGAATGTTTCGGCGCTAAAGACATATTTTCATTGTTTTGATGTACAATTTTCTTTAAATCAAGGAATAAAAACCACGTTTTGAAAGAAATTTGTATTCAAAACAATGAAATGATTACCATTTTTCCATAACTGAGTAATTTTTTTTGGGTGTGAGCAAAGTAATATAAGCGACGAAGAATTCACTTTCAGAGCTCTGAAACTTCTTTCATAAATATCTCAAAATTTGGAGGCATCGTCATTTTCGGTCTCGGTTATCATAGACAAGAAGATGTTTTCGGGATTAAAGTAAAATGCGTTGTTTTCAATTGTAGGCTGAATAATTAACTGCATTTCTAGGGGCGGACGACGCACCCAGCGCAAGTATTGATAACACATTTCGACTTCCGCTGTCTCTTTATGCGCGTATAATTTTACAACGAACTCTAGCAGTTTTTCTAAATAACTTGGATGATTTTACGATACGCACGGATGCAGAAATCGTGAAGCCGTTGTAAGCCAGCGCGCTGTGCTTAAAGGTCCCACTTGAATACTTGCCAAATCTTCACTACAGCCATTATCATTCAATATAAATAACGTTGATCAGCACGAATAGTCCAATCATCAATAATTTTTTGCATATTATGTGTCCAGTATTGGTAGCTGTTCCATCGCGGTACAGCATACTCAAGTCAAGCGAGGACTTAGAATACTTTTTAATCAAAACTCATACTATATCGCGTTACTGCCTCATATAAATAAGAACTTGGGATAATTTTTCAAAAAACACATGTTCCCTATTTTAACACGGTATAAGTTTTTTGTTTGTGAATAAAGGCTACAACTTTTTTAGCGGTGTCCTCATGGTTTTTTGAGAGCTTTGTAATAGTGATAAAAATAAAAAAATCTAGGGATAGTAACTCCAAAATTTTTAAAGGTAAAACTCAGAACAACCTTTGAGGTCGAAACTTTATATGGGCCAAATATAGTGCTCGGCGATACCTTTTCAGCGACATTAAGATGATAGAGATCCGACATCAAATAGGGAAGTTATTACAAAAAACGCGATTTAGCTGTTTTTAACGCGGGCCTAAAACAAAAAATTTTTACACCAAAAATATTTATTCGACATAAGTGTTCAAATAAAACTGACACACGCAAAACTTTTTTTCGTGATACGGCTTAATGTACATGCCATGAACGCTTTTAGGGATATTAAGCCTTAAGAATTGAGAACGCATGGGAGGTGCCACGCCCCCTTTTCCCAAAACTACTGTTTTTTCATAAGCATGCTATTGATATCGTTAATCTCCTGATCAATTTTCAGGTCCCAACCTCGCACGCTTTTATAGATATTCAGCTTGAAAAATTAAGTTTGTATGGGAGGTGCCACGCCCCCTTTTCCGATATCCTACACTTTTATGCGCAAAAATTGTTTTGATATCATATAGCTCTGTACCAATTTCCAGGTCCCTGATTTAGATCCTTTTAAAGATATTCAGCTTAAAATATTAAGTGTTGTTGGGAGGTGCCACGCTTCCTTTTCGTATAACTCCTATTATTTTCCGTTAATATGGAATTGTTATCGTTTATCTCCACACCAATTTCCAAGTCCCTAGCGTAAACAATTTTAGAGATATTCAGCATAAAAAATTAAGTTTGTATGGGAGGTGCCACGCCCCTTTTTCCGATAACCCCCACTTTTATGCGTGGGGATGGTTTTGATATCATTTAGCTCTATGCCAATTTTCAGCTCCCTACCCTGAACTGTTTTAGAGATAACCCCCACTTTTCTGAGTGAGAAGGGTTTTGATATCACCTACCTCTATACCAATTTTCAGCTCCCTACCTTGAACTGTTTTACAGATAATCAGCTTTAAAAATTAAGGTTGTATGGGAGGTGCCACGCCCCCCTAACATTTTTTAATTTTTTCTTCGACTAAACCTTCTCGTGGTAACAACAAACAAACCCCCCTAAGGAAGTATTTGATTTGGTTTAGCCGTTTTTAAGTTTTAGCGTTACAATTAAATACCAAATCATTTTTATATATATAGATAATTAGTAATGTTACGCTTTATTTTTTTAATGCAATATATTGCTCATAAATTCATTTCCAAAACCTATTTTCGTATGTAATCGATTAGTGAGTATTCGTTAAATTATTTTGTTATCTCAAACAGTCTCAGTACATTTTCACCACAGTCTTTGGTGAAATTTTTAGTGACTGTGGCTTACAGAATACCAAAAATGGCTCAAGTCACTAAAAATGTCTCATGTCTCAAATCTCAAATTTTGTGACTTGAGATGAGACGGAGTTACAGAATTCGCCTATTACTTTTCTGTTTGGGTTTCTTCTAGTTCTTTTTCTATTCTATTGTTTATGCATTTTTGTTGAGTCAAAATCAGTTTGACTGAGATTACGTGTTAAATATTGTTCCGTGTAGCTCAGCTGGTCTCTTATCTTCTTTATGTTGATGTTTGTTTGTGTGATTTCTAAGTTTAATACATTTTTGAGAAATGTGACCTTTGCTTTCTCTAACTCTCTCTTTACATTTTGTGAAGTAGTCTCTAAAAAATTAAATTAAATAATTTTCGTGCTAAGCACTAAAAAACTTTTAAGTCTAAATAATTTATTTGACAGGAGCCAGCGACCACATTAGAAATAAATCTTATCTGGCAAATTTTCGTCGGGCGATTTTCGTTACCTTTTTGGTTCTGTTCATTCTAATATCTGGCTGTGTTTTTAAATGTTAATAGAATGCTACGACGCACAATGGGATTTTTTGGCCAAAAATAAATTCGAAATTAAAGTAGTGATAAAAAAATATTTTTTAACTGCAATCGACAGATATCTTATGGGACAAAAAAAAAGCCCATGTAAAATTTTTTGAGTTCCGTTTCGTTTAGCCATACAGGGTGCTCAAAGTTGAACAAAAAATATGTCATATGAATTATGAACCTGATACGAAAAGCTCTATCTAAGTCATTTATCGACGTATATATGTGGTTTTGACATCTAAATATAGAAAATGACCTCTACTTTTCTAGGAAGTAATCTCGTTTCTTCTAACTTTGAAATCAGATTTTATATGATTTTTCAAATACTGATAAAAAAATATAGAAAAAAATGTTTCTTCGTCGGAATAAAATAAAAAAAAAAAAAAAAAAAAAAGGTATCTTGGTTTTTTTTTGTGTTATGAACTAATATATTCTTTATATGAAATACAGCAGTTCATTTTTAAATTAGCTATATAGATTCTATTATATATTGTTTTTTTGCAGGGTAAAAAAAAAAAATTCAAAAAAATTCCAAATGTTTGAAATCAAATAAAAAAAAAAAATAAAAAAAAAGGTCTCCTCAATTTTTATACTCAGCTGTACTAGTACACAGAGTATTATAATTTTGATTTCATAACGGTGGATTGTAACATAATGAAATAATCGAGATAGATATAGACTTGTATATATCAAAATGATCAGGGTGAAAAGAGAAATCGATTGAGCCATGTCCGTCCATCCGTCCGTCCGTACGCACGATAACTCGCGTAAAAATTGAGATATTTTGATGAAATTTGAAATGCAAGTTGGCATCGACACTGGGACGATTGGTATTGAAAATAGGCGAAATCGGACCACGACCACGCCCACTTTTCCTATATAGAAAAAATCGGAAATTTGGTATCTCAGTCACTATTATAGCTAGAGTGATGAAATTTTACCCACGTGTTGAGCTCAGGCCCCTGTGAAGAAATTTGATGAAATTTTGGAAAATGGGCGGTGCCACGCCCACTTATTAAGGGTCAAATATGGAAAGTTTTATATGTCATAACTCAGAAACCGTTGGAGATATATAGATGAAATTTGGTATGCGTGATTTACTTACATAGGCAAACATTTTGATAAAAAATTGTTAAAATCGGTTGACGGCCACGCCCACTTTTATATATGTGTATCATAAAGTGACCTAATAAAAACATTTTAAGCGATATCTCTGTAAAATATAAAGGTATATCATTGAAATTTTATGGCAGCAGTCCACCTGCGGACATAAAACGAAAAACACAAAAATTTTGGAAAATGGGCGGTGCCACGCCCACTTATTAAGGGGCAAATATTGAAAGTTTTATAAGCTATAACTCAGAAACCGTTAAAAATATATCTATGAAATAGATAGGTACGCATGATATATTTACTTAGGCAAATGTGTGGACGAAAAATTACCAAAATCGGTTGACGACCACGCCCACTTTTATATATGTGTATTATAAAGTGGCCTAATAAAAACATTTTAAGCGATATCTTTGTCAAATATAAAGATAATTCATTGAAATTTTGTGACATGAGTTCCACAAAAGACCGGAAACATAAAATAGACAAATTTTGGAAAATGGGCGTGGCACCGCCTCCTTTTGTACAAAGGGATATACGAGATTTCTTAGCTTTAACTCGACAAATAATTGAGATATTATGACGAAACTTAGTTTATACACTTTTATAACTTGTGTTAATAGACACGCAAAAATTTATTGAAATCGGTTTATGACCACGCCTACTTTTTAACAAAGATATTTCTGGAACACCCTTTGGGAATTTGCAACGTGACACCTTTGTAGAAGTCATAAAGGAATGAATTTTTGCACAAAGAATAATATTGATATGCTTAGTTGGATGACTGATAAAAATTTAGAAAATGGGCGTGGCTACGCCCACTTTATGCAGCACTCCCTTTATATAAAATACACCGTGATTCTATCAGACGCAAACAAACAATGAAAGCATACAGCTGAGTATCTAATGTTCGATTCCACTCGAACTTAGGCTTCCTTACTTGTTCAATTTAAAATTTTCATTTGAAAAATGTTTAATTTGACTTGAAAACGCTATAGTAATAAAACTAAAAGTAGTACATTTGTTTTTTTAGTATCTTTGGCGCTGACTAGTACATAAGGCACATTGTTTATACATTTCATTAATGTAAAATACCGATAATCAAAAGGCACGCTGTTTAAACATTTCATTAATGTAGAATTCACTATGATATAAATAAATCAAAAAACAAAAAAATACGAAGAATTTCAGTTATGGGGGAGGATACGTATGGGCCTGCTGAGCTCAGAACAATTTTTTTTTTTAAATTTTTTGTATGGTTACGTTTTTGAGATAACGGTAATTTTGTGTTTTTTGTTATCACTTTATTTCAAAATTATGCTCGCTGGAGTTACGCTTCTAACAATATAAAACTTGTAGTAATTGAACCACACCTCGCTAAATGACATCTGGTCAATGTCAAAATTTTTAATTTTTTGCGATTTTTGAAAAAGTTTTGATTTTCAAATTAAGTTTTTTATAAAAACTTGTAAAATCAGAAAAGTTTTATTTTTTAAAAATTAGCCCGTTTAATTGTTCACGTAATATCAAGGATATCTGATAAAAACATTATTTTTAGCGATTGCTTTCATGTGAAACAAAAAGGATATTTTATGGACGAAAACCTCGGTTAGATGACTCATCCGTGTATAGACAAAAGATAAAATTTGTTTGTGACTTCACCATCTCATAGGGTTAGCGTTAATCAGAGGTTGAGTAAACGGTCCTTAAGCTTAAAGATATAGATACTTATGTATTGTGGAACGATTTTTCGTCATCTCTTGTGAAAAAATCGTTCCACAATACATCATATTCCTACCCCATCGGAAAACCAAGCAAAAAAAAGGAATAATGAAAATTACTTAACTACTCCGATATCGAAATCCCACTCCTCCCTAACATTCAGTATTCTTCTCTTGGGACAAAACTACAACAATGAATAGGGATAACCATCGATAGTGGAAAAAACTATCGATAGTGACACGAAAAAAAAACTATCGATACTATCGATAGTGCCACCGATAGTTTTGCAGCTCTAGTACATGGCGTAAAAATGAACTTAATCTGATGACAAATACTCCCACCCCCCATGTAACGGGTGTCGCGAAAAAAAAATGAAATTGCATTTGTTTTCGTAACTAATTAAGTTAGAATGCTCAAATTCTGTATACAAGTTTTTGATGTGTAAACATCTTTGCTGTAGCAACGAGTAATTTCGAAAAACAGGTAAAGTTTACGCGTAAACATGTAAACGCGTAAACATGTAAATGCGTAAATGCGTAGACCGTAAATGACCTTGGCATTGTCAGTGGTAGGTAGGTAGCTAGCCATGTACTTACAAATGCTTGCATGCATAGTCGTGCAAATGCAAATATTACAAATATGCAATATTATGTTGTTGTTGTTTTCTGCAATAATGCGACAAATAGGCAAAATAAAAAGAACCAACATGTTTGAGCATGTATGCAAATGTATGGATATGCATACCTACATCTACCTATCTAATTTTCTGAGCAATATTGGTATCAGATGAAAGGTTTTGAGTAGGACTTCGATATGAAGCTCTTTTCGTTGTGACCCCTAGACCGGGTCTCCAGATATGGGTCAAAACGAGGACCCGGATGATCCTTGAATGTTTCTGAGCAAAATTGGTATCAAATGAAAGGTTTTGAGGAAGGCTTTTACAGAGAGCTCTACTCTTTATGATTCCTAGGTCGGGTTCCGAGATAAACATAGGTCAAAACGAGGACCCGGATGATCCTTGAATGTTTCTGAACAATATTGGTATCAAATGAAAGGCTTTGAGAAGGCCTTCTACAGGGACCTTTCTTTATGGTTCCTAGGTCGGGTCCGGAGATAGGGGTCAAAACGAGGACCCGGATGATCTTGCATGTTTCTGAGCACTATTGGTATCAAATTAAAGGTTTTGGGCAAGGCTTCTACAGGGAGCTCTACTCTTTATGAGTCCTAGGTCGGGTCCCGATATATGGGTCAAAACGAGAACACGGATGATCCTTGAATGTTTCTGAGCAAAATTGGTATCAAATGAAAGGTTTTGAGCAGGACTTCGATATGAAGCTCTTTTCATTGTGACCCCTAGACCGGGTCTCCAGATATGGGTCAAAACGAGGACCCGGATGATCCTTGAATGTTTCTGAGCAAAATTGGTATCAAATGAAGGGTTTTGAGAAGGCCTTCTACAGCGAGCTCTATTATTTATGGTTCCTAGGTCGGGTTCGGAGATATGGGTCAAAACGAGGACCCGGATGATCTTGCATGTTTCTGAGAAATATTGGTATCAAATTAAAGGTTTTGATCAAGGCCTCTACAGGGACCTCTACTCTTTGTGAGTCCTAGGTCGGGTCCCGAGATATGGGTCAAAACGAGGACCCGGATGATCCTTGAATATTTCTGAGCAAAATTGGTATCAAATGAAAGGTTTTGAGCAGACTTCGATATGAAGCTCTTTTTATTGTGACCCCTAGACCGGGTCTCCAGATATGGGTCAAAACGGGGACCCGGATGATCCTTGAATGTTTCTGAGCAAAATTGGTATCACATGAAAGGTTTTGAGAAGGCCTTCTACAGCGAGCTCTATTCTTTATGGTTCCTAGGTCGGGTCCGGAGATATGGGTCAAAACGAGGACCCGGATGATCTTGCATGTTTCTGAGCAATATTGGTATCAAATTAAAGGTTTTGAGCAAGGCTTCTACAGGGAGCTCTACTCTTTATGAGTCCTAGGTCGGGTCCCGAGATATGGGTCAAAACGAGGACCCGGATGATCCTTGAATGTTTCTGAGCAAAATTGGTATCAAATGAAAGGGTTTGAGCAGGACTTTGATATGAAGCTCTTTTCATTGTGACCCCTAGACCGGGTCTCCAGATATGGGTCAAAACGAGGACCCGGATGATCCTTGAATCTTTCTGAGCAAAATTGTATCAAACGAAAGGATTTATGGAAGGCTTCTACAGATAGCTCTACTCTTTATGATTCCTAGGTCGGGTCCCGAGATATACATAGGTCAAAACGAGGACCCGGACGATCTTGCATGTTTCTGATCAATATTGGTATCTAATGAAAGGTTTTGAGCTGGCCTTCTACAGAGATCTCTATTATTCATGATTCCTAGGTCGGGTCTGGAGATACGGGTCAAAACGGATAATCTTGGATGTTTCTAAGCAATATTGGTATTAAAATTTGAGCAGGCCTCCTACACGGAGCTCTACTCTTTATGATTCCTAGGTCGGGTCCCGAGATATTGGTCAAAATGAGGACCCGGATGATCTTGCATGTTTCTGAGCAATATTGGTATTAAAATTTGAGCAGGCCTCCTACACGGAGCTCTACTCTTTATGATTCCTAGGTCGGGTCCCGAGATATGGGTCAAAACGAGGACCCGGATGATCCTTGAATGTTTCTAAGCAAAATTGGTATCAAATGAAAGGTTTTGAGCAGGACTTCGATATGAAGCTCTTTTCATTGTGACCCCTAGACCGGGTCTCCAGATATGGGTCAAAACGAGGACCCGGATGATCCTTGAATGTTTCTGAGCAAAATTGGTATCAAGTGAAAGGTTTTGAGAAGGCCTTCTACAGCGAGCTCTATTCTTTATGGTTCCTAGGTCGGGTCCGGAAATATGGGTCAAAATGAGGACCCGGATGATCATGCATGTTTCTGAGCAATATTGGTATCAAATTAAAGGTTTTGAGCAAGGCTTCTACAGGAAGCTCTACTCTTTATGAGTCCTAGGTCGGGTCCCGAGATATGGGTCAAAACGAGGAGTCGGATGATTCTTGAATGTTTCTGAGCAAAATTGGTATCAAATGAAAGGTTTTTAACAGGACTTCGATATTTTATTTTATTTTATTTTATTTTATTTTATTTTATTTTATTTTATTTATTTATTTATTTAAAGTCGACCATAAATCGCGGTCGACTAACACAAGATAGAAAGTAAGGTTACGTAAAGATAAATACAGAAATAAACTTAACCAAAACTTAACAAATGTAGCTAACATTACATAAAAAGTGAAAAAGTAAATTAAAATTTAAAATATCAGTTTAGACCAAGAAGTATTGTATTACGCAAGACAGCAAACGAACATTCAAAACCGATAAATTTGTACAAATCATTATAGTACGAGCACCAAACACATAAGGGATCATTTTTTTTTTTTCAAAATTTAGGCGACAAAGGGGTAAATGGAAAGGCACGTAATTTCTGGATGCCCTGGCCGGAACTGCAAGGTTTAGTTGGCTTAGAAGCACAGAGGAATCTACCTCGCCAATAATCAGCTTATGCAGGAACATTACCCCAAGCAATATTCTACGATTTTCCAAAGTTGGCAAATCAATAAGAAGAAGCCTGCTTCTATAAGGTGGTAGATGAAGATTTGAGTCCCAATTAAGGGCCCGTAGAGCAAATAATAAAAATTGGTTTCTGCACTGACTCGATACGCTTTATATGAGTAATATAACTTGGACACCATACACACGAGCGTTGGACGGACTAACGAAATATAAAGGACCTTGGTGAGATAAGGATCATTAAACTCTTTAGCCCAGCGTTTAACAAACCCAAGAGTACCCATTGCTTTATTTGTAATAGCAGAGATATGTGAATTGAAACTCAGTTTCGAGTCGAACAGAAAACCTCAATCGTTAACCGCAGATATACGCTCCATAGGAGTGCCATAAAGTACATAAGATGACAGAGCAGGCTTCACACGGTGGAATGTCATAAACTTACATTTAGAGCAGTTTAAAACTAATGCATTTATTGTGCACCAACGTTGAAATGAATTCAAATCAACTTGAAGTAGATTTGAGCGAGAAAAGTCTGAGGGCAAGTATGTGTAACAAATTTTTACATCGTCCGCATACATTAGAGCTCGGGAATGAGACAAGATCTGTCGTAAGTCATTTATAAAAAGGGTGAAAAGCAGTGGGCCTAAATGACTGCCTTGAGGTACACCAGAGGTGACATTAATCGAGTTAGAAATAGTGTTTTTATATAGCACCTTTTGAGTTCTATTTGAGAGATAGCTTGAGAGCCATAAAACCAAATTTGTCGGAAACCCTAGTAAATCGAGCTTTTGAGTCAGAATTACGTGATTGACCGAATCAAAGGCTTTACTAAAATCAGTGTAAATCACATCCGTTTTTTTTAGCCAAAAAACCATCCCGAACTAAAGAAGAAAACTCAAGCAGGTTTGTGGTGGTTGATCTACTTCTCACGAAACCATGCTGACAGGATGATTATATGGAGATACACGAATGTTGAAGTTGACTGGTAATTATTTTTTCAAAGGTTTTGGGAATCGCTGAAAGCTTAGCAATTCCTCTGTAGTTCTCAATGTTAGATCTACTACCTTTTTTGTGCAGAGGTATGATAAATGACTGTTTCCCAAATTGATGGAAATGACGCCGATTGCAAAGACAAATTAAACAATTTTAATATCGGTTCCGTCAAGTTCACGGCACAGAACTTTTTTTTTTTTTTTTTAATAATAATAAACCCAACGTTTTCCCTCCACCCACCCAACCGCACGAGGGGCGCATCCGCATGACGTACGGATATTTTAAAATAAAATTTGGCCAAGGTGTTGAGTGGTAGAAGTTTATTAAACGTCGAGAACTTATACTGCTCAGCTACAGAAAATATAATTCCATCAGCTGGATATACATATGTAAATAGAATAAAATATAAAACTACAAATTAAAGTAATAGACAAAAATAGAATAGTCAATTAGAGTGAGAGATTTGTTGTCACTTGTTAAGAGCGCACAACAGAATTTTTCTTATCAGATAAATAGAGTCTGATATATCGAAATGAGTAGAATAATCATTAAAAGATTTACATAAGCAACGAAGTGGTTCGTGTAATTCAAAATTAGTTTTACACTGCTTTAAAAAGATAGGTTGAAAATGTCTTGATGGTCGAATAGGAACATTTAAGTTTATTTCGGCTAGGAGAAATTGACTGCTTATGGATCCTTTCAGTAGTTTAACTAGAAATATTACACCTAACATTTCCCTGCGGCTTGATAAGTTTGGAAGATTAATAAGCTTCAAGCGACTAGTGTACGAGGGAAGATTGGTCCGTGGGTCCCAATGAAAGTTCCTTAACGCAAAAAGTAAGAACTGTTTTTGAATTGATTCGAGTCGATCGGAATGAACTTGATATTGCGGACTCCAGATTATTGAAGCGTATTCTAGTATAGGTCGTACTAATGTTGTAAACAGGGCTTTAGTTACGTAAGGGTGATTAAATTCCTTAGACCAACGTTTTGCAAATGCTAGGATACTTTTAGCTTTGTTTACTGTAGCATTAATATGCAGGTTAAAGTGGAGCTTACTATCAAATCTTATTCCTAGGTCGACAAAATCGTAAACCTGTTCCAAACTATAGTTATTAATTGTGTAAGACGCAGGTTGAAGGATCTTCCGTGAAAAGCTCATAAATTTACATTTACTGAGATTGAGTGGCATAAGATTAATATTGCACCACGTGGCGAAGCAATTTAAATCATTTTGTAGGGCAGATCTTTCCTCCAAAGAAGAGTAAGACTTGAAAAGTTTCACATCATCGGCATACATCGGCAGTTTTGAGTTACAAATAGCATAAGAAATGTCGTTTATAAACAGCAAAAACAGAGTCGGACCAAGATGGCTGCCTTGTGGAACTCCTGAAGATACGTTAATGATGTTGGAAAAAACATTTTTAAAAACAACTCTTTGTGTTCTATTAGTGATATATGACGCAATCCATTTTAACAGAATAGGTTGAAAACCAAGAAGATCAAGTTTATGGATAAGTAACGCGTGATTGACCTTGTCGAAGGCTTTGCTGAAGTCAGTATAAATTACATCGGTATTAGCATTATTCCTAAAACCGTTAGAGACATGAGTTGTAAATTCTAGTAAGTTGGTAACAGTTGATTTACCTCAACAGAAACCATGCTGCGAACTTACTATTGATGAGGAAATGGATTGATTTAAACAATTGGTGACAATAGCCTCAAATAACTTTGGGATGGCCGAAAGCTTTGCTATACCGCGATAGTTTTCGATGGAAGATCTACTTCCAGATTTAAGCACACAACCCGGAATACCATCAGGGCCTGGCGAAAAAATCGGTTTCAGAGCCAGAAGACTCTGAAGTAAAGTGTCACTGTCAATTACTGGATTAAGAATACCGTTAGAACTAATTAATTTATATGGATATGTTCCGGCTTGGACACAAGTTGACGAATAGGTTGATTTAAAAAACTCTGCAAATAAATCTGCAATTTCATGGTCAAGGTTAGCATTCTTACCTCCCAAAGATAACGAAGATGGAAATCCCGAAGATTTTCGTTTTGAATTAACAAAGCCATACAATTTTTTTGGATTATTAAAAAATTCCATTTTGCATCTAGTTAAATAGGACTTGTAGCAATTTTGACTCCGGCACTGAAAATTGGAACGGGCAACTAAATATTTAGAAAAATCTACAGAAGAACCAGATCTTTTAGCACGCTTATAGAGCTTAGATTTAATGTTATTAAGATTGGCAAGTTGTCTTGTGAACCAAGGTTGCTTACTACTTTTAGCCTTAATAAAATGAACCGGAACGCAAAGATTAATGAAGCCATTAAGGTGACTGTAAAAAATGGATGTGGCAGCCTCAACATCGTTACTTGCATAAAGATCAGACCAATCATGGGTAGCTATCATTTGGTTAAGCATGTCAAAGTTCGCTTTGTTAAAACATCTCGAACGATAACTAGAGCTCGCTTCCAAAAAATTAATCGTAGGCAGCAAATTATCCAGTGCAATCTCAAATGTGGGGTGCAAGGGATCTTCAGGCAGGGATAAGGCAGAGATTCGACTGAGACCAATACCCAATGATGATCTTGCATGTTTCTGAGCAATATTGGTATCAAATTAAAGGTTTTGAGCAAGGCTTCTAAAGGGAGCTCTACTCTTTATGAGTCCTTGGTCGGGTCCCGAGATATGGGTCAAAACGAGGACCCGGATGATCCTTGAATGTTTCTGAGCAAAATTGGTATCAAATGAAAGGTTTTGAGCAGGACTTTGATATGAAGCTCTTTTCATTGTGATCCCTAGACCGGGTCTCCAGATATGGGTCAAAACGAGGACCCGGATGATCCTTGAATCTTTCTGAGCAAAATTGTATCAAATGAAAGGATTTGTGGAAGGCTTCTACAGATAGCTCTACTCTTTATGATTCCTAGGTCGGGTCCCGAGATATACATAGGTCAAAACGAGGACCCTGATGATCCTTGAATGTTTCTGAGCAATATTGGTATCAAATGAAAGGTTTTGAGAAGGCCTTCTACAGGGAGCTCTATTCTTTATGATTCCTAGGTCGGGTCCGGAGATATGGGTCAAAACGAGGACCCGGATGATGTTGCATGTGTCTGAGAAATATTGGTATCAAATGAAAGGTTTTGAGCAAGGCTTCTACAGGGAGCTCTACTCTCTATGAGTCCTAGGTCGGGTCCCGAGATATGGGTCAAAACGAGGCCCCGGATGATCTTGCATGTTTCTGAGCAATATTGGTATCAAATGAGAGGTTTTGAGCAAGGCTTCTACAGGGAGCTCTACTCTCTATGAGTCCTAGGTCGGGTCCCGAGATATGGCCAAAACAAGGACCCGGATGATCCTTGAATGTTTCTGAGCAAAATTGGTATCAAATGAAAGGTTTTGAGCAGGACTTCGATAGGAAGCTATTTTCATTGTGACCCCTAGACCGCGTCTCCCGATATGGGTTAAAACGAGGACCCGGATGACCCTTGAATATTTCAGAGCAAAATTGGTATCAAATGAAAGGTTTTGAGCAAGGCTTCTACAGGGAGATCTACTATTTATGAGTCCTAGGTCGGGTCCCGAGATATGGGTCAAAACGAGGACCTGGATGGTCCTTGAATGTTTCTGAGCAATATTGGTATCAAATGAAAGGCTTTGAGCAAGGCTTCTACATGGAGCTCTACTCTTTATGATTCCTAGGTCGGGTCCCGAGATATTGGTCAAAACGAGGACCTGGATGGTCCTTGAATGTTTCTGAGCAATATTGGTATCAAATGAAAGGTTTTGAGCTGGCCTTCTACAGAGATCTCTATTATTTATGATTCCTAGGTCGGGTCTGGAGATACGGGTCAAAACGGATAATCTTGCATGTTTCTAAGCAATATTGGTATTAAAATTCTGAGCAATATTGGTATCAAATGAAAGCTTTTGAGCAAGGCTTCTACATGGAGCTCTACTCTTTATGATTCCTAGGTCGGGTCCCGAGATATGGGTCAAAACGAGGACCCGGACGATCTTGCATATTTCTGAGCAATATTGGTATCTAATGAAAGGTTTTGAGCTGGCCTTCTACAGAGATCTCTATTATTTATGATACCTAGGTCGGGTCTGTAGATACGGGGCAAAACGGATAATCTTGCATGTTTCTAAGCAATATTGGTATTAAAATTTGAGCAGGCCTCCTACACGGAGCTCTACTCTTTAGCTCTACTCTTTATGATTCCTAGGTCGGGTCCCGAGATATTGGTCAAAACGAGGACCCGGATGATCCTTAAATGTTTTTAAGCAATATTGGTATCAAATGAAAGGTTTTGAGCAGGACTTCGATATGAAGCTCTTTTCATTGTGACCCCTAGACCGCGTCTCCAGATATGGGTCAAAACGAGGACCCGGATGATCCTTGAATGTTTCTGAGCAAAATTGTTATCAAATGAAAGGTTTTGAGGAAGGCTTCTACAGAGAGCTATACTCCTTATGATTCCTAGGTCGGGTCCCGGGACATAGGTCAAAATGAGGACCCGGATGATCCTTGAATGTTTCTGAACAATATTGGTATCAAATGAAAGGTTTTGAGAAGGTCTTCTACAGGGAGCTCCATTCTTTATGGATGATCTTGCATGTTTCTGAGCAATATTGGTATCAAATTAAAGGTTTTCAGCAAGTTTTCTACAGGGAGCTCTACTCTTTATGAGTCCTAGGTCGGGTCCCGAGATATGGGTCAAAACGAGGAACCGGATGATCTTTGAATGTTTCTGAGCAAAATTGGTATCAAATGAAAGGTTTTGAGCAGCACTTCGATATGTAGCTCTTTTCATTGTGACCCCTAGACCGGGTCTCCACATATTGGTCAAATCGAGAACCCGGATGATCCTTGAATGTTTCTGAGCAAAATTGGTATCAAATGAAAGGTTTTGGGAAGGCCTTCTACAGCGAGCTCTATTCTTTATGGTTCCTAGGTCGGGTCCGGAGATAGGAGTCAAAACGAGGACCCGGATGATCTTGCATGTTTCTAAGCAATATTGGTATCAAATTAAAGGTTTTGAGCAAGGCTTCTACAGGGAGCTCTACTCTTTATGAAAGCTTTTGAGCAGGATTTCTACACGGATCCCCGAGATATTGGTCGAACGTGGACCCAAATGATCTTGCATGTTTCTGAGCTAAACAAAACAAAACAAATCAAAATCAGAAATCAAAAATTAAAAATCAAAAATCAAAAATTAAAAATCAAAAATCAAAAACCAAACACCAAAACAAACAAAAAAAACAAAATGTAGCAGTGACAATGACAAAAAAAAATTATAAAAACGACAGTCGCGTTGTAATCCATAGAAAACCAGGGAAAAAAGAATAAGGCAAAGGGAATAAAAATCCGATTTCGAAACTGTTTACACATCAATGTTCATGAGTACTCGTTACTCACGCTTTCTTTTTTTTTTTTGATGAATATTAGTACATGGTGTAAAAAAGAGCTTAATCTGATGACAACTACTCCCACCCCCCATATAACGGGTGTCCCGAAAAACGATGAAATTGCAATTATTTTTGCAACTAATTAAGTTATAATTCTCAAACTAGATATATGAAATCCATATTATGGATGCATTTTGTTCTTGAAATATCATTTTTATAAAATCTTAAACTAAAATATATTGCAAGTGCTTCAATTAACAATGATAAATTGTACATAAAAATTAGTCGTGTTTTGGCACAAAGTGATAATACTACTTCATGTTCATGAATGGTATAACAAACAGCAAATGGGAGTATATATTTCATTTACTTCAGTACTATCATAGCTCAGTAGGCTGATTTTACCTTTACCTGTACTTTTACCTTTGCATATACCTTTACCTTTACCTTCACCTTTACTCTTACCTTTACCTTTACCTTTACCTTTACCTTTACCTTTACCTTTACCTTTACCTTTACCTTTACCTTTACCTTTACCTTTACCTTTACCTTTACCTTTACCTTTACCTTTACCTTTACCTTTACCTTTACCTTTACCTTTACCTTTACCTTTACCTTTACCTTTACCTTTACCTTTACCTTTACCTTTACCTTTACCTTTACCTTTACCTTTACCTTTACCATTACCTTTACCTTTACCTTTACCTTTACCTTTACCTTTACCTTTTCCTTTACCTTTACCTTTACCTTTACCTTTACTTTTACCTTTACCTTTACCTTTACCTTTACCTTTACCTTTACCTTTACCTTTACCTTTACCTTTACCTTTACCTTTACCTTTACCTTTACCTTTACCTTTACCTTTACCTTTACCTTTACCTTTACCTTTACCTTTACCTTTACCTTTACCTTTACCTTTACCTTTACCTTTACCTTTATCTTTACCTTTACCTTTACCTTTTCCCTACCCGGGACTATCCATCACCATCCGGGACCACAATTTGAGCCAATTCTGGAAGCCGACTTAGAAATCACAATGAAAATAGCTATGTGTTGAAGAACTGCTCAACGCCTTTCATTTGCTAGCAATATTGCTCGGAAACATTAAGGGGTCATCCGGGTCCACACTTTGAGCCATATCTTGGAACCCGGCCTAGGAATCAGTATTTAAAGAGCTCTTTTTTCAAGTTCTCCTCAACAGCTTTCATTTGACACCAATATCGATCAGAAACTTTCCGCGGTCACTCGGTTCCACGTTTTGACCCATATCTGGAGACAGGCCCGACGAGAGGGGGGGGGGGGGGGGGATGAGGGGGTCAATTGCCACGGGCCCGGGCTTTAGAGGGCCCGGGAATCTCAAAATGATATCCAAGTTTTTGCTTACAGAAAATAAACAAACAACACCTTTAATCACCTTTCGTAGATAGCAATCATTTTAAATTTCAACAAATTTTATAAATCTCTTAACGTGTCTGCACCTCACTTAAGGAATTGTTGGTTTTGGCGTCGACTTTGCAGCATAAATTTGAATTCGTTTTCTCTTGCAATAGAAAAATTTGGTATGATGCAAATTCTTATACAGCGATATGGGTATTTCCTGGGCGTTTCGGACAGTATGTTCGCACGATTTTTTGAACTTTTGAGACAGAAATATCGCGAAATATTGTATCGTTTTATGATAAAGGGAAAGATTTAGGCCACAGCTAATGATTAAAGTATGTTAGCGACAGAAATTTAGTTTAATGCCTCGGTTTTAGCCACTTACACTGCGTTCCGGACGCTACAAAAACACGTCCATTTTTTTTTAAGTGGCTAAAACAGAGGCATTAAACTAAATTTCTGTCGCTAACATACTTTAATCATTAGCCGTGGCCTATATCTTTCCCTCTTTCATAAAATGATACAATATTTCGCGATATTTCTGCCTCAAAAGTTCAAAAAATCGCATACCGTCCAAAACGCCGAAAACAAACGAAGCTTGCGAAGCTAAAATTTGCTTTGGTGCTTCGTACAGTTGAATTCGATTGCTGTTTCACTAAAGCGTTCAGCAGGATCAGTCTTTTGATATACCAAATTCCTACCAACAAATATTTGTATTCCAATTTAAAGAAATTTATTTCATACAAATAAAGCAATATGTATTTAAACAGAATTCATTCAGACCTATGGTCCCATGGACAATATTACTCAGTATGACCCATGGATTCGGAAACTGGATGCGCCTTTTGAACAATACATTTGGCCCACCCTAATATGTATATTTCTATGTAAACATATTTACTTGATCTGTATTAATGTATAAATAAATTAAAGTTCATAACTATGTACATATATATTCATTGAATTTTGATTTTTAGAATTTGTTCATTTAGTATGGAGGCCCGTAGTTATTTTAACCCCGGGCCCGGATTTTCTCTCGGCGGCCCTGTCTGGAGACCCGGCCTAGGCACCGCACTAAAAATAACTCTATGTTGAAGGCCTGCTCAACACCTTTCATTTGAGACCAATATTGCTCAAAGACTTCCTGGGTCACTCTGGGTCTACATTTGGGCCTGTATTCCGGGAAGTTCAAACTTTTCCGAAATTCTATATGCCCTATCACGTGCGCTTATACCATATGAATCTACTGTTAAAATTTCATAAAGATCGGTTGATTACTTTGGGAGTCCATAAATAACACACACACACACATATATTCATTTTTATATAATAGATTAAATTAATGAGTTCCTAATGAAGAACAATTCCGCATGCAACCCTGTTAGAAAGGTTTGTTTCGTAAGCAAAATGAAATGTCATGATCAGAGAAATGTCATAAGCGTCAGGATCCACTAAACAGGTTGGTTCGTCAGATCAGCTGAAGTCTTGTTCTCCTTCTTCTGCAAATTCCATACATGCATTCGTGTTTACGATTGGTAAAAGTTGTGAGCTGAATGTCAAATTATTTCGTCCTCCTTGCCGTTTTGACATTTAGCTCGCGGGAGTTTGATATTCAGCTCACGGCGTGTATGTGTTTATGTATCTTGAGCCGACCTGTTAAATGGGCCTTGATTAGCGTCATGAAAAATATTGATGTGTCAAGTAAATTAAATATGTCTGAACACCAAATCTATAAATGCTCAATCAAGCGCAATGGATGTAATTAATTTTGTATATCTGAACATGAAATAAGAACTAAATTTTAGACAGAACAACGTGTTTCGAGTCACCTATGCAGTTATAATATAATATTGACTAGAGTGCGGCCTATGGTCGAAACTCGACTGTTTTTCTAGATGTCTTCTTATGACTAAAGTGCAACTATAAATTTTGTATAATAGTTTGTTGTTATTGTCACTGTTACTATTTTGTTGTTGTTCCTATTGATGCTGCTCCTTTTGTTGCTACTGTCACTGCTACTATTTTGTTGTTGTTGATGTTGTTGTCATTACTGGTCTTCACAATTCTCCTAGCTACTTCTTTCTTTCTATTTCTGCTCTCTTCTTTCCTCAATTTCTTTCCTACTTATTATTTCTTATCCTTCTTATTACATGTGTGTTTTTGTTGTAGTGCTTTTGCTACTTTTTATGTTTTTACTTCTTTGAAAGTACACACCACTTCCAGCCAAATATGTCCACAATTTTATGGTAAGTTTGGTGGATACGCACAAACTCACATATGAATATGCATTGTCACAGCTCTGTTGTTTTCAAAAGCATGCAACAACAACCACACGGCAATTTTCCAACGACGATTGAGGACGCATTTTCCAACCTACTTTAATGAAAATTGGCGCAGTTATATTTGAGAGCAATACCTTCTAATGGTGTGCTTAGTTTTAGAATTGGTTCAGTAGATGGAGAAGATGGAACAAAATTTATTTAAGCGTATTAATAATCTATATATCTATACTAATTATATAAAATTGATTGTATGGAAAATGTATGTAACGCGATAACTCAAAAAGTACTGGACCGATTTTCATAATTCTTTTTTTAAAATGTCATAAATTGTGAATTCTCGACAACCATGCGAATTTCTGAGACTTTAATACCTTTTTCCCGGTTTTAAATTAAAAAAAAACTCAAAAAAGCGCAAGCATAGACAGATTCGTTTGGTCAATTGTCGTGTTCAGTGGGCGCGTCGCAGTCGTCCCAGGCAGAGCAGCGCAGGCGACTCATATGTTTGTTTTTGCACAGTTTCTTGTTTGTCTCGGTGGCAATCAAAAATCTGTTTACACGTGCATAATATGCTATAACTCAAGAACGCCTGCACCTATACCTACGATATTGGCATCAAATGAAAGGTGTTGAGCAGGACTTCTACATAGAGTTATTTTCATTATGATGCATAGACATCCTCTACAGATATGGGTTAAAATATGGACCCGGATGACTCCGGAATGTTTTTGAACGATATTTGTATGATATTAAAGGTATTTAGCGGGAATTTAACACAGACCTATTTTCATTGTGATTTCCATGCCGGGTCTCCAGATATGGGCCAAAACGTGGACGCGGATGACCCAAGAATATTTCTGAGCGATATTGGTACCAAATGAAAGGTCTTGATGAGGACTTCGACATAGAACTATTTTGTTTGTGATGCCTAGGCCGGGTTCCCAAATATGGGTCAAAATGTGATCCAAGATTAACCCGGAATGTGTCTGAGCGATATTGGTATCCAGATATGGACCAACACGTGGACCCGGATGACCCAAGAATATTTATTTATTTATTTACTTATTTATTTATTTATTCAGTCTATGAACAATGATATTCTTACAGACTATTTACATTAAAATATGAGTTATTAAAAAATCAATAAATACCTAAACAGAAATAACAATTAAAAAAATGTGTTAAGGTTATGAATAAAAAACCATTTCGGTGATGGAAAATCAAGTTGGACAGAATTCGAGATGAAATTAAATTCACTTAGGGCTCTAGCCATGGGAGCATTGCGTGCATATTCCGTTCTGCAACTTATTACATAAAACGGCAAGTAATTCCTAAGATTACGCCGTGGGATATTAAAGTTAATTTTTTCCAAAAGAAGGGGGCAGTCAATGTCACCTCTAATGATGTTGAAAACAAATGAAAGTGAGAGAACAGTTCTTCTTGCTTCCAATGTCTTTAGATTAATTAAGAGCAAATGGGAATTATAGGATGGCATAGGTTCATTGAATTTAAGAGACCGTAAAGCAAATTTCAGGAAGACTTTTTGAACCCTCTCAATCATAGAAATATAACATTTGTGACTCGGCCTCCAAATAAAAGTAGCATATTCTAGGTTGGAACGAACGAAAGCTGTAAAAAGTAATTTAAGAGTGTATGGGTCAGAGAAGTTGGAGCTATTACGCCTCAGGAACCCTAAAACCGAGTAAGCTATTTCCGAGCGATGTGTGACCCCGGATTAACCCGGAATGTGTCTGAGCGATATTGGTCTCCAGATATGGGCCAACACATGGACCCGGATGACCCAAGAATATTTCTGAATATTTCTTTACCTTTACCTTTACCTTTACCTTTTCCCTACCCGGGACTATCCATCACCATCCGGGACCACAATTTGAGCCATCTCTGGAAGCCGACTTAGAAATCACAATGAAAATAGCTATGCGTTGAAGAACTGCTCAACGCCTTTCATTTGCTAGCAATATTGCTCGGAATCATTAAGGGGTCATCCGGGTCCACACTTTGAGCCATATCTTGGAACCCGGCCTAGGCATCACTATTTAAAGAGTCTTTTTTCAAGTTCTCCTCAACAGCTTTCATTTGACACCAATATCGATCAGAAACTTTCCGGGGCCACTCGGTTCCACGTTTTGACCCATATCTGGAGACCCGGCCTAGGCACCGCACTAAAAATAACTCTATGTTGAAGGCCTGCTCAACACCTTTCATTTGAGACCAATATTGCTCAAAGACTTCCTGGGTCACTCTGGGTCTACATTTGGGCCTGTATTCCGGGAAGTTCAAACTTTTCCGAAATTCTATATGCCCTATCACGTGCGCTTATACCATATGAATCTACTGTTAAAATTTCATAAAGATCGGTTGATTACTTTGGGAGTCCATAAATAACACACACACACACATATATATTCATTTTTATATAATAGATTAAATTAATGAGTTCCTAATGAAGAACAATTCCGCATGCAACCCTGTTAGAAAGGTTTGTTTCGTAATTAAATTAAATTAAATGTCATGATCAGAGAAATGTCATTAGCGTCAGGGTCCACTAAACAGGTTGGTTCGTCAGATCAGCTGAAGTCTTGTTCTCCTTCTTCTGCAAATTCTATACATGCATTCGTGTTTACGATTGGTAAAAGTTGTGAGCTGAATGTCAAATTATTTCGTCCTCCTTGCCGTTTTGACATTTCGCTCGCGGGAGTTTGATATTCAGCTCACGGCGTGTATGTGTTTATGTATCTTGAGCCGACCTGTTAAATGGGCCTTGATTAGCGTCATGAAAAATATTGATGTGTCAAGTAAATTAAATATGTCTGAACACCAAATCGATAAATGCTCAATCAAGCCCAATGGACGTAATTAATTTTTTATATCTGAACATGAAATAAGAACTAAATTTTATACAGAACAACGTTTTTCGAGTCACCTATGCAGTTATAATATAATATTGACTAGAGTGCGGCCTATGGTCGAAACTCGACTGTTTTTCTAGATGTCTTCTTATGACTAAAGTGCAACTATAAATTTTGTATAATAGTTTGTTGTTATTGTCACTGTTACTATTTTGTTGTTATTCCTATTGATGCTGCTCCTTTTGTTGCTACTGTCACTGCTACTATTTTGTTGTAGTTGATGTTGTTGTCATTACTCGTCTTCACAATTCTCCTAGCTACTTCTTTCTTTCTATTTCTGCTCTCTTCTTTCCTCAATTTCTTTCCTACTTATTATTTCTTATCCTTCTTATTACATGTGTGTTTTTGTTGTAGTGCTTTTGCTACTTTTTATGTTTTTACTTCTTTGAAAGTACACACCACTTCCAGCCAAACATGTCCACAATTTCATGGTAAGTTTGGTGGATACGCACAAACTCACATGTGAATATGCATTGTCACAGCTCTGTTGTTTTCAAAAGCATGCAACAACAACCACGCGGCAATTTTCCAACGACGATTGAGGACGCATTTTCCAACCTACTTTAATGAAAATTGGCGCAGTTATATTTGAGAGCAATACCTTCTAATGGTGTGCTTAGTTTTAGAATTGGTTCAGTAGACGGAGAAGATGGAACAAAATTTATTTAAGCGTATTAATAATCTATATATCTATACTAATTATATAAAATTGATTGTATGGAAAATGTATGTAACGCGATAACTCAAAAAGTACTTTACCGATTTTCATAATTCTTTTTTTTAAAATGTCATAAATTGTGAAGTCTCGACAACCATGCGCATTTCTGAGACTTTAAAATACCTTTTTCCCGGTTTTAAATTAAAAAAAACTCAAAAAA
>OY482675.1:14933457-15026538 GCA_960531455.1 Urophora cardui | reverse complement strand
AATAATAATAATAATAATAATAATAATAATAATAATAATAATAATAATAATAATAATAATAATAATAATAATAATAATAATAATAATAATAATAATAATAATAATAATAATAATAATAATAATAATAATAATAATAATAATAATAATAATAATAATAATAATAATAATAATAATAATAATAATAATAATAATAATAATAAATAATAATAATAATAATAATAATAATAATAATAATAATAATAATAATAATAATAATAATAATAATAATAATAATAATAATAATAATAATAATAATAATAATAATAATAATAATAATAATAATAATAATAATAATAATAATAATAATAATAATAATAATAATAATAATAATAATAATAATAATAATAATAATAATAATAATAATAATAATAATAATAATAATAATAATAATAATAATAATAATAATAATAATAATAATAATAATAATAATAATAATAATAATAATAATAATAATAATAATAATAATAATAATAATAATAATAATAATAATAATAATAATAATAATAATAATAATAATAATAATAATAATAATAATAATAATAATAATAATAATAATAATAATAATAATAATAATAATATAATAATAATAATAATAATAATAATAATAATAATAATAATAATAATAATAATAATAATAATAATAATAATAATAATAATAATAATAATAATAATAATAATAATAATAATAATAATAATAATAATAATAATAATAATAATAATAATAATAATAATAATAATAATAATAATAATAATAATAATAATAATAATAATAATAATAATAATAATAATAATAATAATAATAATAATAATAATAATAATAATAATAATAATAATAATAATAATAATAATAATAATAATAATAATAATAATAATAATAATAATAATAATAATAATAATAATAATAATAATAATAATAATAATAATAATAATAATAATAATAATAATAATAATAATAATAATAATAATAATAATAATAATAATAATAATAATAATAATAATAATAATAATAATAATAATAATAATAATAATAATAATAATAATAATAATAATAATAATAATAATAATAATAATAATAATAATAATAATAATAATAATAATAATAATAATAATAATAATAATAATAATAATAATAATAATAATAATAATAATAATAATAATAATAATAATAATAATAATAATAATAATAATAATAATAATAATAATAATAATAATAATAATAATAATAATAATAATAATAATAATAATAATAATAATAATAATAATAATAATAATAATAATAATAATAATAATAATAATAATAATAATAATAATAATAATAATAATAATAATAATAATAATAATAATAATAATAATAATAATAATAATAATAATAATAATAATAATAATAATAATAATAATAATAATAATAATAATAATAATAATAATAATAATAATAATAATAATAATAATAATAATAATAATAATAATAATAATAATAATAATAATAATAATAATAATAATAATAATAATAATAATAATAATAATAATAATAATAATAATAATAATAATAATAATAATAATAATAATAATAATAATAATAATAATAATAATAATAATAATAATAATAATAATAATAATAATAATAATAATAATAATAAAATAATAATAATAATAATAATAATAATAATAATAATAATAATAATAATAATAATAATAATAATAATAATAATAATAATAATAATAATAATAATAATAATAATAATAATAATAATAATAATAATAATAATAATAATAATAATAATAATAATAATAATAATAATAATAATAATAATAATAATAATAATAATAATAATAATAATAATAATAATAATAATAATAATAATAATAATAATAATAATAATAATAATAATAATAATAATAATAATAATAATAATAATAATAATAATAATAATAATAATAATAATAATAATAATAATAATAATAATAATAATAATAATAATAATAATAATAATAATAATAATAATAATAATAATAATAATAATAATAATAATAATAATAATAATAATAATAATAATAATAATAATAATAATAATAATAATAATAATAATAATAATAATAATAATAATAATAATAATAATAATAATAATAATAATAATAATAATAATAATAATAATAATAATAATAATAATAATAATAATAATAATAATAATAATAATAATAATAATAATAATAATAATAATAATAATAATAATAATAATAATAATAATAATAATAATAATAATAATAATAATAATAATAATAATAATAATAATAATAATAATAATAATAATAATAATAATAATAATAATAATAATAATAATAATAATAATAATAATAATAATAATAATAATAATAATAATAATAATAATAATAATAATAATAATAATAATAATAATAATAATAATAATAATAATAATAATAATAATAATAATAATAATAATAATAATAATAATAATAATAATAATAATAATAATAATAATAATAATAATAATAATAATAATAATAATAATAATAATAATAATAATAATAATAATAATAATAATAATAATAATAATAATAATAATAATAATAATAATAATAATAATAATAATAATAATAATAATAATAATAATAATAATAATAATAATAATAATAATAATAATAATAATAATAATAATAATAATAATAATAATAATAATAATAATAATAATAATAATAATAATAATAATAATAATAATAATAATAATAATAATAATAATAATAATAATAATAATAATAATAATAATAATAATAATAATAATAATAATAATAATAATAATAATAATAATAATAATAATAATAATAATAATAATAATAATAATAATAATAATAATAATAATAATAATAATAATAATAATAATAATAATAATAATAATAATAATAATAATAATAATAATAATAATAATAATAATAATAATAATAATAATAATAATAATAATAATAATAATAATAATAATAATAATAATAATAATAATAATAATAATAATAATAATAATAATAATAATAATAATAATAATAATAATAATAATAATAATAATAATAATAATAATAATAATAATAATAATAATAATAATAATAATAATAATAATAATAATAATAATAATAATAATAATAATAATAATAATAATAATAATAATAATAATAATAATAATAATAATAATAATAATAATAATAATAATAATAATAATAATAATAATAATAATAATAATAATAATAATAATAATAATAATAATAATAATAATAATAATAATAATAATAATAATAATAATAATAATAATAATAATAATAATAATAATAATAATAATAATAATAATAATAATAATAATAATAATAATAATAATAATAATAATAATAATAATAATAATAATAATAATAATAATAATAATAATAATAATAATAATAATAATAATAATAATAATAATAATAATAATAATAATAATAATAATAATAATAATAATAATAATAATAATAATAATAATAATAATAATAATAATAATAATAATAATAATAATAATAATAATAATAATAATAATAATAATAATAATAATAATAATAATAATAATAATAATAATAATAATAATAATAATAATAATAATAATAATAATAATAATAATAATAATAATAATAATAATAATAATAATAATAATAATAATAATAATAATAATAATAATAATAATAATAATAATAATAATAATAATAATAATAATAATAATAATAATAATAATAATAATAATAATAATAATAATAATAATAATAATAATAATAATAATAATAATAATAATAATAATAATAATAATAATAATAATAATAATAATAATAATAATAATAATAATAATAATAATAATAATAATAATAATAATAATAATAATAATAATAATAATAATAATAATAATAATAATAATAATAATAATAATAATAATAATAATAATAATAATAATAATAATAATAATAATAATAATAATAATAATAATAATAATAATAATAATAATAATAATAATAATAATAATAATAATAATAATAATAATAATAATAATAATAATAATAATAATAATAATAATAATAATAATAATAATAATAATAATAATAATAATAATAATAATAATAATAATAATAATAATAATAATAATAATAATAATAATAATAATAATAATAATAATAATAATAATAATAATAATAATAATAATAATAATAATAATAATAATAATAATAATAATAATAATAATAATAATAATAATAATAATAATAATAATAATAATAATAATAATAATAATAATAATAATAATAATAATAATAATAATAATAATAATAATAATAATAATAATAATAATAATAATAATAATAATAATAATAATAATAATAATAATAATAATAATAATAATAATAATAATAATAATAATAATAATAATAATAATAATAATAATAATAATAATAATAATAATAATAATAATAATAATAATAATAATAATAATAATAATAATAATAATAATAATAATAATAATAATAATAATAATAATAATAATAATAATAATAATAATAATAATAATAATAATAATAATAATAATAATAATAATAATAATAATAATAATAATAATAATAATAATAATAATAATAATAATAATAATAATAATAATAATAATAATAATAATAATAATAATAATAATAATAATAATAATAATAATAATAATAATAATAATAATAATAATAATAATAATAATAATAATAATAATAATAATAATAATAATAATAATAATAATAATAATAATAATAATAATAATAATAATAATAATAATAATAATAATAATAATAATAATAATAATAATAATAATAATAATAATAATAATAATAATAATAATAATAATAATAATAATAATAATAATAATAATAATAATAATAATAATAATAATAATAATAATAATAATAATAATAATAATAATAATAATAATAATAATAATAATAATAATAATAATAATAATAATAATAATAATAATAATAATAATAATAATAATAATAATAATAATAATAATAATAATAATAATAATAATAATAATAATAATAATAATAATAATAATAATAATAATAATAATAATAATAATAATAATAATAATAATAATAATAATAATAATAATAATAATAATAATAATAATAATAATAATAATAATAATAATAATAATAATAATAATAATAATAATAATAATAATAATAATAATAATAATAATAATAATAATAATAATAATAATAATAATAATAATAATAATAATAATAATAATAATAATAATAATAATAATAATAATAATAATAATAATAATAATAATAATAATAATAATAATAATAATAATAATAATAATAATAATAATAATAATAATAATAATAATAATAATAATAATAATAATAATAATAATAATAATAATAATAATAATAATAATAATAATAATAATAATAATAATAATAATAATAATAATAATAATAATAATAATAATAATAATAATAATAATAATAATAATAATAATAATAATAATAATAATAATAATAATAATAATAATAATAATAATAATAATAATAATAATAATAATAATAATAATAATAATAATAATAATAATAATAATAATAATAATAATAATAATAATAATAATAATAATAATAATAATAATAATAATAATAATAATAATAATAATAATAATAATAATAATAATAATAATAATAATAATAATAATAATAATAATAATAATAATAATAATAATAATAATAATAATAATAATAATAATAATAATAATAATAATAATAATAATAATAATAATAATAATAATAATAATAATAATAATAATAATAATAATAATAATAATAATAATAATAATAATAATAATAATAATAATAATAATAATAATAATAATAATAATAATAATAATAATAATAATAATAATAATAATAATAATAATAATAATAATAATAATAATAATAATAATAATAATAATAATAATAATAATAATAATAATAATAATAATAATAATAATAATAATAATAATAATAATAATAATAATAATAATAATAATAATAATAATAATAATAATAATAATAATAATAATAATAATAATAATAATAATAATAATAATAATAATAATAATAATAATAATAATAATAATAATAATAATAATAATAATAATAATAATAATAATAATAATAATAATAATAATAATAATAATAATAATAATAATAATAATAATAATAATAATAATAATAATAATAATAATAATAATAATAATAATAATAATAATAATAATAATAATAATAATAATAATAATAATAATAATAATAATAATAATAATAATAATAATAATAATAATAATAATAATAATAATAATAATAATAATAATAATAATAATAATAATAATAATAATAATAATAATAATAATAATAATAATAATAATAATAATAATAATAATAATAATAATAATAATAATAATAATAATAATAATAATAATAATAATAATAATAATAATAATAATAATAATAATAATAATAATAATAATAATAATAATAATAATAATAATAATAATAATAATAATAATAATAATAATAATAATAATAATAATAATAATAATAATAATAATAATAATAATAATAATAATAATAATAATAATAATAATAATAATAATAATAATAATAATAATAATAATAATAATAATAATAATAATAATAATAATAATAATAATAATAATAATAATAATAATAATAATAATAATAATAATAATAATAATAATAATAATAATAATAATAATAATAATAATAATAATAATAATAATAATAATAATAATAATAATAATAATAATAATAATAATAATAATAATAATAATAATAATAATAATAATAATAATAATAATAATAATAATAATAATAATAATAATAATAATAATAATAATAATAATAATAATAATAATAATAATAATAATAATAATAATAATAATAATAATAATAATAATAATAATAATAATAATAATAATAATAATAATAATAATAATAATAATAATAATAATAATAATAATAATAATAATAATAATAATAATAATAATAATAATAATAATAATAATAATAATAATAATAATAATAATAATAATAATAATAATAATAATAATAATAATAATAATAATAATAATAATAATAATAATAATAATAATAATAATAATAATAATAATAATAATAATAATAATAATAATAATAATAATAATAATAATAATAATAATAATAATAATAATAATAATAATAATAATAATAATAATAATAATAATAATAATAATAATAATAATAATAATAATAATAATAATAATAATAATAATAATAATAATAATAATAATAATAATAATAATAATAATAATAATAATAATAATAATAATAATAATAATAATAATAATAATAATAATAATAATAATAATAATAATAATAATAATAATAATAATAATAATAATAATAATAATAATAATAATAATAATAATAATAATAATAATAATAATAATAATAATAATAATAATAATAATAATAATAATAATAATAATAATAATAATAATAATAATAATAATAATAATAATAATAATAATAATAATAATAATAATAATAATAATAATAATAATAATAATAATAATAATAATAATAATAATAATAATAATAATAATAATAATAATAATAATAATAATAATAATAATAATAATAATAATAATAATAATAATAATAATAATAATAATAATAATAATAATAATAATAATAATAATAATAATAATAATAATAATAATAATAATAATAATAATAATAATAATAATAATAATAATAATAATAATAATAATAATAATAATAATAATAATAATAATAATAATAATAATAATAATAATAATAATAATAATAATAATAATAATAATAATAATAATAATAATAATAATAATAATAATAATAATAATAATAATAATAATAATAATAATAATAATAATAATAATAATAATAATAATAATAATAATAATAATAATAATAATAATAATAATAATAATAATAATAATAATAATAATAATAATAATAATAATAATAATAATAATAATAATAATAATAATAATAATAATAATAATAATAATAATAATAATAATAATAATAATAATAATAATAATAATAATAATAATAATAATAATAATAATAATAATAATAATAATAATAATAATAATAATAATAATAATAATAATAATAATAATAATAATAATAATAATAATAATAATAATAATAATAATAATAATAATAATAATAATAATAATAATAATAATAATAATAATAATAATAATAATAATAATAATAATAATAATAATAATAATAATAATAATAATAATAATAATAATAATAATAATAATAATAATAATAATAATAATAATAATAATAATAATAATAATAATAATAATAATAATAATAATAATAATAATAATAATAATAATAATAATAATAATAATAATAATAATAATAATAATAATAATAATAATAATAATAATAATAATAATAATAATAATAATAATAATAATAATAATAATAATAATAATAATAATAATAATAATAATAATAATAATAATAATAATAATAATAATAATAATAATAATAATAATAATAATAATAATAATAATAATAATAATAATAATAATAATAATAATAATAATAATAATAATAATAATAATAATAATAATAATAATAATAATAATAATAATAATAATAATAATAATAATAATAATAATAATAATAATAATAATAATAATAATAATAATAATAATAATAATAATAATAATAATAATAATAATAATAATAATAATAATAATAATAATAATAATAATAATAATAATAATAATAATAATAATAATAATAATAATAATAATAATAATAATAATAATAATAATAATAATAATAATAATAATAATAATAATAATAATAATAATAATAATAATAATAATAATAATAATAATAATAATAATAATAATAATAATAATAATAATAATAATAATAATAATAATAATAATAATAATAATAATAATAATAATAATAATAATAATAATAATAATAATAATAATAATAATAATAATAATAATAATAATAATAATAATAATAATAATAATAATAATAATAATAATAATAATAATAATAATAATAATAATAATAATAATAATAATAATAATAATAATAATAATAATAATAATAATAATAATAATAATAATAATAATAATAATAATAATAATAATAATAATAATAATAATAATAATAATAATAATAATAATAATAATAATAATAATAATAATAATAATAATAATAATAATAATAATAATAATAATAATAATAATAATAATAATAATAATAATAATAATAATAATAATAATAATAATAATAATAATAATAATAATAATAATAATAATAATAATAATAATAATAATAATAATAATAATAATAATAATAATAATAATAATAATAATAATAATAATAATAATAATAATAATAATAATAATAATAATAATAATAATAATAATAATAATAATAATAATAATAATAATAATAATAATAATAATAATAATAATAATAATAATAATAATAATAATAATAATAATAATAATAATAATAATAATAATAATAATAATAATAATAATAATAATAATAATAATAATAATAATAATAATAATAATAATAATAATAATAATAATAATAATAATAATAATAATAATAATAATAATAATAATAATAATAATAATAATAATAATAATAATAATAATAATAATAATAATAATAATAATAATAATAATAATAATAATAATAATAATAATAATAATAATAATAATAATAATAATAATAATAATAATAATAATAATAATAATAATAATAATAATAATAATAATAATAATAATAATAATAATAATAATAATAATAATAATAATAATAATAATAATAATAATAATAATAATAATAATAATAATAATAATAATAATAATAATAATAATAATAATAATAATAATAATAATAATAATAATAATAATAATAATAATAATAATAATAATAATAATAATAATAATAATAATAATAATAATAATAATAATAATAATAATAATAATAATAATAATAATAATAATAATAATAATAATAATAATAATAATAATAATAATAATAATAATAATAATAATAATAATAATAATAATAATAATAATAATAATAATAATAATAATAATAATAATAATAATAATAATAATAATAATAATAATAATAATAATAATAATAATAATAATAATAATAATAATAATAATAATAATAATAATAATAATAATAATAATAATAATAATAATAATAATAATAATAATAATAATAATAATAATAATAATAATAATAATAATAATAATAATAATAATAATAATAATAATAATAATAATAATAATAATAATAATAATAATAATAATAATAATAATAATAATAATAATAATAATAATAATAATAATAATAATAATAATAATAATAATAATAATAATAATAATAATAATAATAATAATAATAATAATAATAATAATAATAATAATAATAATAATAATAATAATAATAATAATAATAATAATAATAATAATAATAATAATAATAATAATAATAATAATAATAATAATAATAATAATAATAATAATAATAATAATAATAATAATAATAATAATAATAATAATAATAATAATAATAATAATAATAATAATAATAATAATAATAATAATAATAATAATAATAATAATAATAATACAGTCGAGTCTGGATATAGTGAACCCCCGCTATAGTGAATACCTCGATATAGTGAACACCGAAATATTTACATGGAGTACTCTAAATAGTGAACTATCGAAAGTCTCTAAATAGTGAACAAAATTTTAAACGCAAAAGTTAGCATGAAGTGACAAACAAAAAACAAAAATTAACCAGAAATATGTATGTAAAATCGGGTATTCTCGAAAATGCTTATTTTATGTTTATTCCTGGAAAATCTGATTCCATTTGATGCCAGTGTTTATTTGCTTCCTGTCGGATGCAGACCGCTTCTGAGTGAATGTGTGTTCTTTTATCTGTTTCTAAAAGTTTTTGCGTGTTAATAATCTAAGTTTTATTATGCCTGCGAGGAAATTCCTTTCGTTAAAGCAAAAACCTGAAATTGTTGGGGAAATCGAAAGAGGCACTAGTGTTTCATCCTTGGCAAATACGTATGGTGTGCCAAATCCACAATTTCGGGAATAAAAAAATTCTCGTAATTGCATGACCGCAACACTACTGATTTGCTGGCATACTAGCATTGACAAGCCTGCGCAAGAAAGCGGTCCAAAAATCACTTTCCGAACGCAAGAAGCAAACATCTATTCGCGAATTCTTTAAATAAACATTTGTATTTTCCAAAGTATTAATCAATTCCAATGATACGTTAATCTTACATTTACAGACATGAATTTTTATCAAATAAACTTGTTATTTAAAAAACAAAAATGTCAACCTTAATATAGTGAACAGCCTGGATACTATGAACAGGCCGTGCAAAAATTAGTTCACTATATCCAGACTCGACTGTAATAATAATAATAATAATAATAATAATAATAATAATAATAATAATAATAATAATAATAATAATAATAATAATAATAATAATAATAATAATAATAATAATAATAATAATAATAATAATAATAATAATAATAATAATAATAATAATAATAATAATAATAATAATAATAATAATAATAATAATAATAATAATAATAATAATAATAATAATAATAATAATAATAATAATAATAATAATAATAATAATAATAATAATAATAATAATAATAATAATAATAATAATAATAATAATAATAATAATAATAATAATAATAATAATAATAATAATAATAATAATAATAATAATAATAATAATAATAATAATAATAATAATAATAATAATAATAATAATAATAATAATAATAATAATAATAATAATAATAATAATAATAATAATAATAATAATAATAATAATAATAATAATAATAATAATAATAATAATAATAATAATAATAATAATAATAATAATAATAATAATAATAATAATAATAATAATAATAATAATAATAATAATAATAATAATAATAATAATAATAATAATAATAATGATAATAATAATAATAATAATAATAATAATAATAATAATAATAATAATGATAATAATAATAATAATAATAATAATAATAATAATAATAATAATAATAATAATAATAATAATAATAATAATAATAATAATAATAATAATAATAATAATAATAATAATAATAATAATAATAATAATAATAATAATAATAATAATAATAATAATAATAATAATAATAATAATAATAATAATAATAATAATAATAATAATAATAATAATAATAATAATAATAATAATAATAATAATAATAATAATAATAATAATAATAATAATAATAATAATAATAATAATAATAATAATAATAATAATAATAATAATAATAATAATAATAATAATAATAATAATAATAATAATAATAATAATAATAATAATAATAATAATAATAATAATAATAATAATAATAATAATAATAATAATAATAATAATAATAATAATAATAATAATAATAATAATAATAATAATAATAATAATAATAATAATAATAATAATAATAATAATAATAATAATAATAATAATAATAATAATAATAATAATAATAATAATAATAATAATAATAATAATAATAATAATAATAATAATAATAATAATAATAATAATAATAATAATAATAATAATAATAATAATAATAATAATAATAATAATAATACAGTCGAGTCTGGATATAGTGAACCCCCGCTATAGTGAATACCTCGATATAGTGAACACCGAAATATTTACATGGAGTACTCTAAATAGTGAACTATCGAAAGTCTCTAAATAGTGAACAAAATTTTAAACGCAAAAGTTAGCATGAAGTGACAAACAAAAAACAAAAATTAACCAGAAATATGTATGTAAAATCGGGTATTCTCGAAAATGCTTATTTTATGTTTATTCCTGGAAAATCTGATTCCATTTGATGCCAGTGTTTATTTGCTTCCTGTCGGATGCAGACCGCTTCTGAGTGAATGTGTGTTCTTTTATCTGTTTCTAAAAGTTTTTGCGTGTTAATAATCTAAGTTTTATTATGCCTGCGAGGAAATTCCTTTCGTTAAAGCAAAAACCTGAAATTGTTGGGGAAATCGAAAGAGGCACTAGTGTTTCATCCTTGGCAAATACGTATGGTGTGCCAAATCCACAATTTCGGGAATAAAAAAATTCTCGTAATTGCATGACCGCAACACTACTGATTTGCTGGCATACTAGCATTGACAAGCCTGCGCAAGAAAGCGGTCCAAAAATCACTTTCCGAACGCAAGAAGCAAACATCTATTCGCGAATTCTTTAAATAAACATTTGTATTTTCCAAAGTATTAATCAATTCCAATGATACGTTAATCTTACATTTACAGACATGAATTTTTATCAAATAAACTTGTTATTTAAAAAACAAAAATGTCAACCTTAATATAGTGAACAGCCTGGATACTATGAACAGGCCGTGCAAAAATTAGTTCACTATATCCAGACTCGACTGTAATAATAATAATAATAATAATAATAATAATAATAATAATAATAATAATAATAATAATAATAATAATAATAATAATAATAATAATAATAATAATAATAATAATAATAATAATAATAATAATAATAATAATAATAATAATAATAATAATAATAATAATAATAATAATAATAATAATAATAATAATAATAATAATAATAATAATAATAATAATAATAATAATAATAATAATAATAATAATAATAATAATAATAATAATAATAATAATAATAATAATAATAATAATAATAATAATAATAATAATAATAATAATAATAATAATAATAATAATAATAATAATAATAATAATAATAATAATAATAATAATAATAATAATAATAATAATAATAATAATAATAATAATAATAATAATAATAATAATAATAATAATAATAATAATAATAATAATAATAATAATAATAATAATAATAATAATAATAATAATAATAATAATAATAATAATAATAATAATAATAATAATAATAATAATAATAATAATAATAATAATAATAATAATAATAATAATAATAATAATAATAATAATAATAATAATAATAATAATAATAATAATAATAATAATAATAATAATAATAATAATAATAATAATAATAATAATAATAATAATAATAATAATAATAATAATAATAATAATAATAATAATAATAATAATAATAATAATAATAATAATAATAATAATAATAATAATAATAATAATAATAATAATAATAATAATAATAATAATAATAATAATAATAATAATAATAATGATAATAATAATAATAATAATAATAATAATAATAATAATAATGATAATAATAATAATAATAATAATAATAATAATAATAATAATAATAATAATAATAATAATAATAATAATAATAATAATAATAATAATAATAATAATAATAATAATAATAATAATAATAATAATAATAATAATAATAATAATAATAATAATAATAATAATAATAATAATAATAATAATAATAACAACAATAATAATAATAATAATAATAATAATAATAATAATAATAATAATAATAATAACAATAATAATAATAACAATAATAATAATAATAATAATAATAATAATAATAATAATAATAATAATAATAATAACAATAATAATAATAATAATAATAATAATAATAATAATAATAATAATAATAATAATAATAATAATAATAATAATAATAATAACAATAATAATAATAATAATAATAATAATAATAATAATAACAATAATAATAATAATAATAATAATAATAATAATAATAATAATAATAATAATAATAATAATAATAATAATAATAATAATAATAATAATAATAATAATAATAATAATAATAATAATAATAATAATAATAATAATAATAATAATAATAATAATAATAATAATAATAATAATAATAATAATAATAATAATAATAATAATAATAATAATAATAATAATAATAATAATAATAATAATAATAATAATAATAATAATAATAATAATAATAATAATAATAATAATAATAATAATAATAATAATAATAATAATAATAATAATAATAATAATAATAATAATAATAATAATAATAATAATAATAATAATAATAATAATAATAATAATAATAATAATAATAATAATAATAATAATAATAATAATAATAATAATAATAATAATAATACACTGGCACGTTTATAACTCTGACGAGTTTTATGGCCGAGCTTCTCTCCCAATTCGACGCGTGCTCCTTAACTTTTGTTTTTCCTACAAATTGGGTGGACCTACAGTAGATGCGTTTTTTTTCGGCAAAGTTTCTCAGATCTTCCGCCCGGCCACAGAATATTAAAATAGGATGTTGTATGATAACTAAGCTGATTTTTATTTTTTTTAGACAAAAAACTGAGTGGGCTACTCCAAAAACAGCGATTTTTTTTAAAATTCCATAATAGGTTTAGATTCATATATGAAAAAACCACAGAATAAAAAATAAAAAAACAAAAGATACATATTCGCATGTACAATTAACGGCTTAATCGAACGGTGTACTCAGTTTTTTAGTGCGAGCTATAGGGAAGGTACCAATACCACCTAAATTGGAATTTTATTTTTTTTTGGTCAGGGATTTTCAAGTTTGGACCCTAGGATTTTCAAGATACCTTAAATTTCTTTTTAATCAAAATATACAGGAGTCTGAGCAAATTAATGCAGTTTTCAGAAAAGTTTATTTGATCGAAATCGAGCTTTTTTTATCCAAGCTACTTTGGTTTAAGTGAAACATTCCAAAATCACTTTCATATTAAACAACATTCTTTTTACATATATGTAAATAATAAATTTTCGAATTTTGTACTTGCAACAAAAAAAAATGTTTTTCAATATGAAAGTGATTTTGGAATGTTTCATTTAAACCAAAGTAGCTTGGATAAAAAAAGCTCGATTTCGATCAAATAAACTTTTCTGAAAACTGCATTAATTTGCGCAGATTCCTGTGTATTTTGATTAAAAAGAGATTTAAGCTATCTTGAAAATACCATGGTCCAAACTTGAAAATCCTTGACTAAAAAAAAATAAAATTCCACTTTAGGTGGTCTTGGTACCTTCCCTATGGCTCGCACTTAAAAACTGAGTACACCATTCGATTAAGCCGTTAATTGTACATGAGAATATGTATCTTTTGTTTTTGTATTTTTAATTCTGTGGTTTTTTTCATATATGAATCTAAACCTTTCATGGAATTTAAAAAAAATCGCTGTTTTTGGGGTAGTCCACTCAGTTTTTTGTCTAAAAAAAATAAAAATCAGCTTAGTTATCCTACAACATCCTATTTTCATATTCTGTGGCCGGAGGGGTATTTTAGATAAAAAAAAACGCATCTAACCTACAGTTTAATGCCGGCTCCGAACGGCGAATGCATTTTTTGTGAGAAGCTTTTTCATGGCAGAATTACACTCGAAGGGTATGCCGCCCACCGCCGAGAGGTGACCGCTGTTTTACTAATTAGAAGAAAATTATGCCGTTTGCTCGGACTGGAGTTAGAACCCGAGACCTCTGGTATGTCAGGCGAGCACTCTACACACTACAAGACAGCGGCCACAACTAATTATGTATTGCTTTAACTCAAAATTAGTTACCTGTCAAGGTGGTTTGAAATATATCGCACACTAAATCAAAAGCGTTACAACTCAAAATTTTTCGAAATCGCGTTTCTTCCATAAATTGGTACACAGAATATATCTCTAGCGGCTGCCAAAAAATCTTTTCCATCAGTCTTTTTTAACTGAGAAATAACTATTATACGTAGCCTTTTCCCATATCATTGCCTATAAAAATTAAAAACTTTTTTGCCTCCTGAAAATTTTTGAATTTTGAGTTGTAACGCTTTTTCATTTAGTGTGCGATATATTATTTGAAAATATTTAAGCCCTGCCGGTTTCAGCACGGTTAAAACAGTTTTGTAACATTTTTTGTATTTTTGCATAACAACATTCGCGATTCCTATAAAAAAATCGATAATGAAAATTTTTTGTTTTTTCAATACTAATAACTATTAATTGCATACCTTCAAATAACATTGTTACAAATGGAGCTATTTTCCTTCAACTCTTGTAAATCGCATACTGGAAAATAACTCACAACTGGACCGTTTTTGGTTTCCTGACGAACCAGTTGCTCAGAAACGAATCTCTGGCAAGATTGCGTTTAAGATTGCGGATTTTTGGAACACGAACACCATGTACCTACATTTTTTCCAACTGACTTACGTTGATACTCTTATACCACGTTATTCTGAAATTATAGAACAAACATTAAATTATAAAAAAGTGAAGGTAAAAGTTCTTTCACTGAGCAGCTTGGCTCATCAAAAAGCATCTCCATAATTTCGGGGACTGCAACTATAGGTGTTACAGCCGCAGTACCACTTCTCTCTATAACCAATTTTATGCGGTTTACTTCTATTTCCTTTTTAAATAGACTCATATGGCGTTTACTTACTTTGTTCATATTTGAAATATACTTATATGTTTTTATTTATTTCTCAATTATATTATTTATTAAATTACTAATAGATATGCACTTTCTTATACGCGCGACAGCTGTTAAAAATTAGTGACGATAGCTCGTTACTTCGTCGATCACACGATATCGATACAATTTATTTATTTTCTTATACGACGATTTGAATTTACACAAAAAAGAATACGGAGATAAATCGCGCGACTATTTCGATTGTAAAATGTGATTTGGAGTATACATATATACCGAGGAGACGACGGGTACTAAAGAGTATAAATTTGAGGAACATTAAGGAATCAGAAATTTTATTACCGCTGCAGAGGTACCTACATACATACGTATTTTTGTTTTATAGTATTTTAAAAAACCCCACAATGTTGTGGAACCTTTTTATGAAGTAGTAAATTTTAGTATTTTACTGATGAAATATTTGCTGTATCCTAAATCTTACAAATTGAGATTTTGCTAAAATATTATGTATGCATATCTATGTATACAAACTACAAATATATTATCGAAAAAATCGCATTCCAAAGTAACTATAAAAGTAAATCGTAATATATAAAATATCGTATCTACTTATGTATGTCATTGCTTATATTATTATTTATTTGCTTTTAAGGTCGCTTACACATTCATTAAGTAATTTTCATCCAACTTGTAAATAAATAAATCAATACATATATCGATATGTGCCTGCCTCAATTATGATTCATCGACACGTTTACATTATATAAACATCGATAGTTGGCAGTCGTACCATCACCAAAGGAAATTGACAGCTGTTATTATTTTGGTTTTTTTTATTTGCAGCTGTATCAAAAAATAATACATGTGAGTGAAAAAAGTTATTTTAATAATATTGCCCAACTAACTACTAATAATAATCTCTTGCATTTCAGGTTGTTTATTCTTGTGTATTATTTACACGGGTTCTTGCCCATTAGCGGAATTACATAGTTCTTTAAAGAGACAACATGACATGAATGTCAGATGTTTGCACCACCGCAATACCCGAAAATAGATTTCACCTACAATGCGATTTCTTCATACTATGGACTATACTATTATAATGAAGGATTGATGCCAATGGATGTAGCCATAATTCGGTTTAAGGGAGCGCCAGTAATTTTTATCTCCGACAATGGAGGATCATATAAACAAGTGCGTTTGCAAGCGTCTGTTGCTTTGAGAAAAGAAGAAGCGAGTGCAAATAAAATTCATTTGGACTATTTTACTGTTGATTTCAATGAGGAGCTTTCAGCAGGATTTTGAAAGACAACTACGATAAATAATTATTTATTGACTACGCGTCCTTTTTACACAACGAATAGTGATACCAATTATTGTAGCTCACTACCCCAGCGTATTATTCAGAATAACACCATCGGGGGAGGAAATCGTGATTTACTTATTCCAGCTGGACTAACAGTTTCAAAATTTAGTAATGTACATTTTATGTCTGTGTCCATACCCAAGGTAGGGGTAAGATGTGATCAAATGTTCAAATGCACCATATTCAGGGTATTTTCAATATGAATCCTTTTTCCATATTACGGTTTGCCATGTGGTTTTGAAATTTCTAACACAAAAGCAAATAATCGCTCAAGTTCATGGATTCTCAATGCCTGTGACTGTAATCATTCACAGCACATGCAAACAGAATTATTGGAAAGTGGTTAATGCCATGCATCCGATTTATGAGATTTAATTAATTAATTAATATGTATTAAAAGAAAGAGTACTCAATAAGAGTAATATTTTGCGTACATTATATAAAAGTTTACTCCACATCATGTTTGAGTTAAATGTACATATGTGGCTTGTTGTAAGCCAAGGCTGTTATTTTTTCAAATGCCGAGCATTTATTTATTTTAATGTAAATTAAAAGTAAAATTACTCTATTAGTTTTGCGTTGTTATAAAAGATTTAGGAAAAAATTTTAATTTTGCAAAATTTCGTAGCTAAATGCATAATGCTTGAGTAAAAAGTATGTAGGTACGGAATTAGGTAATGTTGTAAACCATGACTTTTTTAAGAAAATTCTAATATTGATGAATATTAATTGTATATTAAATAAAAACTTTATCAATTAGATTTCTCTCTGTACTAAGATAAAAAAAATAAATATATTTCTAGAAATTTTGAAGTTTTGTGTTTGTATTCTTGCGTGAATTATATGTACGAAATGTATAAATATGTACTTATGTACGTAGGTATGTATAGTTATGAAAACGATGTTCTTCATTATATTATGGAAATTAATTGCAACCCTTTTGGGTACAATTGGTAATAATTGTTCAACATTTATACCCTTTCTTTAAACTACATATGTACATATGTATGTATATAGAGACTGAGGTTTAACAAGCTTGTTTAATCGTGAATTTTGAGACTTGCAAAGAGTCTGAGGATATTGGTGTATAATTAGGGCATTTGTGTATAATTGGGACGGTAATTATAATGAAAAAGGATTCAAACTGCAACCTTCTGTTTTATTCGTTATTTAAAATATATAGATATGTACAACGTGGTCATTTACTATGCACCGGTCAGACCGGTCCGGTCTTAATGATATATGGCATAGGTACAAAGATAACTTAAGCGATATTAAATCCTTTTTTTAATATTTCCATTTTAATTGAGGTTTGGCCACTTTTTTTGCCTCATATATGAATGCATACATATGAACTAGGTTAATAAATATGCAGTTTATAGTTTGTAAGCTTTAATTTCATAAAATAATTATAAAACTTGTATTTTCAAAGACTTTATGCCCTCTTAGGTACAATTTGTCTACAATTATACCCAGTGGCGTAGTAACGGGGAGTTTTGGGGACAACCCCCCCCCCCCCCCGAAACATTCGTTTTGACCATAAAACCATCTTTGACTTTATTAGCATACATTTCTTTTTCAGGAAAAAATCAATGAGAATAGTAATTTTTCGAAATTGGTAATTCGAAATTTAGCGCTTTTTCACGAAGTATTACTTATAATTCTAGCGTTTATTGAGCCGTAGGAAAGTGCAACAAGAACCGCAGGAATTTTACCACAATTTATATTCTTTGTACTTATATTCGCTCTTTTGTGGTAAAATTCCTACGGTTCCTGCACTTCCCTACGGCTCAACAAACGCTACAATTATTATACGGTATTGCTGTTATTAACATGCTAATAACAGAAAAGTAACGCCAATTATTTAAATTTCAAGTTTTCTTTCAATTACTTATCATCTTAATCAAATAATATTAGTATAAACTACCTAAAATGGGAATAAATATGCAATGTATAAGAGTATCTGAACTTGAGATTTTACTTAATGTCTGTCAAAATGGAATATTAAAAAACTAAATTATATAAGAAAATTATTATTTATAACCGTAGCACATAGGTAGAAATATTTTATTGTGTACATCTATTCCAAATTGCTTGTTTAATGCAAAATTTTAATAATTTGTGTTAAAAGTAGAGCTCTCGATTTTTTTTTTGAACATTTTCGAGTAGCCCGAACAGTTGTTGCTCAAATGCTCGAAGAGTTGTTTGTTTGTTTATTACCCGTATGTTTGTACGGGCATTTGAACAATTCGGGTATTTTGAAGTTTGTTTTTTTCTTTTGTTTATTATTATTTTTTTTCTTTATATGTAGTTGTTTTTATTTTAGTTTTTCCGATACACATTTTTTTTGTTTGTAAGCTCGAATGCTCGAATGTTTGTACGGGCATTTGAACAACAAACGGGCTTCAAACAAAAACGATCAGATCGAATTTCTCGATACCCGGGTATCTAGGGCTCTAGTTAAAAGTCGATTTTATTGAAAAATATATACAGTGACTCAAAAAAAAAAAATCATACGCCAGAGTTTTTAAATTTATTTCAAACAGTTCTGTCGAAAATTTGACTCTCTTATTTTCGTTTAAAAATGTAAACAATTTTTCAATAAAAATCGCCTTAAGCAGGATTTCTAAGCTTATGGAAAAATCCGAAAAATCGTAGATATTTCTAAAAGTGGATTAAAAATTTCAAAGCGCGGCCAGAATTTATAGAAGATTTTGAGGAGATTTCTAAGTGTACTGTTATATAGCCAACCAATTTTAGTGTAAAAAGTGCTATTCTCAATGCTGTAAAAATTTCCGTCGATTTTAGTAATTTTTTTCTGTAGGGTGTTTGCGTTATATGTACGTGAGACCGTTCCAATTAAAATTTCCGAAAAGCCAATGAAATTTTTCAAAAAGTTGAATGTTGCATATTATTATATTACAATTGAATGAGCTGCAAAATTGCATACTCAAAAATCTTCTAAAAAATGTAGCTTTATAATTCTTAGCCCCTTTTTATGATAAGTACTTCCTTAACTTTGAAAAATTGGAAATACTAAAAATACTGCCTAAAAAGTTAACAATAATCGCTGCTAAATATCTGGGTTACTTTCGAGCATCACCTACATTAACCAAGATATGCGTTAGAAATATAAACATTAAAATTAAATATAAAGCACAAAAAGAAAATTATTGTAGGTACATATGAAAAACCCTGTATCTAGTAGTGAAGTGCGGATTTGTGCGACGTAATTTTTTGTCGGCTAACTACTAATTGTACTAGATATCATGTCCGAGGGTTAATTTGACTGAGTCTGACAGAGCAACATAACAAAACCAATTTTTAACAGGAAAAAGAGTGATAATTTTATTTTAAATATCCCAACTTTAAAAGCTTAACAGCCTTATTCATAAAAAAATCCTATAACACATTATAAACGCTCAATAGTAAAAACTCTTTTTAACTTTATAAAGCCGTTATAATGCACATTATTCATAAACGATTTATAAAGGTTTTATTACTATCATTGATTTATAAGTTTTTTGCTGTCCAAAATCAAAATAAATGTGGCAATGTTGGTTAAAAAAAATGTCAACCTGACAAAAAATTACAATTTTAAAATAAACAAATATGTCAATAAATGTATTCAAATTCGAAAAACATCAACGAATGCGGAAAATAAAAGGGTAATGCAGTGAAAAGGCGAGTAGAGGAGACAACTGGGCTTGCTTAGCAAGTGCCACCGCTACCCTCATACAATTTAAAGCTCAAATTAGTTATGCAGTAACAGTATCGTTATAAAACAGCTGATCAACCAATCTTATGGGAAACAATATATTTGATTAGTGATTCGCTAGTCGGTAACGCTATCGGTAAGAACCAAATGAATTTTAGTTTTCAGCCGTAACGATAACCAGCTGATCGATTGTTTGTTTCCGTTGTTCACTGTCATGACCCAATAATTATATGGTCGTAGCAATCAAAAGAGAACACGCAATTAACATTAAAACAAAATATGATATTTTCGCAAACTAAAAAACCAAAAGAAGAAGAGCGACTCTATTGCTATGGTCACCTTTATTGGGCTATGATCACTGTTCAGCTGTTTACTGTTACTGCACCAATAATCGACCAAATTAATACCGATACTGTTGCTATTATGGAAATAAAGTTAATGCATAACTAATTTAAGCTTAAACCCCTGCGAAGTACGATTTGCCTCTTCCATATGTATTAGGGATGGGCAAATTTGAAAAATATATCGATATATATTATATCGATATTTCAAAAAACATCGATATATGCCGTGTAAAAACATCGATATATCAATATATCGAAAGGGGCGGCTTTAAATTAAGGAACCACGTCCCGCTAAAAACCACTTCTTCACGGGGTTAGAGGTGCTCTCACAGATCTCAAAACTGAAATCCAAACTTGCCGGAGACTTATAGTTTACTAGATATTTGTTGTTAGAGTTCGATGGGTCTACAGATATTCTACGAATCCTGAAGTATAAACATAAAAATCATTAAGAATTGCTTGAAGAAGAAAGTAATGTAAATTCAAGCACCCGAACATTATGGTTATACCACTTCTTAAAAAATGTTCTGGTGTTAAATTCAAAGCGAATCAGAAATTTATGAAAAATATCGAATTTGGCTCGAAATGGCAAAAAATTATCGATTATCGATGCACGGTAATTCAAAATATCGTCGATATTATCGGCTGTACTATTTTAAAAATATCGATATATTGATATATCGATATATATCGCCCAACCCTAATATGTATTTGCAAATACTCTTTGCGTTGTACAATACTCACAGCACAGTTCAAATGCCGCTACGAATAAATCCCCTATTCTTCATTTGGAGTACGAATACCATTTGTATTTGTTCTGTTCGATCAAATAGTATACACTAAGTTCGCGCCACGCTACAAGTAGGGAAAATAATCTGGCCTACTTGGAGTGTGTTTACGCAATTCCTCGAAGGTCCGCGAGTAGTGTACACTATATAACCTTTTTCGCTGAAAATAAATACTGTGGTAGTGCGTTTATTAGTGAAAGACAAGTACAAGTAGATAATATAATTGGACGGCCGAAAATACAAATACAGTAGTCTGACTTAGCCCGTTGAGATCACCTGCGTCGTCTTGAATCTGTTCGGATTATAGAATACATGCAAACATAGATACTTAGCAGTTCAAATGAATTTTAATGGCACACATATCTCACTTCTTTTCGACCCCAACATCGCAAAGCCACTATCACCTGCAATATCGCTGAAGTCCCTAAACCTCGTTTATTGAGATATAATCTTTTACTAAATTAACTATCCTTTTACGCTGTCCTTGGTAAAACAACAAGAATGCGCCAGTCCTTACACGATACCCTTTTTCCTTGCGAAAGGTGCCCCGAGTCATGTTTATTGCAAGATCTAAGCAGTATTCGAGGTAAGGAGTTGCATATTCAGTAGAATATTCAGTATAAAAAATACCTTGAAACTGGATTCAAAAGCCATTGCCTGAAAAATTAACTGAATACGCAGTGAAGGCATCAGTGCTATTGAGGCCTTCAGGCCTTTTTTCATACAGAAACTCTCCCTTCTCTTTCGGCAGTTTTTAGGTCGAAAGGGAAAGTTCAGATTTTGGAACTACATCTCTACTGAATAATAAAATAATTGCCCCTTTCGATTCACAATTTCTCTTTATAGCGAGCAGAGAAATCGTGAATCGAAAGCGGCTATAACATTGCACTGGCACGTTTATAACACTGACGAGTTTCATGGCCGAGCTTCTCTCGTAATTCATGGTGTGCTCCTTAACTTTTGGTTTTCCTACCAATTGGGTGGACCTACAGTTTTATGCCGGCTCCGAAAGGCGAATGCATTCTTTCTGAGAAGCTTTTTCATGGCAGAAATACACTCGGAGGGTATGCCGCCCACTGCCCAGAGGTGACCGCTATTTCTAAAAACCCAATTGGATTTTAATTAATTACAAAAATTTGTTGGTGTTTGTCCGGACCGGGGTTAGAACCCGAGACCTCTGGTATGGCAGGCGAGCATTCTACCCACTGCACCACAGTGGCCATCTCCACTGAATATTCAGTGGGACATATGTATGTACTGATTTCCAGCTGACCAATACTGGGCATTTCGGTTCTTTTTTTTTTTTTGAATTTGAAATTTTTCTTTATTTTTTGAAGTAATTGTTTTATAAATAGCTTATACAAGGGTAAAGCTTGTTATAAATTCGTTTCCATTTTATCTGATTTTTAAGAGCATTTTAAATTTATAAATTGTTTATGAATAAAGTTTTTGCTTATTTGATTGATAAACTATTTATAAACCTTTGATATGTTTTTATGAATAAGGCTGTAAAACTATAAACTTAGAATTATTGGAAACCAAGGATATTATTGAAAAGTGTTAATAATTACTTGAACCTTTAGGATTCATCACGACTACTTAAATGAAATGCTTTAAATAATAAATATTCAAGTTGAAACTAGCACTTAAAAATATGTAAAAAAAACAAAAAAAATTAACTTCAGATATGCTAAGTTACGACCATCTGGGGCAAGTGCAGAGTATGGGGTCGGGAAAAAAGCGATGAATTATTGTTCCCCATTCTATTTCCAATATGTTGTCATGTTTTTTTTTTTCTGTAATTGTAACAATTTTACAAAATTCAATTTTGGGCGCATAAAACTTGAAAATCTACCTATGCGCGTAGATTTCCAGAAGAGAATATGAGACTTACTTTTGAAGTATAGTTAAAGGCCCTTGGCAACTGACAATCTGGCATGTCAAGCAGTGTGTATGTGTGAGTTTTTTTGTGTGTGTTAGTGCAATCGGAAGTCGTCGTGCTACACGTTCTTGTTCGGGCTCGCGTTGATGAGAATCAAATCTTTTAGATATTTGCGTCAATCACCCGACACTCACACATATGTATACACTTCTTAACATTCCAGATTTTAAGTGGCCAAGGGCCTTAAGAGTTTGATATATGTATTATAAGCGATATTTGTGTACTAAAATGTTAAATTATAGTCTGCAAAATTACATTTCGCTAGCTTAGAGTGCAAACTGTGTAAGTCCACTTTTATGAAAAAGTGTATTTTTATGTAGAACGCTAGAAAAATCAAATACGCACCGCGCTAAACAAGTCTGAGATACTTTTCATATTTCTACTCGTTGTTATTCAGTGATACGCAAATTTTGTAAGTCCAAAAAGCGAAAAAAATTGTGTAAGTCCAAAATATTTATATGAACAGAAATTTTTTTTCATTTCGAATTTTTTTTTTCTTTTTTGTTTTTTGTCTCTCCTACAAAGTTTTAAAAAAGGACTTACACAATTTGCATTCTAAGCTAGCGATTTTTATCATTTGTAAAAAAAATTGTAGTTTTTTTGGTAATTATAATTTTGGTAAATTTTTTACATTGGCTGTGACCCCCCCCCTACCCCCCCCCCCCCCCGAAAAATTCTCTAGCTACGCCACTAATTATACCCAAATGATTCCCTTTCGGGTACAATTCGTCTACAATTAGTATACATATGTATCCGTTCGGGTACAATTGGGGAACAATTGTAGACCAATTATACCCGAAAGAGAGCGCTCCCGGACAAATCTTTTTAGAGATTCGTCGCACACTTATTTGCAGGGTTACTAGATGCATATTTCAGTGCAGTCACCAACACTAACATATAATTATGAAGTCGTCGTTTGCTTCTTTATTTCTCCAAGTCTTTTTACAAACTGAAACTTATTTCTAAATTGGCAATGATTAAAGCTTACAAAACTAAAGCTTAATTCTAAAATGATGGAAGCTTAAAATTAAGTTATAGTATCAGAGAAAGTAGTTAAGTAATTAAAGAGTAAGTAGGCAGTAGAAGTATAGTATGTAGTTGGGATAGCAAGGTCGTTATGTGACTCCTCCCCTCTAAGACATTTGCGTCCTCGAAAATATTAAAATATTTAAATTCATTAGTGTATATATTTTCTAAGTGTCCATTATATATAAGTATAGAATTCAGGAAATAAAAGTTAAATTAATATACCTTAAAATTATACTTAAAAGGAATAACATTAATTATTAATTAATATTAACACGATTGATTTTCATATCTTCTCTTAAGCTGAGTATTATAATATTTTGTTTTACGATTAGTTGAATTGTCTATAACATAGTTGCCTTCTCGAACAAAATTATCAAGTTTTTTGTACTTAGGTTTATTTTTTGGAGTTTCTCTATTCTTTACAATATTATCTACGTATTTTGGTTCATGGTTTCTATTTCGATTTAATTTATTAATTCTCTCCACTTTCTGAGCTTCATATTCCTTACCTAAATTTTCTATATATTCTTTATCAAAATTTTTAATTATAAAATCACTAGGTCGCTTTTTTGTCGTTGAATGTATTGTATTGTTATAAAAATTAAAAATTTTGAATATTTTGTCGTCTAACTCTAAAGTTTTCGTCTTTTTGTCTGCTTCCATAATTCTCAAATGTTCGTTCAAGGTACCATGAAGCCGTTCAATATCTGAATTACCTGTTTTTAAATAAGGCGTGGTGACATGTGCTTCAATGTTTTCTTCCTTTAAAAATAAACTAACTGCGTTATGTAGGATAAAACTTTCGTTATCAAATACCAGTTTATTCATTTTTCCTAGGTATTGTATGCGTAATTTTATAGCTTCGAGAATCGCGATCCAATTCCTATCATTCAACTTGTGAAATGTGCCGTACTTAGAAAATTTGTCAATTGTTGTTAAATACATTTCATTTCTACATGGGTACCGATATCAATGTGAACAACGTCATTGAAATGTGATGGCGATTCAGGGTACGGAAAAACTCACTCATGAACGCTCAAAAATACATTCTACTCATATCACAAACAAATATTCAAAGAAAAATGTATAAACACTCAAATAACGAGCGAACTAACGCACAACAGCAATCGATCGCTCATAGCGGTGGCAATAAACTCAATGCATAAATTCACTCAAAAATGAATTATCGCACAATTTCTCTGGTAAATTCATTCTATGAGTTTATTTTATAATTTTTTGCGCCAGCGATCATTTTTTGAGTTTATCATTTTTGATCGCTCTTTGAGTTATCATTTTATGCGTTCACAAGGGGTTTTTGTAAGGTTTAAGCAGCTAATGAATGGCATCGTGAAGGCGCAGTTTTTGGATGATGGCGTGCGTTTATTAGATCATAAATATGATATATGCATGTATGTACATACATATGCATGCATTTGTGTACGTATATATGTATGTATGTACATATGTTTGTATATATTTATAATATTTTAAAAAAGCCTTAGGTCTTATAGCGATATATATGTACATACATATGTATATTGAAGTTGCACTTTAACAATTTTATTATGTATTTATTCAATCTAATAAAAAGTTTATATATGTATGAGTTTACATACATATGTATCTATATATTAATAGGCTAACATTTCTCCCATACAAACAATTGCCAGGCTGTTTTGCATATTTAACATACTCATATCCACATAAAATTGATATGGATGTGTTCGTATGAGTCAGGAGCAGTGCATAGGCATATAATTTTTTCTATAAATTATTTAATTTCTTTATAATTAATAAATAAAATTTTTAGTTAAGATAAATGGATATCGTAAACGTGTTTACAAATATCGTAAACACAGTTGAAGAGTCGCTTTAATTTAAAAGCGCTCACAACCGGGCCTACCTTCCTAGATCTGCCTTGATTTTGACCATGATTTCGCGTCGGACCGTGATCAAAAGGGCAAATCAGTGTTGCGGTACAACTGGAATTTGGAAAGTGTTGCTTATCTCCGCGAAAAGGAATAATTTTTGTACCAATACAAAGTTGAAAAAATAAATTGCATGGTCGAATTTCGACCACCGGCGATACTAGTTTGTATTCATTCGACACATACATATATGCATATGAAATAGGACGTTATTGAAAAAAATTCTGAAATAAGCCGTTTTTCAAACAATTTTTGAAATAGCCGTCGATATGTAGTCTAGGTAGGTATATAAATATTTTATTTAACATATGTAGGTACCTACATCTTTAGATTTTACTTTAAAACTGGAATTGAACAACTGAGCGTACGTTCAAAATACAAGTTCGGATTTTATTAAATTGTACATATGTATGTATGTATGTATATAATATTAATGCATGCACATACATATGTATGTCTATTCAATAATGGAATGCGGGTAATGATATTTTCCATTTCGAATATATGTATGTATATACATAGTACATGTGTACAAATAAATAAAATGCGAACTTATTTTTTTAACGCTCAATTGTTGTATTCTAGTTTTCAAGTAAGAACTAAATACATACATATATATGTAGGTATTTATGTTAAAAAAAATATTTAACAACCCTTAACTCATACATATAGACTACAAATGTACATAAATATATATGTAGGTACATAGGTATGTATATATAAATTTTTATAAATATTAATTTAAATAAATTGAATAATTTAATTAGTTTGAATAAATACATACTTAATAAAATTTAAACTCGATATACCTACATACATATACATGCCTATCGCTATGGGAGCTAAGGCTTTTTAAAATATTATAAATATGTACATGCATACATATGTATGTACATCCATATACCCTGCAGTAAATTTGTTTCACTGCTGAAGGATCAGTGATGATTCTTTGTTGAATATTCATCACTGTCGTCATAACTCAGTATATTTTTATTTGTTCTTGTTTTTTTTTTCTGAGGAAAGCAAACCATTTATATGAAAAATTCATCAGTCTTTATATGAAAGTATTCACTGATGACTCCTCGTCATAGGTGAATTGCATCAGTGATTCATTAAGAATTCATTGCGGATTTTTACTGCAGGGTATACGTACACACATGCATGAATATGTATGTACATACATACATACATCATATTTATGGTCTAATAAACGCACGCCATCATCCAAAAATTGCGCCTTCACAATGCCATTAGCTGCTTAAACCTCACAAAAAACCCTTGTGAACGCATAAAATGATAACTCAAAGAGCGATCAAAAAATGATAAACTCAAAAAATGATCGCTAGCGCAAAAAATTATAAAATAAACTCATAGAATGAATTTTCAAAAAATGAATTTTCAAACGATCTCTCATTTTAAAATGAATTTATGTAAGAGTTTATCGCCAATGCAGAGACCCATCGATCGCTGTTGACGTGCGTTCATTTGCGTTCGTTGTCACTGTGTATTTGCGCTCATGAGAGCGTGGCATAGCTCAGAATTATAGAGTGATAATTCGTTTGAGTGAGTTTATTTTGAGCGTTCTTCGCACCCTGTGGCGATTCCGTTACTTTAAATGGAGTTTTTATAGGATTTCTGTCATGTTTAGCCACTTGACAGATTGTGCAATTATTTATTACTAATATTATCATTTTATACAATTTAGGATAAAAATGTTTATTTTTTAACTCTAAAAATACTTCTTGTATCCCCCTATGGTTATTGCGAGTGTGTTCGTTTTCAATAATGGTCAAAATTTCATCTTTATCAGTTATTTCTATAAGATTTATGGTAGATCGATAAAAAGTTAAATTATTTTTGTGAAAGAAATTAATGTAAATATCTTGGAACTTAACGAATAAATTGTCATCCTCATAGAATATGCACATGTAACCTTTGTTTAATAAAACCTTTTCCATTAGGGCTTTAAGGTCTGATTTTTCTGTTACTATAATGCGATTTTGACATTTATTGTTAATAATTTTCATGAAGTAATTTTCTTGATTTCCGTAACTTAAATAGATTTGATTTTTATAATTATTTATAGGTTTACTTGTAATAAATATATAGTCGAGATTGTCTTCGAGGGCGCTATGAATAGTTGCATCAGTAGAACAAATTTCAATGTTTTCGTCAATTTCTTCATTATTTTGATTTTCTGTTTGGTTATTAAATACATTTAATTAATTTTTTTTATTAGAATCTTTTTCCAAATATCGACTCAATGTATCGGCGACTGTATTGTCTTTTCCTTTAATGTAGTTTATATCAAAATTGTATTCATTTAATAAAATCTTCCATCTCTGAAGCTTCATATTAGGTTCTTGGATATTGTGCAACCAAACTAGAGGCTTGTGGTCAGTTTGTATGGAAAACTTTCTTCCATAAAGGTAAGTGCGAAAATGCTTTACAGACCAAACTACAGCAAGTGCCTCCTTTTCAATCGTAGAGTACCTAATTTCATGGTCGCATAAAGTTCGAGATGCGTAACATATCGGATGGCCATTTTGGCTCAATACTGAACCGATAGCAAATTGAGATGCATCTGTAGTAAGCATAAAGTTTTTACTAAAATCAGATGATATTAAGACAGGTTCGCTTGTTATTAGTTTTTTTTTAAGTTTCGAAAGAATTCAAGAAATCTTTATTTTTGAAATCTAAAATTGCGCCCTTTTTCAAAAAACGAACCATTGGGTAAGCTACCTTCGCATAGTCGCGAATAAATTTTCGTTAGTGGCCGGTTATACCTAGGAACTGCTTTATTTCTTTTACGTTAGTAGGTGGCCGCATCAAGCTTATTGCTTCTATTTTAGAAGGATCGTGTTTAATTCCCTCTCCTGAAACAATATGACCTAAAAACTTCGTCGTTAAAGCAGCAAAGTGACACTAAATTTTCAAGTTTGATCTTCGCAAAGTGTTTAATATTTTTTTTATGGATTCGATGTGTTCGTCAAAGCTGGTGGAAAATATTAAGATGTCGTCTAAATATACGACGCAAATCTTATTAATATGTTCTCGGAGGACTTGGTTTATTAACCTTTGGAAGGTTGCAGGTGCCGTTTTTAAACCAAAGGGCATACGAGTGAATTCGTAGTGACCTCTAGCTGTAGAAAATGCTGTTTTGGATCTATCGTCCGGATGGACTTCTATTTGATAGAATCCTTTAGCCAAATCTATCGTGTTAAAATACGAACACCTTCCCAATTTATCAAATATGTCTTCCATATTTGGAATTGGGAATTTGTCGTCCAGTTTGCTCATTTAGTTTGCGATAGTCAATTACAATTCGCCATTTGGGTACTCCGTGTGTAGAAGTCCACGGAAGTGGGGAAAGCTTCTGACTGTCATCCACCTGGGGGTTGCCAGAGCGATTCTTCTGCATGCGGAGCAAGAAGCTCACGACTTCTGCGCAGTGTCCTCTGGATAGCCACCGAACACCCGTTTGGTGGTGAACTAAAGTGAGAAGGCGACAACTCGACAAGGCCACTCCGACATATTCGGTTTAAGGGCTTGTTGAGGGGAATAACTGCAGCGTCTGCTCACCAGAAGGTGCGGCTGCGAGCGGGCGTCTGTCTTGGAGCAAGCGGCTCGCTATATAAACGTATAACAATATACAACTCCCGCAGGGCGGGTTGTGCGTCGGGCTTGGGATCCACCACGTAAAAAATCCTATCCAATGAAAAATCCAACAATGCCTCGGATGAGACCACCTCTTTTTATTGACGACCATGGCAAACGTTTAAAGGACTATGATTTGAGGGTATGCACCTGGAATGTCCGGACCCTTAATTGGGAAGGTGCCTCTGCCCAGCTAGTTGATGTCCTCGGAAGAGTGAAAGCTGACATCACCGCCATACAAGAGATGCGGTGGAAGGGGCAAGGCAAGAAGAAATGCGGGCCTTGCGCTATATATTACAGTGGCCATGCAGAGGAGTGCGTTTATTAGATCATAAATATGATATATGCATGTATGTACATACATATGCATGCATTTGTGTACGTATATATGTATGTATGTACATATGTTTGTGTATATTTATAATATTTTAAAAAAGCCTTAGGTCTTATAGCGATATATATGTACATACATATGTATATTGAAGTTGCACTTTAACAATTTTATTATGTATTTATTCAATCTAATAAAAAGTTTATATATGTATGAGTTTACATACATATGTATTTGTATTCATTCGACACATACATATATGCATATGAAATAGGACGTTATTGAAAAAAATTCTGAAATAAGCCGTTTTTCAAACAATTTTTGAAATAGCCGTCGATATGTAGTCTAGGTAGGTATATAAATATTTTATTTAACATATGTAGGTACCTACATCTTTAGATTTTACTTTAAAACTGGAATTGAACAACTGAGCGTACGTTCAAAATACAAGTTCGGATTTTATTAAATTGTACATATGTATGTATGTATGTATATAATATTAATGCATGCACATACATATGTATGTCTATTCAATAATGGAATGCGGGTAATGATATTTTCCATTTCGAATATATGTATGTATATACATAGTACATGTGTACAAATAAATAAAATGCGAACTTATTTTTTTAACGCTCAATTGTTGTATTCTAGTTTTCAAGTAAGAACTAAATACATACATATATATGTAGGTATTTATGTTAAAAAAAATATTTAACAACCCTTAACTCATACATATAGACTACAAATGTACATAAATATATATGTAGGTACATAGGTATGTATATATAAATTTTTATAAATATTAATTTAAATAAATTGAATAATTTAATTAGTTTGAATAAATACATACTTAATAAAATTTAAACTCGATATACCTACATACATATACATGCCTATCGCTATGGGAGCTAAGGCTTTTTAAAATATTATAAATATGTACATGCATACATATGTATGTACATCCATATACCCTGCAGTAAATTTGTTTCACTGCTGAAGGATCAGTGATGATTCTTTGTTGAATATTCATCACTGTCGTCATAACTCAGTATATTTTTATTTGTTCTTGTTTTTTTTTTCTGAGGAAAGCAAACCATTTATATGAAAAATTCATCAGTCTTTATATGAAAGTATTCACTGATGACTCCTCGTCATAGGTGAATTGCATCAGTGATTCATTAAGAATTCATTGCGGATTTTTACTGCAGGGTATACGTACACACATGCATGAATATGTATGTACATACATACATACATCATATTTATGGTCTAATAAACGCACGCCATCATCCAAAAATTGCGCCTTCACAATGCCATTAGCTGCTTAAACCTCACAAAAAACCCTTGTGAACGCATAAAATGATAACTCAAAGAGCGATCAAAAAATGATAAACTCAAAAAATGATCGCTAGCGCAAAAAATTATAAAATAAACTCATAGAATGAATTTTCAAAAAATGAATTTTCAAACGATCTCTCATTTTAAAATGAATTTATGTAAGAGTTTATCGCCAATGCAGAGACCCATCGATCGCTGTTGACGTGCGTTCATTTGCGTTCGTTGTCACTGTGTATTTGCGCTCATGAGAGCGTGGCATAGCTCAGAATTATAGAGTGATAATTCGTTTGAGTGAGTTTATTTTGAGCGTTCTTCGCACCCTGTGGCGATTCCGTTACTTTAAATGGAGTTTTTATAGGATTTCTGTCATGTTTAGCCACTTGACAGATTGTGCAATTATTTATTACTAATATTATCATTTTATACAATTTAGGATAAAAATGTTTATTTTTTAACTCTAAAAATACTTCTTGTATCCCCCTATGGTTATTGCGAGTGTGTTCGTTTTCAATAATGGTCAAAATTTCATCTTTATCAGTTATTTCTATAAGATTTATGGTAGATCGATAAAAAGTTAAATTATTTTTGTGAAAGAAATTAATGTAAATATCTTGGAACTTAACGAATAAATTGTCATCCTCATAGAATATGCACATGTAACCTTTGTTTAATAAAACCTTTTCCATTAGGGCTTTAAGGTCTGATTTTTCTGTTACTATAATGCGATTTTGACATTTATTGTTAATAATTTTCATGAAGTAATTTTCTTGATTTCCGTAACTTAAATAGATTTGATTTTTATAATTATTTATAGGTTTACTTGTAATAAATATATAGTCGAGATTGTCTTCGAGGGCGCTATGAATAGTTGCATCAGTAGAACAAATTTCAATGTTTTCGTCAATTTCTTCATTATTTTGATTTTCTGTTTGGTTATTAAATACATTTAATTAATTTTTTTTATTAGAATCTTTTTCCAAATATCGACTCAATGTATCGGCGACTGTATTGTCTTTTCCTTTAATGTAGTTTATATCAAAATTGTATTCATTTAATAAAATCTTCCATCTCTGAAGCTTCATATTAGGTTCTTGGATATTGTGCAACCAAACTAGAGGCTTGTGGTCAGTTTGTATGGAAAACTTTCTTCCATAAAGGTAAGTGCGAAAATGCTTTACAGACCAAACTACAGCAAGTGCCTCCTTTTCAATCGTAGAGTACCTAATTTCATGGTCGCATAAAGTTCGAGATGCGTAACATATCGGATGGCCATTTTGGCTCAATACTGAACCGATAGCAAATTGAGATGCATCTGTAGTAAGCATAAAGTTTTTACTAAAATCAGATGATATTAAGACAGGTTCGCTTGTTATTAGTTTTTTTTTAAGTTTCGAAAGAATTCAAGAAATCTTTATTTTTGAAATCTAAAATTGCGCCCTTTTTCAAAAAACGAACCATTGGGTAAGCTACCTTCGCATAGTCGCGAATAAATTTTCGTTAGTGGCCGGTTATACCTAGGAACTGCTTTATTTCTTTTACGTTAGTAGGTGGCCGCATCAAGCTTATTGCTTCTATTTTAGAAGGATCGTGTTTAATTCCCTCTCCTGAAACAATATGACCTAAAAACTTCGTCGTTAAAGCAGCAAAGTGACACTAAATTTTCAAGTTTGATCTTCGCAAAGTGTTTAATATTTTTTTTATGGATTCGATGTGTTCGTCAAAGCTGGTGGAAAATATTAAGATGTCGTCTAAATATACGACGCAAATCTTATTAATATGTTCTCTGAGGACTTGGTTTATTAACCTTTGGAAGGTTGCAGGTGCCGTTTTTAAACCAAAGGGCATACGAGTGAATTCGTAGTGACCTCTAGCTGTAGAAAATGCTGTTTTGGATCTATCGTCCGGATGGACTTCTATTTGATAGAATCCTTTAGCCAAATCTATCGTGTTAAAATACGAACACCTTCCCAATTTATCAAATATGTCTTCCATATTTGGAATTGGGAATTTGTCGTCCAGTTTGCTCATTTAGTTTGCGATAGTCAATTACAATTCGCCATTTGGGTACTCCGTGTGTAGAAGTCCACGGAAGTGGGGAAAGCTTCTGACTGTCATCCACCTGGGGGTTGCCAGAGCGATTCTTCTGCATGCGGAGCAAGAAGCTCACGACTTCTGCGCAGTGTCCTCTGGATAGCCACCGAACACCCGTTTGGTGGTGAACTAAAGTGAGAAGGCGACAACTCGACAAGGCCACTCCGACATATTCGGTTTAAGGGCTTGTTGAGGGGAATAACTGCAGCGTCTGCTCACCAGAAGGTGCGGCTGCGAGCGGGCGTCTGTCTTGGAGCAAGCGGCTCGCTATATAAACGTATAACAATATACAACTCCCGCAGGGCGGGTTGTGCGTCGGGCTTGGGATCCACCACGTAAAAAATCCTATCCAATGAAAAATCCAACAATGCCTCGGATGAGACCACCTCTTTTTATTGACGACCATGGCAAACGTTTAAAGGACTATGATTTGAGGGTATGCACCTGGAACGTCCGGACCCTTAATTGGGAAGGTGCCTCTGCCCAGCTAGTTGATGTCCTCGGAAGAGTGAAAGCTGACATCACCGCCATACAAGAGATGCGGTGGAAGGGGCAAGGCAAGAAGAAATGCGGGCCTTGCGCTATATATTACAGTGGCCATGCAGAGGAGCGTATATTTCGTGTTGGTTTTGTGGTGGGAAAGAGACTCAGCCGCCGAGTGCTGTCGTTCACGCCAGTGAACGAGCGTCTAGCCACGATCCGCATCAAAGCGAGATTTTTCAACATATCTCTCATCTGCGCCCACGCCCCGACGGAAGAGAAGGACGATGCGATCAAAGACACTTTTTATGAGCAGTTAGAGCATGCCTACGACCGCTGCCCCCGTCACGACATTAAGATTGTGCTTGGCGATTTTAATGCCAGGGTGGGTAAGGAAGGTATCTTTGGCAGCACAGTCGGAAAATTCAGTCTCCACGACGTAACCAGTCCCAATGGGACGAGACTGATCGACTTCGCCGGGTCACGAAACATGGTCATTAGCAGTACCAGATTCCAGCACAAAAAATACACCAAGCCACATGGCTGTCCCCTGATCGAAAAACGCGAAATCAAATTGATCACGTCATGATCGATGGCAGACACAGCTCCAGCATCCTAGATGTGCGCACAATCCGTGGTCCCAATGTCGACTCCGACCACTATCTTGTAGCAGCCAAGGTACGCACCCGCCTCTGTGCAGCAAAGAATGTGCCAACAGGACAGCAAGGAAAGTTTGAAGTCGAAATGAATACACCACTCGGCTCTCACTCCTGCTCTCTGAGAGCAATCCTTCACCAAACGATGTATCTGAGGAATGGGAACACATCGCTCGTTCACTTCGTATCGCCGCTGAGGAATCTATATGATACAAGCGAGCTCGCAAAAACACCTGGTACGACAAGGAATGTCGCGATGCCTCGGAAAGAAAGAACGCTGCCTACAGGGCTACATTGTGTGCGGGCGCAACGCGAAGCGTATGGGAGCGTCATCGAACGGCGAGGAAGGAAAGAGGCGTCTTTTTCGAAAGAAGAAAAGGGAGGCTGAAAGGCGCGAGTGTGAAGAGCTTGAGATGCTGGCGGGTAGGAACGATACTCGAAAATTCTATAAAAAAAATCAGGCGGATGACTGAAGGTTTCAAAACCGGGGCAAATTCCTGCCGGAATGATAACGGCGATCTAGTAACTGATGTCCAGAGCCTACTTAAGTTGTGGAGGGATCACTTCTCCTCCTTGCTAGATAATGGCAACAGTGAAATTGCTGAAGGAGAAGATGTACGACCCGAATCCCCAATAGCAGATGATGGTAGGCATGTTCCACCACCCGATCATGACGAAGTGCGAATAGCAATGTCTCGGCTTAAAAATAACAAGGCCCCGGGCGCTGACGGTTTGCCAGCCGAGCTATTCAAACATGGTGGCGAAGAGTTGATAAGGAGCATGCATCAACTCCTATGCAGAATATGGTCGGACGAGCGCATGCCCGACGATTGGAACTTAAGTGTGCTCTGCCCAATCCACAAAAAAGGAGACTCCACAGTACGCGCCAATTATCGTGAAATAAGCCTCCTGAATATCGCATATAAGGTCTTAGCAAGTGTATTGTGCGAAAGACTGAAGCCCACCGTCAACAAGCTGATTGGACCTTATCAGTGTGGCTTCAGACTTGGTAAATCTACCATCGACCAGATCTTCACAATACGCCAAATACTGGAAAAAACCCATGAAAAAGGAACCGACACACACCATCTCTTTGTCGATTTTAAAGCCGCTTTTGATAGCACGAATAGGAATTGCCTATATGCCGCAATGTCTGAATTTGGTTTCCCCGCAAAACTTATACGGCTGTGCCAAATGACGCTGACTAACACCACCAGCTCCGTCAGAATTGGGAAGGACCTCTCCGAACCGTTCGAGACCAAACGAGGTTTCAGACAAGGTGATTCCCTTTCGTGTGACTTCTTCAATTTGATGCTGGAAAAGATAATACGAGCTGCAGAACTTAACCATACAGGAAGCATTCTATACCACAAGAGTGTACAACTGCTGGCGTACGCCGATGATATCGACATCATTGGCACTAACACTCGCGCCGTATGTTCTGCCTTCTCCAAGCTGGATAAAGAGGCTAAGAAACTGGGTTTGGCGGTTAACGAGGACAAGACGAAGTACCTCCTGTCATCACACAAAGAAACAACACGCCTTGGCAGCCACGTCAATGTTGATAGCTACAAATTCGAAACTGTTAAGGACTTCGTCTATTGGGGAACCAGCATTAACACCAAGAATGGTGTCAGCAAGGAGATCCAACGAAGAATCACGCTTGCCAATAAATGCTACTTCGGACTAAGTAGGCAACTGAAAAGTAAAGTCCTCTCTCGACAAACAAAAATCACACTCTACAGGACGCTCATCGTTCCAGTCCTCATGTACGGCGCAGAAGCATGGACAATTTCAAAATCAGATGAGATGGCACTTGGAGTATTCGAGAGAAAAGGTCTTCGTAAGATTTATGGACCTTTGCGCGTTGGCGTGGGCAAGTATCGACGGAGATTTAACGATGAGCTGTACGAGCTTTACACAGACATCGACATTGTTCAGCGAATAAAGATCCAGCGACTGCGTTGGGCAGGTATTTCTATCGAAGCCCGCTGAACGCAAAAGAAAAGGGAGACCTCCACTGCGTTGGGAAAATCAGGTGGACAGCGATGCTGCCTCCCTAGGTGTTCCCAAGTGGCGCCATGCTGCACGAAACAGAAGCAATTGGCGCGCTCTGTTGGACTCGGCCAGAATCGTCTAGACGGTTGAGCGCCAATCAAGAAGAAGAAGAAGATTTGGGTACTCCGCTATTATCAGCTTTTTTTGGAACCACCCATAAGGACGAATTATAATGACTATTGCTCGGTACTATTATTTTGTTAGTTACACATTTCTTGTATTTGTTTTTCTACTTCTGAGCGAAATATTACGGGATATCTATATAATTATAACTTACAGTTTACTGGAACGTCTGTTTTAGTTATTATCCTATGTTGTATTTCTTTTGTAAAAGGCAGATGTTCTCCATCTTTATAAAACAAATCTTGATAACTATTTAAAGTAGTTCTCAAAACTTGTTCATCTCTCTCATTCAAATGTTTAGCGAAAAGCTTTTGTAAGTCATCATTATTGGTTTCATATTCTGAGGGAAATATCAGCAATTCTTCATTTTTCAAATACTCGTCTACACTTATCTCCTCGTCTTCTCTAAAAAAATTGGTAGTGTTGAATCATTTGTTACTAAATTTCTATTTTTATAATCAATTATTGCTTCCAATTGCAGCAATATGTTATTTCCTATAATGCCATCAAAGTATCTGTGAAAAGGAAATTCCAGAAAATTAACAAAAAGGTTTTCACGTTTGAATTCCTTAAACAGTGGTACGCTATTCAATATCTATTGGAATATTATTATTAAAAGCTTTTAAGGCACGTACAGATAAATTTACTTTCCATTTTGGATTGCAAATATTTGGATTTATTATGCTAAATTCAGGGGCCAAATCGTGGCAGTCGTGAACGAGCGAGCATTCGAAACGAATAAAATTTAGAAACGTATCGACTGGCTGAATTGTCCCATTCGAAACAGTTCGTATCGAAATTTTATTATCCAAACTTATATTCCACAAATAAAAAACAAAACAAATGTACATACATATGTCAAATTGAAGGAAAATTATTTTAAAAAAAGTAAATTTTGGTACACATTTTTACTTTTAACGAAGAGTTTTATTAATATACTTACTTCTTTTGCATATGAGTTCTTTTGCACATGAGTTCTTCGGAGTCAGAAGATGAACACAATTGTGCAATCGTAAGGAGATATATGTACATATTCGTGATAGAAGCAATCATATGTGATTAGTTTCGATTATTGCCGCCGGGGCATTGCTGCTTTGGGGCAATATATGTATTTCCGAATCGTTTAACAGAAATCATTCCATCAACAGCAACATCCATCCCAGAAACCTGCATGATTTGCCCATTTGTCGCCGTTAAAAGTCTTTCCTCATTAGGGCCCCGCAAGTTCTCTTCTTCGAATCCTTGTTAAATGGCAACTTCTTGACATTGGGTTTTTGGTCAGCAAGGACCTAAAAGGTGTGAAAAAATTGCATAATAAAATTTATACATAGGTACCTTAAGCCATGCTTTAGCATCTTTTATAGGGGGACATTGACCATTAAGCTTCGCCATTCGGTATCATATTTGTGGCCCAGTTTATGTGTTCAATCATGTATTTGGCCATTATGCATATTAATTTTATTCCTATAATTATTCATATCAGGATTGAGCAAAGTGCACTAAATTTTGATTGCATTCAGCCTTGCACTACCCAATCAATAATGAGTGGTAGTGAAAAATTGATTTGCACTAGCACTCATCATTTAATAGCAGTGGAAACCTATGGTGCTCCGGCGAAGAAAGTATTTCTATCGAAACTCGCTCAACGCAGAAGAAAGGGGAGAGCTCCACTGCGTTGGGAAAATCAGGTGGACAGGGATGCTGACTCCTATGTATTCCATAATGCCGCCATGCTGCACGAGACAGAAACAATTGGCGCACTTTGTTGGATTTGGCCAGAATCGAAGAAGAAGAATAAGAGGAAACATTTGGTGGTAGTTAAGGTATTAAGCTTAGAAAAGTGAACGGAAACCAACAAGGCCTATGTCCTATGTTATAACTACATGTATAAGTATTTCTTTACCTTCTTCGTATTTAAAAGAAATTTATTAACAACTTTAACACCTATTGATATACACAAAACATATTATAATGCCGTATTGTTCACTTTTCTAAGCCTAATTCCATGTGTACAATATCCCATAAACTTCCTTGCCGTTAATAAATAGATTGCCCACTAAATACCTTAACTACGACCATAGGTTTCCGCTGCTATTAAACGATTAGTGGTAGTGCAAATCATATTTGCATTCCCACTCATTTATTTATTCGTTTGATAATTTCTATTCGAATGAAATTTCGGTCTGTTCGAATGATGAAATACTCGTGAACGAATGAGAGAATATCAAATTTCGATAGTGTCCACTCGTTAACGAATGTGGTGATACCAAATTTAAAAATTTCGAAATTTTTTTCTCGTTCACGACTACGACGATTTGGCCCCAGCTCTAGTATCTATAACACTGGATCACAAAATGAAATTTTTTGTCTGTACTTTGGACGTGACCATCCTATCTATATGTAAAATCGGTCGCTGATTCCGAAAATCGGGCTCATTTTTAATTCTATGGGAAGGTTTTTGAGATATCGGCAATTTACCGTTATTTGGCCACTGGCTCCACTTAATCCTGTATACCTTTTTAACGCAGTGAGCTATCTTCCTTGGAGTGACACTCAACGAAAGAAAATTAAATTTCCTTTTCATCGCTGCTATAACATTTTTCTGTAACTCTTATAGTTTCTGAAATATTGACGATTCAATTTGAATTTTTTCGATTTTTTACGATTTTTTGAAGAAAAAATTGAATTTGTCAGGCAATATCTTTTAAACCAATGTCTTCACCTTCGGTTTTACTCCTTTACATGAAGCTCCATTCTATTGGGAAAAATATAAGCTATCAACGAAGAAAATCCATGGTAAAATGGAAAAGTTATAGGCGATCAAGTAAATACATCCAACTCGCGCAATGCCTCTGCACGGGTATATTCTATGCATGTTATACCCGTAAATGGGCTTTTATCTACTGCGCTGCCAATGTGCTGCTACTGCAGATGTGTAGGTATTGGTATAACATGCATAGAATATACCCGTGCAGAGGCATTGCGCGACTTGGATGTATTTACTTGATCGCCTATAACTTTTCTATTTTACCATGGATTTTCTTCGTTGATAGCTTATCTTTTTCCCAATAGAATGGAGCTTCACGTAAAGGAGTAAAACCGAAGGTGAAGACATTGGTTTAAAAGATATTGCCTGACAAAGTCAATTTTTTCTTCAAAAAATCGTAAAAAATCGAAAAAATTCAAATTGAATCGTCAATATTTCAGAAACTATAAGAGTTACAGAAAAATGTTGTAGCAGGGATGAAAAGGATATTTAATTTTCTTTCGTTGAGTGTCACTCCAAGGAAGATAGCTCACTGCGTTAAAGAGGTATACAGGATTAAGTGGAGCCATTGGCCAAATAACGGTAAATTGCCGATATCTCAAAAACCTTCCCATAGAATTAAAAATGAGCCCGATTTTCGGAATCAGCGACCGATTTTACATATAAATAGGATGGTCGCGTTCAGAGTATTTTTTGGCTGTAGAGCAGTGTAATTAGTCTAAGTTTTCTTATTTTTGTGTTTATAACTAGACCCTATCTAGCGCCAAATTGAAAATTTTCATAGCATTCATTTACACCTATATCCATTGCTTCATTTGGTGGTTGATCGTTGTAGGAATAGTTATTGTTAGTAAAATTACTACCGGTATTATTATTACGATTGTAATAGGTCGAACTTTTATCTAAATGTTGCTGATTATGTTGGTTAATATGATGATCTTATGATGTCGATCAACTCATCAACCGAAAATCTTTCACCATGGTTGTCTATCAGTACATTTTTGATAGTTTGCCAATTATCGGGGTTGCCGTTAATTAGCAGGGATCTTCTAGCATTGCCTACGATTTTATCCTTAATGTTACCCATCAATAACATTCTATATTCGACTGGAAAATTATCCAAAATAGAAACCATTGAATCAATTCGTTCCAAAAAATTGAGTAATGCATCCCTATCTCCATCATAATTAGGAATACTATTAATATTACTAGTGAAAAGTTTAAACTTAGTATTAATATCTAGATTATCCATTGTTTTAATTTATAGAACTATGTATAAGAACAGTGGCCGCTGTGGTGCAGTGGGTAGAGTGCTCGCCTGCTATGCCAGAGGTCTCGGGTTCAAACCACGGTCCGAGCCAAACAAATTTTTCTAATTAGTAAAAATCCAATTATTGGGTTTTTTAAGAGCAGCGGTCACCTCTCGGCAGTGGGCGGCATACCCTCCGAGAGTATTTCTGCCATGAAAAAGTTTCTCACAAAAAATGCATTCGCCGTTCGGAGCCGGCATAAAAACTGTAGGTCCACCCAATTAGTAGGAAAAACAAAAAGGAGCACACCTCGAATTGGGAGAGAAGCTCGGCCATAAAACTCGTCAGAGTTATAATAGCGCCATTGTATTATATTATATTATTATATTATGTATAAGAAAAGAAAGGAATAGTAAATATTATACATAGTTTTAATGTTTTTTTTTCGCCGAATTCTTCTTGTGGTGGTTGCCCTCGTATTGATTTTGTTGTTGCTTTCTTATTGCCCTCTTATTGTTGGTGTAGCTTCCGGGATAAGCTTTGTTTGTGATGCAACTCAATTGAAATGCTTTTGTTGTTGTTGTTACTTGTTTTGTATAGTAAGCATTGTAGAATTAGTTTTCAGTGACTTCATTCAAGTTATTATATAGAGTACGAATATGTGGCTATTGCTATTTTAAGAGTTCAAACAACTTTTTCAATACTCTTTTTTTTTTTTTTTTGTTTGCACAATTTAAATGTGATTAATATTTATTAGCTTTGTTGGTGTAATTTCTCTCACTTGCTGTTTGTTTGTTTTTCTCTGAACACAACTAACTTTTTTTTCTCGCTAATTTGAATTCGGTTTGTTTTTATTAATTTTCTCTTTTAATTTCTCTGACAAGTTCAAACGTACATATTTGTTGTTGTTAGTTGTTTTACATATGGAGCACTGCATGTACGTACATACTGGTTTCCATTTAAGCTTTTAAATATTTGTTTTTGTTTTATACAGTATTTATTAATATGCGGAAATTGTCTTTTCAGCATTGACTCTCACTTGTTATTTTTCTTTTTCTAAATGCAAATATTTCTTCGTCTCTCAATATGTATAAGCACTCTTTGTTCCTGTGGTAAATATAATAATGTAATTGTTACATATATTAAAGTGTGGTTTTTGTTGTTTTGTTGTTCTCGCTTAGCCAATAGAATTGTCTTTGTCTCTATTTTTATACTCAGCTGTACTAGTACACAGAGTATTATAGTTTTAATCACATAACGGTGGATTGTAACAGAATGAAATAATCGAGATAGATATAGACTTATATATATCAAAATGATCAGGGTGAAAAGAGAAATCGATTGAGCCATGTCCGTCCGTCTGTAAACACTCTAACTCGCGCAAAAATTGAGATATTTTGATGAAATTTTAAATGCAAGTTGGTATCGAGACTGGGACGGTTGGTATTGAAAATAGGCGAAATCGGACCATGACCACGCCCACTTTTCCTATATAGAAAAAATCGGAAATTTGGTATCTCAGTCACTAATATAGCTGGAGCGATGAAATTTTACCCACGTGTTGAGCTCATGCCCCTATGAAGAAATTTAATGAAATTTTGGAAAATGGGCGGTGCCACGCCCACTTATTAAGGGTCAAACATGGAAAGTTTTATATGTCATAACTCAGAAACCATTGAAGATATATCGATGAAATTTCGTATGCGTAATAAACTTACTTAGGCAAATGTTTGGACTAAAAATTGCCAAAATCGGCTGACGACCACGCCCACTTTTATATATGGGTATTATAAAGTGACCCAATAAAAATATTTTAAGCTATATCTCTGTCAAATATAAAGATATATCATTGAAATTTTATGGCAGGAGTCCAACTGCGGACATAAAACTAAAAAGAAAAAAATTTTGGGAAATGGACGTGGCAACGCCTCTTTTTAAAAGCAGGAATATAAGAGATTTCTGAGCCCATAACTCGACAAATAATTGATATATAATGACGAAACTTGGTTTATACACTTTTATAACTTGTGTTAATAGACACGCAAAAATTTATTCAAATCGGTTTATGACCACGCCTACTTTTTAACAGAGATATTTCTGGAACACCCTTTGGGAATTTGTAACGTGACATCTTTGTAACTAGAAGTCATAAAGGAATGAAATGTTGCACAAAGAATAATATTGATATGCTTAGTTGGATGACTGATAAAAATGTTGAAAATGGGCGTGGCTACGCCCACTTTATGCAGCACTCGCTTTATATAAAATACACCGTGATTCTACCAGACGCAAACAAACAATGAAAGTATACAGCTGAGTATCTAATGTTCGATTCCACTCGAACTTAGGCTTCCTTACTTGTTTTTATAATATTTTTTTTTTGTGTTCTCTTTTGGGTATTATTTGCTTATTGTTTCTGTATTTGGTTGTTGTTGCCTATTAAGTACCGTGTTTGACCTACTTTAATTTTTTCACCAAGTACCGTATTTTTTTTTTTTTTTTGTTACCAAGTACCGTATTTTTCACCGCATTTATTTTACAACAGGTTTTTTTTCTTTAACTTTTTATTTAAAATAAAAGCTAGTTTAAAAAGAATTTAATCAATTGCGCTTATGCTTTTTTTGTTTGTTTATGGAGTACTGTATAGAGTACTGTATTTGACCCATGATGTATTGTGGAACGATCTTCCGTCATCCCTTGTCAAGTTTGGTTTGGAGACAAACCGGTTTCGGCTAATATGCGCCATCTTCAGTGTCTTTTTTGGCATGTTTCATCTTTTTGGCATGTTTCATTTAAACCAAAGTAGCTTGGATAAAAAAAGCTCGATTTCGATCAAGTAAACTTTTATGAAAACTGCATTAATTTGCGCAGATTCCTGTATATTTTGATTAATAAGAAATTTAAGGTATCCTGAAAATGCCAGGGTCCAAACTTGAAAATCCGTGACTAAAAAAATAAAATTCCAGTTTAGGCGGTATTGGTACCTTCCCCATGGCTCGCACTAAAAAACTGAGTACACCATTCGATTAAGCCGTTAATTTTACATGAGAATATGTATCTTTTGTTTTTTATTTTTAATTCTGTGGGTTTTTTCATATATGAATCTAAACCTATCATGGAATTTAAAAAAAAAATCGCTGTTTTGGAGTAGCCCACTCAGTTTTTTTTCTAAAAAAAAAAAAATCAGCTTAGTTATCCTACAACATCCTATTTTCATATTCTGTGGCCGGAGGAAAGATCTGAGAAACTTTGCCGAAAAAAAACGCATCTAATGTACATATACCAAGCGTGGAGACACCGGCAGTGCAGCCGCACATATCTACATATATAGAGTCAGCGTATGCAACCCGATACAACTCCACAGCTTGTGCTGCGTGGGAAAATGAATGGAATTAGAATTCTGTTGACACAGCAAAATGTGTACATTCCACAGTCGGACATTTAGAGGTCAGCGTGTGGCTTTGTTGTTGCTGGTGACTTGCTCTGACACACTACACCTCCTTTCCTAAAAAAAATCGTGAATGCATATGAACGATTTTAGAGTTGTAATGTTTTTTAGTGGTTTTTTTTGTGTACATTTTTATACATTTATGAGCATAAATTTTGTTTGATATTTTGAGATGTTTATTGTTTGTCATTTGTTTACAAAAAAGTTTTCTGTTGCTACAATGGTTTTGGTTTATTTTATTTCAAGTGGTTGAAGAATAACTCATGTTTTAAATGTTTGTTTAGTTGTTTGTTTATTAATGTGATACTTTTTCTTGTTTTGTATTAATATTTTTCTTTTAATAAAAGTCGGTTTTTTGTTTATGATACTTATAACTTAGAACTATTTTGTGTACGTAAAACTTAAAGTGGAGAAATTATGGATATGTAAAATTAAAGTGAAAATAGCTTAAGTCGGTTTTTATGAATTATGATTTTCTTAGTTTTATCGCTTAATTGGTTATTTAAATCTAGATTTTCTACATTAAAAGGGGTTAAGGTATAGTTATTTTTCTTATCGATATTTACTACTCTATAGGGCTCTTTATAGCTACTATCTAATTTATGACCTGCTTCATTTTTAATTAACACTAAATCTCCTATATTAATTTCCTTTAATTGAAGATTTTTATCGTAATGAATTTTTTGTTTTTCTTTATTTTCCTTAACTAACTTATTAGCTCTTTGTTGTGCTATTTGTAATCTATATTTAATTTCTTTTTCATAAGTAGGGAAGCTAAAATATGCAAACGCATATTGCATATGCAAATGCATATTTAGACCTAAAATGCATATTTACGGTCAAAATGCATTTCGTGCTTATTTTGGCACTCAATCGAACAATAACGAAAAATATTAAGCTGGCAACATCTTATCTGTGGTTAATTCAGATAGTTGCGTATACATACAATCAAGGCTATTTAACTATTGATCTGGGCCCCGCAGCGGAGCATTTTCCCTTATAAAAATTCACCACGACAAACACTAACGATGCCCTGTTATTGATAGAAAACAGTTGTAGTGTGAAAATTTGAAGGGAACAATAATATGCAATATGTATAGACATACATAGGCATACGCTACACTGTCAATATGAATCGCGATATTTGGATCATATTGATGGTCTGATGAATCGCAGACTAGTGCTACACGTTCAATATGAATATTGCGATATTTTTCTCGCCTGCTTCATTTTTAATTAACACTAAATCTCCTATATTAATTTCCTTTAATTGAAGATTTTTATCGTAATGAATTTTTTGTTTTTCTTTACTTTCCTTAACTAACTTATTAGCTCTTTGTTGTGCTATTTGTAATCTATATTTAATTTATTTTTCATAAGTAGGGAAGCTAAAAATATGCAAACGCATATTGCATATGCAAATGCATATTTAGACCTAAAATGCATATTTACGGTCAAAATGCATTTCGTGCTTATTTTGGCACTCAATCGAACAATAACGAAAAATATTAAGCTGGCAACATCTTATCTGTGGTTAATTCAGATAGTTGCGTATACATACAATCAAGGCTATTTAACTATTGATCTGGGCCCCGCAGCGGAGCATTTTCCCTTATAAAAATTCACCACGACAAACACTAACGATGCCCTGTTATTGATAGAAAACAGTTGTAGTGTGAAAATTTGAAGGGAACAATAATATGCAATATGTATAGACATACATAGGCATACGCTACACTGTCAATATGAATCGCGATATTTGGATCATATTGATGGTCTGATGAATCGCAGACTAGTGCTACACGTTCAATATGAATATTGCGATATTTTTCTCGCTCTGAGGTTTAAAATATTTTACTTCCGTCCTTTTCACACTTTCACTTTCAATTCGTTTATTGCCAATATTGCGATCCAGATCACGGATTTCAAAATTTCTGAATATACACGCATTTTGATGGGTCGCAAAATTTTCATGCTACACAGTCAATTCATATTGTCAATATTGCGATCCGGATCGCGGATTTCAAAATTTCTAAATATTTTGCGATACAGAACCGCGATCCATCAATACTCGATGCTACACGGTCAATATTAATCGTTTTCCGCATACAAGAGCTTTTTCTCGGAAAACCGCCAAAAATTCACACTGGAAAATATAGTAAAACATATGATAGTTCAATGCAACCCTGCGCAATATTAATGGAATGGTTTCATTTGCTTTGTAGAAAGATATCATGCATTTACATAAATACAAATCTAAAATTAATTTAAAGTATTTTATAGTATTTAAAAACAAATGTGTTAAATGGGGAACATGTGAATTGTACGTTTCAGTTCTTACATTATTCTTATTTTGCAAAGTTCGTTAAATAAAAATGTAAGCTTGAAATGAAATACATAAATTTTTTGAGCATATTTCAGGTATTTTTTAGGCATATTTACATATTATGACATTTTTTCGTGCATATTTACGAGCATATTTCAGTTATTTTTCGAGCATACTAGCATGCATATTTTGAAATTTTTCGTGCATATTTTTAGCTTCCCTATTCATAAGCATCATAATTATAAACTGGGCTAATTGTACTTTCTTGTAAAAATTCGTACGTCAGGGGTATCCTTCCAAAGACTAACTCGAATGGGCAGTAACCGTGAACTGTGGATGGTATTGTATTGTAACAATATGCAAAATATTTGATATACTCATCCCAATCATCTTTGTTAGTGGAAATATAAGAACGGATGTATTCATTAAAAGTTCTATGGCTACGCTCAACAGTGCCCAAAGTTTGATGATGATATGGGGTGGATGTTTTGTGTTCAATTTTTAAAAGTTTACATAATTCTTCAAATACGTTGTTTTTGTATTCAGTTCCCATATCTGTTATGATTGTTTTAATACAACCATAAATCAAAATAAAGTTTTCAAAGATTGCTTTGGCGACTATTTTCGCGTGCTTGCTTGCAATTGGAAGTGCGATCAGATACCTGGTAAGGTCACATACAATAGTGACTGCATATTCATTTCCATTTCCCGATACCGGTAATGGTCCAACTGTATCAATCTGCACCGTATCAAACGCTTTCGTGGGCGTTTCGGTTATTATCATTGGTTCTTTCAAATTTTTATTTACTTTGTTTTTACTGCATTTAATGCATTTTTATACTCAGCTGTACTAGTACACAGAGTATTATAGTTTTAATCACATAACGGTGGATGGACACTCTAACTCGCGCAAAAATTTAGATATTTTGATGAAATTTGAAATGCAAGTTGGTATCGACACTGGGACGGTTGGTATTGAAAATGGGCGAAATCGGACCATGACCACGCCCACTTTTCCTATATAGAAAAAATCGGAAATTTGGTATCTCAGCCACTAATATAGCTAGAGTGATGAAATCTTACCCACATGTTGAGCTCAGCCCCTAAGAAGAAATTTGATGAAATTTTGGAAAATGGGCGGTGCCACGCCCACTTATTAAGGGCCAAACATTGAAAATTTTATATGTCATAACTCAGAAACCGTTGAAGATAGATCGATAAAATTTGGTACGCGTGATTTACTTCCTTAGACAAACGTTTTGACGGAAAATTGTCAAAATCGGTTGACGGCCACGCCCTTTTTTATATATGTGAACTATAAAGGGGTCTAATAAAAACATTTTAAGCCATATCTCTGTCAAATATAAAGATATATCATTGAAATTTTATGGCAGGAGTCCAACTGCGGACATAAAACGAAAAACACAACAATTTTGGAAAATGGACGTGGCACCGCCTCTTTTTAGAAACAGGAATATACGAGATTTCTGAGCCCATAACTCGACAAATAATTTATATATAATGACGAAACTTGGTGTGTACACTTTTATTACTTGTGGTAATACATGTTGAAAATTTTAGCGAGATCGGTTGACGACCACGCCCACTTTTATGTATGGGTATTATAAAGTGGCCTAATAGAAACATTTTAAGCGATATCTTTGTCAAATATAAAGATTATTCATTGAAATTTTGTGGCGTGAGTAACACAATAGACCGGAAACATAAAATAAAAAAATTTTGGAAAATGGGCGTGACACCGCCTCCTTTTGGACAAAGGGATATATGAGATTTCTTAGCCTATAACTCGACAAATAATTGAGATATTATGACGAAACTTGGTTTATACACTTTTATAACTTGTGTTAATAGACACGCAAAAATTTATTGAAATCGGTTTATGACCACGCCTACTTTTTAACAAAGATATTTCTGGAACACCCTTTGCGAATTTGTAACGTGAACTCTTTGTAACTAGAAGCCATAAAGGAATGAAATTTTGCACAAAGAATAATATTCATATGCTTAGTTGGATGACTGACAAAAATTTTGAAAATGGGCGTGGCTACGCCCACTTTACGCAGCACTAACTTTATATAAAAACCATCAAACGCAAACACACAATGAAAGCATACAGCTGAGTGTCTGATGTTCGATTCCACTCGAACTTAGGCTTCCTTACTTGTTTCCATACAAACAATTGCCAGGCTATTTGGCACTTTTGACATACTCATATCCACATAAAATTGATATGGATGTGTTCGTATGAGTGAGGAGCAGTGCATAGGCATATATTTTTTTCTATAAATTATTTAATTTCTTTATAATTAATAAATAAAGTTTTTAGTTTTGTACCATTATTGATTTACTTCGTTTTTGCTACGTTGGCAAATATATATTTATAGGCTAACATTTTTTCCATACAAACATTTGCCAGGCTGTTTTGCACATTTAACATACTCATAACCAAATAAAATTGATATGGATGTGTTCGTATGAGTCAGGAGCAGTGCATAGGCATATAATTTGTTCTATAAATTATTTAATTTCTTTATAATTAATAAATAAAGTTTTTAGTTTTGTACCATTTTTGATTTACTTCGTTTTTGCTTCGTTGGCAAATGTGCCCACTATCTAGTATATATTAATAGGCTAACATTTTTTCCATACAAACAATTGCCAGGCTGTTTTGCACATTTAACATACTGATACCCACATAAAATTGATATGGATGTGTTCGTATGAGTCAGGAGCAGTGCATAGGCATATAATTTTTTCTATAAATTATTTAATTTCTTTATAATTAATAAATAAAATTTTTGGTTAAGATAAATAGATATCGTAAACGTGTTTACAAATATCGTAAACACAGTTGAAGAGTCGCTTTAATTTAAAAGCGCTCACCACCGGGCCTACCTTCCTAGATCTGCCTTGATTTTGACCATGATTTCGCGTCGGACCGTGATCAAAAGGGCAAATCTGTGTTGCGGTACAACTGGAATTTGGAAAGTGTTGCTTATCTCCGCGAAAAGGAATAATTTTTGTACCAATACAAAGTTGAAAAAATAAATTGTATAGTCGAATTTCGACCACCGGCGATACTAGTCTATATATTAATAGGCTAACATTTTTTCCATACAAACAGTTGCCAGGCTATTTAGCACATTTAACATACTCATATCCACATAAAATTGATATGGTTGTGTTCGTATGAGTGAGGAGCAGTGCATAGGCATATAATTTTTTCTATAAATTATTTAATTTCTTTATAGTTAATAAATAAAGTTTTTAGTTTTGTACCATTTTTGATTTACTTCGTTTTTGCTTCGTTGGCAAATGTGCCCACTATCTATATATTAATAGGCTAACATTTTTCCCATACAAACAATTGCCAGGCTGTTTTGCACATTTAACATACTCATATCCACATAAAATTGATATGGATGTGTTCGTATGAGTCAGGAGCAGTGCATAGGCATATAATTTTTTTTATAAATTATTTAATTTCTTTATAATTAATAAATAAAGTTTTTAGTTTTGTACCATTGTTGATTTACTTCGTTTTTGCTTCGTTGGCAAATGTGCCCACTATCTATATATTAATAGGCTAACATTTCTTCCATACAAACAATTGCCAGGCTGTTTAGCACTTTTAACATACTCATATCCACATAAAATTGATATGGATGTGTTCGTATGAGTGAGGAGCAGTGCATAGGCATATATTTTTTTCTATAAATTATTTAATTTCGTTATAATTAATAAATAAAGTTTTTAGTTTTGTACCATTATTGATTTACTTCGTTTTTGCTTCGTTGGCAAATGTGCCCACTATCTATATATTAATAGGCTAACATTTTTTCCATATAAACAATTGCCAGGCTGTTTTGCACTTTTAACATACTCATATCCACATAAAATTGATATGAATGTGTTCGTATGAGTGAGGAGCAGTGCATAGGCATATATTTTTTTCTATAAATTATTTAATTTCTTTATAATTAATGAATAAAGTTTTTAGTATTGTACCATTATTGATTTACTTCGTTTTTGCTTCGTTGGCAAATGTGCCCACTATCTATATATTAATAGGCTAACATTTTTTCCATACAAACAATTGCCAGGCTGTTTTGCACATTTAACATACTCATATCCACATAAAATTTATATGGATGTGTTCGTATGAGTCAGGAGCAGTGCATAGGCATATAATTTTTTCTATAAATTATTTAATTTCTTTATAATTAATAAATAAAATTTTTGGTTAAGATGAATAGATATCGTAAACGTGTTTACAAATATCGTAAACACAGTTGAAGAGTCGCTTTAATTTAAAAGCGCTCACCACCGGGCCTACCTTCCTAGATCTGCCTTGATTTTGACCATGATTTCGCGTCGGACCGTGATCAAAAGGGCAAATCAGTGTTGCGGTACAACTGGAATTTGGAAAGTGTTGCTTATCTCCGCGAAAAGGAATAATTTTTGTACCAATACAAAGTTGAAAAAATAAATTGCATGGTCGAATTTCGACCACCGGCGATACTAGTTATTATTATTATGCTTATATTTTAAGGAGAAAATTGCCTTTTAGGAATTCTTGTGCTCCACAATGAATATGAAAAACTTTTCTTTAACAAAATTTCAGTATTGTTTAACCTTTTTTCTTTGTTTTCAGGTAAGACGACGCAACGATGTGGATACGGCACCAATAGTTTCAACTGAACCGGTAAATAATTTGCATTTAGCCGCACGTACATTTACAAAGGATTTTTTTTTTTTATTATTAAACAGATTGACAAGAATTATAATAAAAGTTCTCCTCCAGTAGAAGCATTTTTGCAGAATAAAAGCGCTTGCTGTCAAAACAATTCTTGCAAAGCAAACCCGGTTCCATTAACATCATTGGTTTCTGCTAACCTTAACAATATAAAAACAGGAGAGCAAAAACATGGACCAATTTGTCAAACTAAGTTAAAATCTTATACGAAATTGAGCTCGCAACCGACGGCGATAATTCATGCGATCGCCAAAAATAATACTACAGTCGATGCAGTTGAAGCCAATCCAACACGTACACATGTGGTAAAGGTGATAACTACGACCGCACTGGACCAGAAAGAAGTTCAGGTAAAAATGGTTTTCAGAATGAGATACATATAGATGAAGCTTAGCAGTAGGTTTTGAATATAGATATGTATACAGATACCTGTAACACCGTAGGATAGATATAATGAAATATAGGTATAGACTGCGGATCTTTATGCAATTGCATATTTTTAAGGAAAAGAGAAAAATTAAAGTTATTAATAAAATGTTCTAAATGTGCATATTTATTTCTGCATATTGCATATAAATTGCATATTTGCACAATATTTGAGGTTTTTGGTCTTGCTCGTGAACATTAGGGCACTAACTAATACACAAATCGGGAACGTTTTCAACATGCACTACACTATTATATATAGGTAAAGCAAGAGGCTTAGATGAATTAATGGGCCTCATGCATAAAAACTGAACTCCACCTCGAGGTGAGTCAATCAAGCTATACCTCAGCGCACGAGTTCATGCAAACTGCTTCAGCTCCACCTCAATTTGGTATGCATAAAATAGAGGTTGAGCGAATGCATTTGTCTCGAGGTACCTGAGGTCATGCCGTTTGTTTGAAAATTTGCAAATATGGGTTCAGAGAGTGAAGACGAAACTGTCAACTTCGCTATCTTTATTGTTGAATATATTAAAAAATATAAGTTTTTAATTGAAAAATGTCAAATCCCAAGTATAAAAAATAAAAAAAAATAAATATTTATTAAAATTTGCTGCGAATTTCATGAAAAAACGGGAGTGGAATTAAATGAAAGAAATGTAATAAAATAAATTTCTAACATGAAATGCTGTGTAAAAGAAAAAGTCGATAAAAATAAGACGGGGAATAAAAAAATAATATTAAAAAATTGGGAATCTGAACTATGAAAAATAATTTCAGCTGGATCGAATCCGGTCATTGGAAAAATTATAAGTAAGTAAACTGTAACATAATACATGCTATTTTAAGGTAAATATTTCTTCTTTCTCCTTTTTTCACTGCAGGTAAATTTTCATTGGGAACTAATGATGAGAGTAATAGAAATAATATAGAAAATACATACAGTGGAAATCACTAATGGAAGTTCCAGCAGCAACTTAGGAAACGCACCTGTAGAGGTACAAAGAAAGCGACGTGCTCCCGATAATAAAGACCGGCCGGTATTTTTCTCATTTTTAATGCATGCTTATCTATATTAATTCATTTAAATTGCACTCTCTTTTGCAAAAACAAACTAGAATAAATGTGGATATGTGTATATGTATATGTATGTACATAACATAGATATGTACGTTAGTAAAAGTCAAAGTGTAAATACCCAATCGGAAATTCAAATGCGCATTTTAGAAGACACGAATATGTCTGCTGCTTTTTCAGCGTTCCTAAAGCGCTGTTAGTACGCTCCATTTCCGATTGGGTAACACAGGTGTGATTGCCAGTAGCTAATAATTTAATTTCATTTCAGGCAAAAAAAAATCTTGGTCGATTATGAGACAGACGAGATGAATCAACTAAATTTTCTACAATTAAAAAGGTTTATTTTGTTATGCGACAAACCAAAAAATGTATGGTTCATGAAAAAAACCAAATATACAAATGTTTTTTTATTAATAAATAAATATATGATTAAACATACCAAAATCCGAAAATTGGTGAATTTTGGAGGCAAAAAAAAAAAACATTATAAAATTCCATGGTTTTTTTTGTTTATGGTAGTTGGGACCTTCTACAAACAGAAACAATCGAAATATCTTCCACCTTTTTGCAATATTTGAAAATATTCAATTTTGAAAAAGTGAATAAATGCCCTTTTTTATACTCAGCTGTACTAGTACACAGAGTATTATAGTTTTGATTTCCTAACGGTGGATTGTAACAGAATGAAATAATCGAGATAGATATAGACTTATATATATCAAAATGATCAGGGTGAAAAGAGAAATCGATTGAGCCACGTCCGTCCGTCTGTCCGCCTGTGAGCACGATAACTCGCGCAAAAATTGAGATATTTTGATGAAATTTGAAATGTAAGTTGGTATCAAGACAGGAACGGATGGTATTGAAAATGGGCGAAATCGGACCATGACCACGCCCACCTCCCCTATATAGTAAAAATCGGAAATTTTGTATCTCAGTCACTAATAGAGCTAGAGTGATAAAATTTCACACACGTATTGAGCTCAGGCCCTTATGAAGAAATATGGTGAAATTTTGGAAAATGGGCGGTGCCACGCCCACTTATTAAGGGGCAAACATTGAAAGTTTTATGAGTCATAACTCAGAAACCGTTGAAGATATATCGATGAATTTTGGTAGGCGTGATATACTTACTTAGGCAAATGTTTTGACGAAAAATTGCCAAAATCGGTTGACGACCACGCCCACTTTTATATATGGGTCTTATAAAGTGACCTAATAAAAACATTTTAAGCGATATCTCTGTCAAATATAAAGATATATCATTGAAACTTTATGGAAGGTGTCAAACTATGGACATATAACAAAAAATACAAAAATTTTGGAAAATGGGCGTGGCACCGCCTCCTTTTAGAAGCAGGAATATACGAGATTTCTGAGCCCATAACTCGACAAATAATCGATATATTATGACGAAACTTGGTGTATACACTTTCACTACTTGTAGTAATACATGTTCAAAATTTTAGCGAAATCGGTTGACGACCACGCCCACTTTTATATATGGGTATTATAAAGTGGCCTGATAAAAACATTTTAAGCGATATCTTTGTCAAATATAAAGATAATTCATTGAAATTTTGTGGCATGATACAATACAATACATCGGAAACAAAAAATAGAAAAATTTCGGAAAATGGGCGTGGCACCGCCTCTTTCCAGACAAAGGAATCAACGAGATTTCGGAGCCCATAACTCGACAAATAATTGAGATATTATGACGAAACTTGGTTTATACACTTTTATAACTTGTGTTAATAGACACGCAAAAATGTATTGAAATCGGTTTATGACCACGCCTACTTTTTAACGAAGATATTTCTGGAACACCCTTTGGGAATTTGTAACGTGACATCTTTGTAACTCATAAAGGATGAAATTTTGCACAAAGAATAATATTCATAAGCTTAGTTGGATGACTGATAAAAATTTAGAAAATGGGCGTGGCTACGCCCACTTTATGCAGCACTCGATTTATATAAAGTACCTACACCGTGTTTCCATCAAACGCAAACAAACAATGAAAGCATACAGCTGAGTATCTAATGTTCGATTCCACTCGAACTTAGGCTTCCTTACTTGTTTGTATTATTTTCGCTGATCTATATTTATAATACTTTTTGTGAATGCCCTAAGATCTACATTTTTGGTTCGCTTTTCAAAAATAAGGGGTTGAGTTAAAGATAAAAGTGGCAAAAAAAATTTTAGAGGTACAGGATGATTTGAAATGAAAAAGTTATCGGCTAATTAAAATACTTAAATATGCATCACGCTATGGGAGCCAAAAACAGAGGTATACGAAGATCTACATATATATATATACTAGCTGACCCGCCAGACGTTATTCTGCCTAAAATCTATTCCTATAAAGCCTAAAGGAAAAGTCCTAGATTACCGTGTTGCCGTATCCCTAGTCCCTATCCCTATCCCTATCCCTATCCCTATCCCTATCCCTATCCCTATCCCTCTCCCTATCCCTATCCCTATCCCTATCCCTATCCTTATACCTATCCCTATTCCTATTCCTATCGCTAACCCTATCCCAATCCCTATTCCTATTCCTATTCCTATTCTTATTCCTATTCCTATTCCTATCCCTATCCCTATCCCTATCCCTATCCCTATCCCTATCCCTATCCCTATCCCTATCCCTATCCCTATCCCTATCCCTATCCCTATCCCTATCCTTATCCCTACCCTATCCCTATCCCTATCCCTATCCCTAATCCTTAATCCCTAATCCCTAATCCCTAATCCCTAATCCGTAATCCGTAATCCCTACTCCCTAATCCTGAATCCCTAATCCCTTATCGTTAATCCCTATCCATATATATACCTATCCCTATCCCTATCCCTATCCCTATCCCTATCCCTATCCCTATCCCTATCCCTATCCCTATCCCTATCCCTATGCCTATCCTTATCCCTATCCATATACCTATCACTATCCCTATCTCTATCCCTATCCCTATCCCTATCCCTATCCCTATCCCTATCCCTATCCCTATCCCTATCCCTATCCCTATCCCTATCCCTATCCCTATCCCTATCCCTATCCCTATCCCTATCCCTATCCCTATCCCTATCCCTATCCCTATCCCTATCCCTATCGCTATCCCTATCCCTATCCCTATCCCTATCCCTATCCCTATCCCTATCCCTATCCCTATCCCTATCCCTATCCCTAACCCTATCCCTATCCCTATCCCTATCCCGCTGTGGTGCAGTGGGTAGAGTGCTCGCCTGCTATGTCAGAGGTCTCGGGTTCAAACCACGTTCCGAGAAAAACACCAAAAAAATTTTCAATTAGTAAAAATCCAATTATTGGGTTTTTAAGAGCAGCGGTCACCTCTCGGCAGTGGGCGGCATACCCTCCGAGTGTATTTCTGCCATGAAAAAGCTTCTCACAAAAAATGCATCCGCCGTTCGGAGTCGGCATAAAACTGTAGGTCCACCCAATTAGTAGGAAAAACAAAAAGGAGCACACCTCGAATTGGGAGAGAAGCTCGGCCATAAATCTCGTCAGAGTTATAATAGCGCCATTGTATTATATTATATATATTATCCCTATCCCTATCCCAATCCCTATCCCTATCCCTATCCCTATCCCTATCCCTATCCCTATCCCTATCCCTATCCTTATCCCTATCCCTATCCTTATCCCTATCCCTATCCCTATCCCTATCCCTATCCCTATCCCTATCCCTACCCTATCCCTATCCCTATCCCTATCCCTATCCCTATCCCTGTCGCTGTCGCTGTCGCTGTCCCTGTCCCTGTCCCTATCCCTATCCTTAATCCCTAATCCCTAATCCCTAATCCCAAATCCCAAATCCCAAATCCCTAATCCCTAATCCCTAATCCCTAATCAATAATCCCTAATCCCTAATCCGTAATCCCTAATCCCTAATCCCTAACCCGTAATCCCTAATCCCTTATCGTTAATCCCTATCCATATACCTATCCCTACCCCTATCCCTCTCCCTCTCCCTCTCCCTATCCCTATTCCTATCCCTATTCCTATCCCTATTCCTATCCCTATCCCTATCCCTATCCCTATCCCTATCCCTCTCCCTATCCCTATCCCTATCCCTATCCCTATCCCTATCCCTATCCCTATCCCTATCCCTAATCCCTAATCCCTAATCCCTAATCCCTAATCCCTAATCCCTAATCCCAAATCCCAAATCCCAAATCCCTTATCCCTAATCCCTAATCCCTAATCCCTAATCCCTAATCCGTAATCCCTAATCCGTAATCCCTAATCCTGAATCCCTTATCGTTAATCCCTATCCATATACCTACCCCTACCCCTATCCCTATCCCTATCCCTATCCCTATCCCTATCCCTATCCCTATCCCTATCCCTGTCCCTATCCCTATCCCTATGCCTATGCCTATCCCTATCCCTATCCCTATCCCTATCCCTATCCCTATCCCTATCCCTATCCCTATCCCTATCCCTATCCCTAACCCTATCCCTATCCATATCTCTAGCCCTATCCCTATGCCTATTCTATCCCTCCAGACTTTCTAGGGTCACCCCTGGTCCACATTTTAGTCGATATCTCGGAAAACGGGTCGCATAGGGTCTTGAAAATCACTTCTTTTTTAAATAATCATCAACACCTTTTATTTGATAACCATTTTGTAGAAAACCGTTTTGAGTCACACCTGGTTCATATTTCAGGAAATATCTCGAATACGGGGTCTCATTAATTTGCCTTCACTTTCTAGTCGTAGAGAGATGCTTGGTATAGTTTTTATGGTTAAATTAATCACTGGACTTATAAATAGCCCATGCCTTCTAAGTGAGTTATATTTTAACGTTCCATGTAGAGTATCGAGGCATTTCAAGCCACTATTTGTGAAACCTTGCAAAACAAATTTCGAATTAAATGAACCATTCCGCCGCTTATGCCATGACTTTAATAATCACTCCAGCACGTTTGACACTTCAGACTCGCTTTTTATTATAAAAAAAATAGTTCTAGCCTCACTTAATAAATGATATACAATCAGCTGATGAATTTTGTTCTGTAGCTGAATAGTTTTAGATCTCGACACCTAACAAACCCCTTCCTGTACGACTCGGCACAAAAAAAAAAAAAAAAAACAAAAAAAAAACATATCCGTGCGTCATGCGGATTGGCGCCCCTCGCGTCGGTCGGGCGGGATATGGAGGGTAAACCGTTGGGTATTATTATTATTATATGGGACCAATAACTACACCATGTTCAAGCACTCATCAACACCTTTCATTTGATACCCATATCATAAGAACCCGTTATAGGGTTACCCTGGTCCACATTTTGTGGAATATCTCCAAAACCTTCCCGGATTCTTATACTTTTTTTGGCCATAAACCATGTCGGGCTCAATCGAAAATACGTGCAAAATTTCATTTAATTCAGTCCAGCCGTTCTGGAGTTAAATCATCAGGGAGGAAAATGCGTCTTATTTTTATATAATAGATATATATGGAGAGCAATGACACCAGTTAACAAATGATATGTTAACTCTTAAGTAGGCACGTGGTCTACGATCGTAGACCACTCCTTTCTAAACTCGTGTAACTTTTTTAATTTCTTTTTAAGGTGTATGCTGTTTTAAATAGCTGTTGATAATTAATTGTTTAATCTAATTAGTCTATTCGGTGCAATTTTGGGGTGCAGCTTTAAATTTTATAAAGGTTCGATCATTGGTGGCCTACATATGTATGTAGACCACGTGCCCACTTACGTAACTTTTCTTGTTGCAGTGTTGAATGTTAGATTAACCGTATGTGCTAATATTTGGTGAGTTATATAATTTTTTTCGTAAGAGTGTGTTAAAATATGAACTTAACTTCAGATAACTATGAGTGATTCCAAAAAAAGGCGAGTGGAAGTGAGCAGAAATCCTGAAGTATGGGAAAAGTGGCTCGGCGAATTATCAAGCGGGGAAGAAAGTGATGTTGATGTTGAAGATGATTCTGAGATTGAGGAAGATATGGATTTAAATGTGGATGCAACTGAAATGAGCTACCATGACACTGAATCTGAAATAAACGGATCTGACGATGAGGAGATATCTTCAGACGATTCTGGTGAATCTCAACCCAAAAACTATTATCATGGAAAAGACAATGTGAATAAGTGGAAGAAAAATAGACCCAATTTAAATGTTCGCGTCCGCTCCCATAATATAATCAAACTATTTCCGGGTACAAAAGGAAATGCACGAGATGCTGAAAAAGAAATTGAATGTTTGAAACTATTTATAAATGATTCAGTTATAAGAATTATAACAGTGTCTACAAATTTATATATTCAAAAAATTTGGGAGCAATTTTCAAGAAATCAGACAAAAACAGGATGCCAGAGAAACTGATGAAACTGAAGTTCGTGCTTTCATCGGTATTTTGTTCTTGATTGGCGCTCAGAAGCTCAAGAAAAAATATTCACAAAATTTGGGATAATGCTCGAGGAAATGGGATTGAATCATGTTATCTAGCGATTAGCGAGAAACGATTTCGATTTTTGATAAGATGTTTGCGGTTTGACGACATAAATACAAGGTCTCATAGAATGCAAATTGATAAGTTGGCGCCTGTAAGAGAACTTTTTGAAATATTTCTGGTGAATTTTCAAAGCAATTTTATTGGTAGTGAATTTCTTACTGTGGATGAGCAACTATTAGCGTTTAAAGGGCGTTGCGCATTTAAACAATTCATTCCTAGCAAGCCAGCAAAATATGGCATCAAAACATTCGCATTGGTAGATGCAAAAACGTTTTATACTTTCAATTTGGAAACCTATGTAGGAACTCAACCGAATGGACCATACAAATTTGGCAATAATGCGGAAGAGGTAACTCTTCGATTGGTAGAGCCAGTTGCGGGCACTAATTGCAATATTACTGGTGACAATTGGTTCAGCAGCTTGTCTTTGGTCAATAATTTGCTTAAGAAAAAGCTCACATATTTGGGAACTATGAGGAAAAATAGACGTGAAGTTCCCAGAGAATTCTTGCCCAGCAAAAATCGGGAAGAAAAGTCAAGTATTTTTGGTTTCCAAGAAAATTGTACAATAATGTCGTACTGCCCGAAAAAAACCGATCAGTGGTACTAATATCATCAATGCACCATGATGATGCAATAGATGAACAAACTTTTGATGAAAGGAAGCCAATTATGATAACCGATTACAATAGTACGAAAATTGGTGTGGACTTAGTGGACCAATTATGCCAGAAATATAATGTTGCAAGGAATACGCGTCGCTGGCCGATGGTAGTCTTTTACAATTTGCTAAACATTTCTGGAATAAACGTATAGAGCAAATCATCCCAACGAAAATTTGAACCGATGTGAATTCGACCACAAATTGAAGTCAGATCAAGTATTCCTCAACTACCTATAGAAATAAAACAGCGTGCTCGTCACCTTCTTGGTATTCCAGCTAATCCACCACAATCCATTCAACGACCACAAAACTATGTAGGACGTTGTCACATTTGCCCTCGCACTAAAAATAAATCAACCTGAAAATCCCCTTTCAAATTGTGGCAGGTTTGCCTGTAAGGACCATATGAGGGAGAGCTGCACTGCTTGCCTTACTGATGATATATAAGCAGTTTTCAAGAAAGCGCAACACATTTATTTTATATTGAACTTTTATTTTTTATTTAACACAGTGAATTTTATATATTTTTACTATATTTTTTGAAAATAATTCTAACTTTTTTATCACTTTTTCGATGTTAAATTAAATAAACACTGATGGATTGCAATAAATACAAAAAACACATATGGTAATGCATTTGTTGAATTTATGGAACATATTAATATATTTTAAATTTAAAACTAGTTTATATTATTACTAAGAGCCTACAAAATATTTCTCATGAATTTAATAAAAAAAGAAAATTCAAATAGTAAATTAAATAGCAATATGAAAATGGTCTACGATCGTAGACCACGTGCCTACTCGCGACACTAAAAATAACGTGCCTACTGAAGAGTTAACCAATTCGGGTAAGCAAATAAATGCAATCAAGACACCTTAAAGCGCCCACTGATTAGACGAAAGGCGAACAAAAAGAAAATAAAAATAGATAACATACCTATTACTCTTCTAATAAATGAAATAGTCATAAGTAGAGTTCGAACCGAATTGATTTGTTTATTTCAAAATGCTTTTATACCAAAAATTCTTACACTAATTTACACTAACTAGAGTGCTGCCTACTGTCGAAACTCGACAGTCTTTCTAGATGTTTTCTTATGACTAAAGTGCAACTATAGTTTTTGTATAATTGTTTGTTATTGTCACTGTTATCTACCATTTTCTTCTTGTTCCTGTTGAGGCTGCTCCTTTTGTTGCTACCGTCGCTGCTACTATTTTGTTGTTGTTGTTGGTGTTATTGTCGTTACTCGTCTTCCAAATTCTCCTACCTACTTTTTTCTTTCTATTTCTGCTCTTTTCTTTACTCAATTTATTTCCTAATTATTCTTTCTTATCCTTTTTAGTCCTTGATTTTGTGTTTTTGTTGTAGTGCTTTTGCTATCTTTTTACGTTTCTACTTCTTTGAAACTACACACCACATCCAGCCAAATATGTTCACAATTGCATAATAAGTTTGGTTAAACGCATAAAGTCAGGTATGATTGCGCATTGATACAGCTCTGTTGTGTGCAAAAGAATGTAACAACAACCACACGGAAATTTTCCAACGACGATTGTGGAGGCATTTTCCAACCAATTTTCATGAAAATTGGCGCAGTTCTATTTGAGAGCAATACCTTTCTAATGGTGTGCTTAGTTTTAAAATCGGTTTAGTAGTTTCGACGGAGAAGATGGAACAAAATTTGTGTTAGCGTATTAATAATATAGATACTTATAAACTAACAAATGTACACAAGCTACAATAGTAAACACAATATGCTGTATCAGCATATGTGATTCATAAATATTTCGTCAGTCACATTGACAAACTGACGCTGCCGCTCAGTTGGTCATTGTGACTGCTTGGGTAATGCACTTGACAAAATGCAACAAATGTAACTGGAGATACCATGTGTGGCGGTGTGTATATTTGATGTTAAACTCCCGCTGGGGTTTAACGGAATTTATTTAGGTCAGTTTGTTTTGACAACATGTGCGGTTTACATGTACACATAAATTATGTGTACATGACAACGACTGTAAGTGCGGTGTATTTATGTAATAATACACCTTCCCCCTTAAAAAAAATAGATATATATATTTGTATTCAACTATATCTATTAAAAAGACTTAGTGGCCCACTTAATGTTTGTCTGAGTTGACAAGAAGTTAATTGCTTTTCGGCTCATATTGCCATTATTGTATAAAATTTTATTATTTATTATATATTTTTTTTTGTTACATTTGTTTTTCGTTTGCCTGCATTGCATTTTTATTTGGACATGAAAGTTGTTATTGTTTTTTCTTTTTACATTTGGTTCGTATTGTATATTTATACATATTCGGTACATTACATTTCTTTTTTTTTTTTTTCTTTCTTTGGCTTGTGTCTGTTTGTTAAAGTGAGTAAACTGGAATGCATATGTATTTTTGTTATTACTAAATTATTATTATCGGGTAAAGTGCAATGCCTAATTTTAAATTGGTTTAAGCCTATTCTTATGAATTACGATTTCTTTTTTGTTTTTATTGCTATCTCCTATGCTATTTGGAATTAAAGTATAATTGTTATTCTTATCAATATTTTTAACTTTATAATGTCCTGTATATCTATTTTCTAACTTATGGGAGGCCTCTTCTCTAACTTTAAAATCTCCTATTTTAAATGCCTTACTATAGCTACTTCTACTATAATTTTTTTTTTTTGATAACTAACAAAATAACAAAAGTATTTTTTTTTTTGTTTTTCTTTATATTCCTACCTTTCTCTCTTGGCAGTGTTTTCATATCAGCCGTATTCATATTTTTCTTTATTGGCAGTGTTTTCACATCAGCCGTATTCCTATTTTCTTTATTGGCAGTGTTTTCACATCATCCGTATTACTATTTTTCTCTATTGGCAGTGTTTTCACATCAGCCGTATTCCTATTTTCATTATTGGCAGTGTTTTCGCATCAGCCGTATTCCCATTTTCTTTATTGGCAGTGTTTCCACATCAGCCGTATTCCTATTTTCTTTATTGGCAGTGTTTTCACATCAGCCGTATTCCTATTTTCTTTATTGGCAGTGTTTTCACATCAGCCGTATTCCTATTTTTCTCTATTGGCAGTGTTTGCACATCAGCCAGTATCTTTTAATTTTCTTTTTATCATTGTACCTTTTTCTCTTGGCAGCGTTTGCACGTCAGCCGTATTCAATTCAATTTATATACGCATGGTAATTTTATGAGGGCCCTGAGCTCCATGCATGGGGTATTCATATCCCCCTCTTATTTCTCTCTAGAATTGTGATAGTAACCACTCCGGCTCTTGTGACTCGCACCTTGAACCATGTTGCTGCTGTCATGTGGCGGAAGGTCTGTCTCGTCTAGCCCCTCTGATCCAGTCGTACCTTTATGGCTCGTACCAGCTCGTCCGGTAATGGATCCACTCCGCTGAAATTCCGCCACTTGATCGGTGTCTCTACTGGAGCTTCATTGTTGGATCTAGAATTATTGTTGTAGCCTGGCTGTGGTCTGTAATTCCCATGGTTGTTACTTTGGTAATCTCCACAGAAATTACTCTGGTACTGCTGTCATAAGTTCAAAATTGTGTTTGAGCTACACGCTATTTCGGTACAGCTGTTGGTAAATTTAGAAATTGCATCATTCATTGTTGTGAACGTTCCTGCTTGCATGATCATTTTGACCTTGTCATTAGAGCAGTTTTTACACATGGCTTTAACTGCTGCCTGTGTTGCATATCTCGTTGCTTAGTCCGTAAGTATGCTCCTACCAATGACCTGGTGATTTTTTCTATTTCTGCTGTGTATTGGTTAGAAGTTTTGCTACTTTGTTGGATGTTCAGGAGTTTTGCGGTTAAAACTTCTACTGATTCACTTTTTATTGCGCTCTTTAATTTGTTTTTTATTTGTTCAATTGTAGACTCATTATTAATAAAATTCCTTGCTGTACCTTTCAGCTTTGTTTTTATCATGGTAATGGCCAATGCCTCTTGTGTATCCTTGATTTGCTCAAGCATATCGAGTGCATCTAGGAAACTAAGTAGATTTTCTGGGTTACCATCAAACTCTGGTAGTACTGACGAAGCAGTTTTGATAAATTCAACTACTGTTTGTGGCATTGTGACGTTTACTTCTGGGATATTACGTGGAGTATTTAGTAGTTGATTGAGTGGTTTATTTTCTTCCACTGATACGGTCTGACTTAATGAAGGTGACGGAGTTCGACTCTGAGCACGTTCTGATAAAAGCAATGTGAAATTTATATGGATTTCCTCCTCTATTGTTGTTTGTACTGTCGTTTCTATATTATATCTAGCTAAAGAAGATACTAATTTATCTCGTACGGTAGCGAAAATTAAATAAGCTTCTTTTTGATGTTCTTTGGTAAGTCTGTTATTTACTGATTTAATTACTTGTCCTATGTTATTTAGGGCTTCCAAAATGGTGTTCAAGTGCTTTATTATTGTTTCTGTTTTAATAGGGGTACTTTTATTTATGCATTTGTACGATTTGCTAGCTTTTGTTTTCTCTTCATGTAATGTGTCGTAGATATCCTTCCATTGACTCATTTCTTGCTATCTCAAATTTTTGCTTAAACACGTTGTTGTGCATTATTCAATTGTCTCAATTTGTTCTTTATATAATTTTTTATTAAAATTGTAATTGCAACAAAAATGTACTTACGCATATATAAAAAAATTTGACGGCCTTTAATAATTTTAGTATTGACGGCTTTGCGTTCTACGACACCAAGCACCCCGAAGGTAAAGCTAGAGGTGGAACCGGAATACTTATTAGAAAGCGGATTAAGCATCATCTACTGGGAGATTATTGCAGGAATTATATACACTCAACATCAGTGCACGTAGACGATAGCTCTGGTGGGCTCACTGTAACTGCAATATACTGTCCTCCCCGTTTCAATATAACAGAATCCCAATTTACTGAATTCTTTAACAAGTTGGGCCCACGGTTTCTCGCAGCGGGTGATTATAACGCTAAACATACATTTTAGGTTCCAGACTGATAACACCAAAGGGAAGAAACCTATTCAAAGCAATTTTAAGCAATGACCTAGACATTATTTCCACTGGTCAGCCAACATATTGGCCTACTGATAGAAGCAAAACTCCCGACCTAATAGATTTTGGTGTAACTCGTGGAATCGAAAGAGAATTAATTAAGATAAAATCGGCTTTCGATCTACCATCTGATCACTCTCCTTGTGTTACCACTATTGATATAATCCCATCTTTCAACGAATTGAATTCGAGCTTAACCAATAAATTTACAAACTGGCTTAAGTACAAAAAATTTATCAGTTCTTAAATACCAGCCTTAAATCAGCAGCCGAAGTAGACTCTGCGATTACTGACTTCACAAATGTCCTTCAAGTAGCAGCAAAAGTATCAACGCAGCCACAGCCTAACACTACCCAGAGGAGTGTCCCTAATTATTTCAAAGGAAACGATATCACCGATCTCATTCACAAGAAAAGGCAAATTAGGAAAGACTGGCAGAGGTTACGCTCGCCAACTTTGAAATACGAACTGAAAAAATTCACGAAAGAGCTCCAGATGCTATTGCAGGACAAAAAAGAAGCAGATTTCCAAAACAGAATTAAATCCTTGACAGCCACATCTTCTACAGACTACTCATTGTGGCGGTCACTGAAAACTTTCAAAAGGCCAGTTTTGCAGGATCCTCCAGTACGAATCGAAAACGGTGACTTTGCTCGAAGCGACCAGGAAAAAGGAACCGCATTTGCAGCCCACCTTTCGCGGGTATTTACTCCTAATCCAGGAAGCCATTTCCTAGAATACCGTGTTGCCGTATCCCTAGTCCCTATCCCTATCCCTATCCTTATACCTATCCCTATTCCTATTCCTATCGCTAACCCTATCCCAATCCCTATTCCTATTCCTATTCTTATTCCTATCCCTATCCCTATCCCTATCCCTATCCCTATCCCTATCCCTATCCCTATCCCTATCCCTATCCCTATCCCTACCCCTACCCTATCCCTGTCCCTATCCCTATCCCTAATCCTTAATCCCTAATCCCTAATCCCTAACCCCTAATCCCTAATCCCTAATCCGTAATCCCTAATCCCTAATCCTGAATCCCTAATCCCTTATCGTTAATCCCTATCCATATACCTATACCTATCCCTATCCCTACCCCTACCCCTATCCCTATCCCTATCCCTATCCTTATCCCTATCCATATACCTATCACTATCCCTATCTCTATCCCTATCCCTATCCCTATCCCTATCCCTATCCCTATCCCTATCCCTATCCCTATCCCTATCCCTATCCCTATCCCTATCCCTATCCCTATCCCTATCCCTATCCCTATCCCTATCCCTATCCCTATCCCTATCCCTATCCCTATCCCTATCCCTATCCCTATCCCTATCCCTATCCCTATCCCTATCCCTATCCCTATCCCTATCCCTATCCCTATCCCTATCCCTATCCCTATCCATATCCCTATCCCTATCCCTATCCCTATCCCTATCCCTATCCCTATCCCTATCCCTATCCCTATCCCTATCCCTATCCCTATCCCTACCCCTATCCCTATCCCTATCCCTATCCCTATCCCTATCCCTATCCCTATCCCTATATCCCTATCCCTATCCCTATCCCTATCCCTATCCCTGTCCCTATCTCTATCTCTATCCCTATCCCTATCCCTAATCCCAAATCCCTAATCAATAATCCCTAATCCCTAATCCGTAATCCCTAATCCGTAACCCTAATCCCTTATCGTTAATCCCTATCCATATACCTATCCCTACCCCTATCCCTATCCCTCTCCCTATCCCTATCCCTATCCCTATCCCTATCCCTATCCCTATCTCTATCCCTATCCCTAATCCCTAATCCCTAATCCCAAATCCCAAATCCCTAATGCCTAATCCCTTATCCCTAATCCCTAATCCCTAATCCGTAATCCGTAATCCGTAATCCCTTATTCCTAATCCTGAATCCCTAATCCCTTATCGTTAATCCCTATCCATATACCTATCCCTATCCTTACCCTATCCCTATCCCTATCCCTGGCCCTATCCCTATGCCTATCCCTATCCCTATCCCTAACCCTATCCATATCTCTAGCCCTATCCCTATGCCTATTCTATCGCTCCAGACTTTCTAGGGTCACCCCTGGTCCACATTTTGGTCGATATCTCGGAAAACGGGTCGCATAGGGTCTTGAAAATCACCTCTTTTTTAAATACTCACCAACACCTTCTATTTGATAACAATTTTGTAGAAAACCCGTTTGGAGTCACACCTGGTTCATATTTCAGGAAATATCTCGAATACGGGGTCTTATATGGGACCAATAACTACACCATGTTCAAGCACTCATCAACCCCCTTCATTTGATACCCATATCATACGAACTCGTTATAGGGTTACCCTGGTCCACATTTTGTGGAATATCTCCAAAACCTTCCCGGATTCTTATACTTTTTTTGGCCATAAACCATGTCGGGCTCAATCGAAAATACGTGCAAAATTTCATTTAATTCAGTCCAGCCGTTCTGGAGTTAAATTATCAGGGAGGAAAATGCGACTTATTTTTATATAATAGATATATATGGAGAGCAATGACACCAGTTAACAAATGATATGTTAACCAATTCGGGTAAGCAAATAAATGCAATCAAGACACCTTAAAGCGCCCACTGATTAGACGAAAGGCGAACAAAAAGAAAATAAAAATAAATAACATACCTATTACTCTTCTAATAAATGAAATAGTCATAAGTAGAGTTCGAACCGAATTGATTTGTTTATTTCAAAATGCTTTTATACCAAAAATTCTTACACTAATTTACACTAACTAGAGTGCTGCCTACTGTCGAAACTCGACAGTCTTTCTAGATGTTTTCTTATTACTAAAGTGCAACTATAGTTTTTGTATAATTCAGTGCCGTAGCGAGCTTTTTTGGCGCCCGAGGCAAGCTTGATATTCCCGCGCCCTCTGTTCAAAATGCAGGACAACAAAACTTGTTCTATATAAGAATAAATGGCAAATTTTTGATGTGTAAACATCTTTGCTGTAGCTACGAGTAACTTCAAAAAAGGTAAAGTTTACGCGTAAATGTGTAAACCGTAAATGACCTTTGTGTTAGTGCGCTGCTGCGTCCGTGTGAATCGCTTGGCATTGTCAGTGGTAGGTAGGTAGATAGACATGTACTTACAAATGCTTGCATGCATAGCCGTGCAAATGCAACAATAGCACAAATAGGCAAAATAAAAGGGACCAACCTGTTTGAACATGTACGCAAATGTATGGATATGCATACCTCTCTAATTTTCTGAGAAATATTGGTATCAAATGAAAGGTTTTGAGGAAGCCTTCTACATGGAGCTTTATGGTTCCTAGGTCGGGTTCAGAGCAATGGGTCAAATCGGGGATCCGGATATTCTTGCATGTTTCTGAGCAATATTGGTATCAAATGAAAGGTTTTGAGGAGGCCTTCTACATGGAGCTCTATTCTTTATGATTCCTACGTCGGGTCCGGAGATATGGGTCAAAACGGCGACAAGGATATTCTTGCATGTTTCTGAGAAATATTGGTATCAAATGAAAGGTTTTGAGCAGGCCTTCTACATGGAGCTCTATTCTTTATGATTCCTAGCTCGGGTCGGGAGATATGGGTCAAAACGGGGACCCGAATATTCTTGCATGTTTCTGAGAAATATTGGTATCAAATGAAAGGTTTTGAGCAGGCCTTCTACATGGAGCTCTATTCTTTATGATTCCTAGGACGGGTCCCGAGACATGGGCCAAAACGAGGACCCGGATGATCTTGCATGTTTCTGAGCAATATTGCTATCTAATGAAAGGTTTTGAGCAGGGCTTCTACAGGGAGTCCTATTCTTTATGATTTCTAGGTCGGGTCCCGAGATATGAGTCAAAACGAGCACCCGGATGATCTTGCATGTTTCTAAGCAATATTGGTATCTAATGAAAGGTTTTGAGCTGGCCTTCTACAGGGAGCTCTATTCTTTATGATTCCTAGGTCGGGTCCCGGGATATGGGTCAAAACGAGGACCCGGATGATCTTGCATGTTTCTGAGCAATATTGGTATCAAATAAAATGTTTTGAGAAGGACTTCGATATGAAGCTCTTTTAATTGTGACCCCTAGGCCGGGTTTCCAGATAAGGGTCAAAACGAGGACCCGAATGATCCTTGAATGTTTCTGAGCAATATTGGTATCAAATGAAAGGTGTTGAGCGAGGCTTTCATATAGAGCTCTATTCTTTATGATTCCTAGGCGGGGTCTCCGGATGATCCTTGAATATTTCTGAGCGATATTGGTATCAAATGAAAGGTTTTGAGCAGGACTTCAACACGGAGTCCCAAGATCAAACGTGGACCCGCATGATCTTGCATATTTCTGAGCAAAACAAATCAATATCAGAAATCAAAAATTAAAAATCAAAAGCCAAACAACAAAACAAACAAAAACAACAAAATGTAGCAGTGAAAATGACAACAAAAAATTATAAAAACGATAGTCGCATTTTAATCCATAGAAAACCAGGGAAAAAAGGAATAAGGGAAAGGGTATAAAAATCCGATTTCGAAACTGTTTACACATCAATGTTCATGAGTACTCCTTACTCACGCTTTCTTTTTTTTTGAACAAATTATTCATGCATATATACATATATTTTTAATACTGTAGCATTCACCATATAATACTGTGTTAAAAAAATGTTCTTCTAACATTTACAAGTGAATTTTTCTTGACTTAATAGAAGCGAATTCGTTAATAATATCGTCGAAATCAATTTTACTGGCAATTTCGTTTTCTATCGATAAAATAGCCAAGTTCGACACTCTTTCTTGGCCCATTGTTGAGTTTGCTAAAGCTACGTTCACACGTAGCGATTGTTACAGGAATCGTCGAAAAAATTCTGAAAGTAGTTTCAACGTTTGGGTATGATGCTTTTAAACCATAATCTTGAATAATTTGGAGTAGTTCTATAACAGTGGTGGATTCGAGACGATCCGAAATCATTGGCCACATCCATTACACAGGCCGACAAGAAATTTGACCATAAACCAGACCATACTTTCCTAAAAGTTTTCGATGCGCTGAATTCAAATCTGGACGCAGAATTGCTCCATCATATCAGGATTTTGAGATATCCTAACCTAAATGTGCAAAAACACCGTTTTTGCCTATTTTGAGGTTATATATAAACGACAGATTTTATTTTTTTTTAAAGCACACATAGCATCTTAAAGAAGAAGTATTTCTCTTACGAATGGCATTGAGTTTGCTCAAATATCTTTTTTTTTCGCTAAGATAGAGCAATTTAAAGTTTATGTGTTAATAGTTTGTGGGATTGTGTTTTGAGGACTTGTGGGGTTTAAGCATTTATAAACTTTAAATTGCTCTATCTTAGCGAAAAAAAAGATATTTGAGCAAACTCAACGCCATTCGTAAGAGAAAGACTTCTTCTTTAAGATGCTGTATGCGCTTTAAAAAAAAAATCTGTCGTTTATATATAACCTCAAAAATAGGCAAAAACGGTGTTTTTGCACATTTAGGTTAGGATATCTCAAATTCAGCGCATCGAAAACCTTTAGGAAAGTATGGTCTGGTTTATGGTAAAAAAAATCGGTCTCATTTTGTCGGCCTGTGTTATCTTTTTATACCTCCAGGCGATTTCAACTATGAACCTATCAACTGCCTCGTTGATGTCAATGCGAAACTTTTCATTATCCGGAATTTCGGGTGCGTCGTCTTCTCCTTCATACAATTCCAATTTTTTCTTCTTCCTTGACCGCTTGCTGACACTGCTCGCTAGTAGACTAGTAGCTAATATAGAAATACGCTTAAAATTTTCTTTGAATTCTGTGTCGCGAAGTTCTTGTAGTGAATTTTTCAAACCCTGAATCAAATGTGCAGCTTTTTCCAAAGTCAAACTTTTCGTTCGCAAGGCTTTCGTAACGCGATCAACCGGACTTAATATCTGATCCCAGACGTCGAGGAAAAGAAGAAACCCTAAATCAATATTTTTGATCAGATTTTCGCCAGATGATTTGTTGTCAGGATTATTTGGATAGGCGATTATATCTTGAATTACTCCAAGAACTGCTTCAATTTGGGAATTCAATGATTTTACGGCATTAGCTTTTGATGCCCATCGTGTGTCCGAGTGCCCTAATCAAAAGCAAGATAATGAAAATTCGTGCAATTTTTTAAACACTGGTTACATTCCTAGCGACGCGAAAGGGTTGCGCAATCGACCAATCAGCTATGTAATTATTCGGACGTAAGTAGCTGGTTGTTGACAAACAGGTGTCGCCGCTATATGCATATACAGTCGACTCCCTAATATTATCCTACATTAATGTTATAAGAAATGTTCTATTTATCGAGATTTCTTGCTCTTATTACATTACCTTGCCAGTTTTTGCAAATGTACGTACCTTTTTTTTGTACATGCACGCATGAGCGCGCTTTATCGGTAATCACAACTTTCAAATAAATGTATGAATTAAACTACTATCATAAGCATTCTAATTTAAATATTCATTCAATTTCACTACATTAAAAATAAAGGGCGCCCATATACATACATACCTATTACTTTTGAAAAAATTTTACAAATCTGATGATCAAGTGAGAACCTTGCGGGTTCCTGGCAAACGAACGCCTATTTTTTCATTATGTTTTTTCAAAATACTTCTGCGAAATTTTGTTTAATATTACCGAAATTCAGCGCCCTTCTCTATTGGCGCCCGAGGCAAATGCCTCGGTTGCCACACCCTCGCTACGGCTCTGGTATAATTGTTTGTTATTGTCACTGTTATCTACCATTTTCTTCTTGTTCCTGTTGAGGCTGCTCCTTTTGTTGCTACCGTCGCTGCTACTATTTTGTTGTGGTTGTTGGTGTTATTGTCGTTACTCGTCTTCCAAATTCTCCTACCTACTTTTTTCTTTCTATTTCTGCGCTTTTCTTTACTCAATTTATTTCCTAATTATTCTTTCTTATCCTTTTTAGTCCTTGACTTTGTGTTTTTGTTGTAGTGCTTTTGCTATCTTTTTACGTTTCTACTTCTTTGAAACTACACACCACATCCAGCCAAACATGTTCACAATTGCATAATAAGTTTGGTTAAACGCATAAAGTCAGGTATGCTTGCATGTATTGATACAGCTCTGTTGTGTGCAAAAGAATGTAACAACAACCACACGGAAATTTTCCAACGACGATTGTGGAGGCATTTTTCAACCAATTTTCATGAAAATTGCCGCAGTTCTATTTGAGAGCAATACCTTTCTAATGGTGTGCTTAGTTTTAAAATCGGTTCAGTAGTTTCGACGGAGAAGATGGAACAAAATTTATGTTAGCGTATTAATAATATAGATACTTATAAACTAACAAATGTACACAAGCTACAATAGTAAACACAATATGCTGTATCAGCATATGTGATTCATAAATATTTCGTCAGTCACATTGACAAACTGACGCTGCCGCTCAGTTGGTCATTGTGACTACTTGGGTAATGCACTTGACAAAATGCAACAAATGTAACTGGAGATACCATGTGTGGCGGTGTGTATATTTGATGTTAAACTCCCGCTGGGGTTTAACGGAATTTATTTAGGTCAGTTTGTTTTGACAACATGTGCGGTTTACATGTACACATAAATTATGTGTACATGACAACGACTGTAAGGGCGGTGTATTTATGTAATACTACACCTTCCCCCTTAAAAAAAAATAGATATATATATTTGTATTCAACTATATCTATTAAAAAGACTTATAGGCGAATTCTGTAACTCCGTCTCATCTCAAGTCACAAAATTTGAGATTTGAGACATGAGACATTTTTAGTGACTTGAGCCATTTGTGGTATTCTGTAAGCCACAGTCACTAAAAATTTCACCAAAGACTGTGGTGAAAATGTACTGAGACTGTTTGAGATAACAAAATAATTTAACGAATACTCACTAATCGATTACATACGAAAATAGGTTTTGGAAATGAATTTATGAGCAATATATTGCATTAAAAAAATAAAGCGTATCATTACTACTTATCACTTATAAAAATAGTTATGAATATAATGTTTTATGCGTGTTTTATCGGAACCGATTCGCAAAAAAAGTCATGTAACGTAAAACATTGAAATATCGATAAATATCGTATCACATCACTATTTACACTTGATCGAAATGGCGGAAAAAAGTAAGTCAGCAAAACCAGCAAAATTTTATTATTTTGCTAATTTCATACAAATAAACTTGTTTTATTGCAGAAAATAGCAAGCGAACAAGCAAAGAGCAAACAAATTGTAAGTTTTTATAAATTTTGACGCTTTATTTAGTTCACCTCAATGTTTTCTTTATTTTGTGACCTCCTCGCCACCAGGTCACTAATTAGTGACGTATTTTTTGAGACTTGAGACGTGAGCTCGCTTACGGAATACCAAATTGTCTCAAAATCAATCTCACCACGAAAAAGTCTCCAAAAGTCTCTATTAGTGACTTGAGACAGCTTACAGAATACTAGTATTAGTGACCCACTTAATGTTTGTCTGAGTTGACAAGAAGTTAATTGCTTTTCGGCTCATATTGCCATTATTGTATAAAATTTTATTATTTATTATATATTTTTTTTTGTTACATTTGTTTTTCGTTTGCCTGCATTGCATTTTTATTTGGACATGAAAGTTGTTATTGTTTTTTTCTTTTTACATTTGGTTCGTATTGTATATTTATACATATTCGGTACATTACATTTCTTTTTTTTTTTCTTTCTTTGGCTTGTGTCTGTTTGTTAAAGTGAGTAAACTGGAATGCATATGTATTTTTGTTATTACTAAATTATTATTATCGGGTAAATTGCAATGCCTAATTTTAAATTGGTTTAAGCCTATTCTTATGAATTACGATTTCTTTTTTGTTTTTATTGCTATCTCCTATGCTATTTGGAATTAAAGTATAATTGTTATTCTTATCAATATTTTTAACTTTATAATGTCCTGTATATCTATTTTCTAACTTATGGGAGGCCTCTTCTCTAACTAAAAAATCTCCTATTTTAAATTCCTTACTATAGCTACTTCTACTATAATTTTTTTTTTTTTTGTTTTTCTTTATATTCCTACCTTTCTCTCTTGGCAGTGTTTTCATATCAGCCGTATTCATATTTTTCTTTATTGGCAGTGTTTTCACATCAGCCGTATTCCTATTTTCTTTATTGGCAGTGATTTCACATCATCCGTATTACTATTTTTCTCTATTGGCAGTGTTTTCACATCAGCCGTATTCCTATTTTCTTTATTGGCAGTGTTTTCGCATTTGCCGTATTCCCATTTTCTTTATTGGCAGTGTTTCCACATCAGCCGTATTCCTATTTTCTTTATTGGCAGTGTTTTCTCATCAGCCGTATTCCTATTTTCTTTATTGGCAGTGTTTTCATATCAGCCGTATTCCTATTTTTCTCTATTGGCAGTGTTTGCACATCAGCCGTATCTTTTAATTTTCTTTTTATCATTGTACCTTTTTCTCTTGGCAGCGTTTGCACGTCAGCCGTATTCAATTCAATTTATATACGCATGGTAATTTTATGAGGGCCCTGAGCTCCATGCATGGGGTCTTCATATCCCCCTCTTATTTCTCTCTAGAATTGTGATAGTAACCACTCCGGCTCTTGTGACTCGCACCTTGAACCATGTTGCTGCTGTCATGTGGCGGAAGGTCTGTCTCGTCTAGCCCCTCTGATCCAGTCGTACCTTTATGGCTCGTACCAGCTCGTCCGGTAATGGATCCACTCCACTGAAATTCCGCCACTCGATCGGTGTCTCATCTGGAGCTTCATTGTTGGATCTAGAATTATTGTTGTAGCCTGGCTGTGGTCTGTAATTCCCATGGTTGTTACTTCGGTAATCTCCACAGAAATTACTCTGGTACTGCTGTCATAAGTTCAAAATTGTGTTTGAGCTACCCGCTATTTCGGTACAGCTGTTGGTAAATTTAGAAATTGCATCATTCATTGTTGTGAACGTTCCTGCTTGCATGATAATTTTGACCTTGTCATTAGAGCAGTTTTTACACATGGCTTTAACTGCTGCCTGTGTTGCATATCTCGTTGCTAAGTCCGTAAGTATGCTCCTACCAATGACCTGGTGATTTTTTCTATTTCTGTTGTGTATTGGATAGAAGTTTTGCTACTTTGTTGGATGTTCAGGAGTTTTGCGGTTAAAACTTCTACTGATTCACTTTTTATTGCGCTCTTTAATTTGTTTTTTATTTGTTCAATTGTAGACTCATTATTAATAAAATTCCTTGCTGTACCTTTCAGCTTTGTTTTTATCATGGTAATGGCCAATGCCTCGTGTGTATCCTTGATTTGCTCAAGCATATCGAGTGCATCTAGGAAACTATGTAGATTTTCTGGGTTGCCATCAAACTCTGGTAGTACTGACGAAGCAGTTTTGATAAATTCAACTACTGTTTGTGGCATTGTGACGTTTACTTCTGGGATATTACGTGGAGTATTTAGTAGTTGATTGAGTGGTTTATTTTCTTCCACTGATACGGTCTGACTTAATGAAGGTGACGGAGTTCGACTCTGTGTACGTTCTGATAAAAGCAATGTGAAATTTATATGGATTTCCTCCTCTACTGTTGTTGGTACTGTCGTTTCTATATTATATCTAGCTAAAGAAGATACTAATTTATCTCGTACGGTAGCGAAAATTAAATAAGCTTCTTTTTGATGTTCTTTGGTAAGTCTGTTATTTACTGATTTAATTACTTGTCCTATGTTATTTAGGGCTTCCAAAATGGTGTTCAAGTGCTTTATTATTCCCATCTTTCAACGAATTGAATTCGAGCTTAACCAATAAATTTACAAACTGGCTTAAGTAAAAAAAATTTATCAGTTCTCATACCAACTTAAATACCAGCCTTAAATCAGCAGCCGAAGTAGACTCTGCGATTACTGACTTCACAGATGTCTTTCAAGTAGCAGCAAAAGTATCAACGCAGCCACAGCCTAACACTACCCAGAGGAGTGTCCCTAATTATTTCAAAGGAAACGATATCGCCGATCTCATTCACAAGAAAAGGCAAATTAGGAAAGACTGGCAGAGGTTACGCTCGCCAACTTTGAAATACTAACTGAAAAAATGCACGAAAGAGCTCCAGATGCTATTGCAGGACAAAAAAGAAGCAGATTTCCAAAACAGAATTAAATCCTTGACAGCCACATCTTCTACAGACTACTCATTGTGGCGGTCACTGAACACTTTCAAAAGGCCAGTTTTGCAGGATCCTCCAGTACGAATCGAAAACGGTGACTTTGCTCGAAGCGACCAGGAAAAAGGAACCGCATTTGCAGCCCACCTTTCGCGGGTATTTACTCCTAATCCAGGGAGCCATTTCCTCCCAGAACATGCCCTTCGCTTACCAAAAGTTTCTCTCCAATTCAATATAAATGACCTGAATAATGTTATCTGTAACGAGATCCAGAAAAATATGGCACCCGGACACGACAGAATAACCGGTGAAATGGTAAAACAACTCCCTCCAGTTGCTACCAAGTTATTATTATACGTTTTCAATAGCCTCCTGCGACTAAACTAATTTCCTGAATCTTGGAAACTTTCCGAAATCATTATGATTCCAAAACCAGGGAAAAACCCAACCCTGTTAAACTCTTACAGGCCAATTAGCTTGATTTCAATATTTTCCAAACTATTCGAAAAGTTGTTGCTGAAAAAAATGCAGCCCATCCTAGACACACGCGGGACAATACCAAGTCACCAATCTGGTTTTAGGGAGAAACACGGTACGATTGAGCAAGTGCACACTCAGAAAAAAAGCAAGCTAAATTTCAGTATAGCGGGCTTGAATCAAGCCGAAAACGTTATGAAAGTCTGTTAAGCTCGAAAATGCTAAAATCAAGAATATATTCTTATTTTTAGGGCGTCATTTTTTGAGAATAACAAACTTATATAAACTTATTTTCAGCATAGCCCATGATTGATTTGAGAGTGTAAAATCTTATTTGAAGAATGTTCAACTTTGTTTTAAGAATTTATATTCTTTATTTTCCACTTTTTCGAAATTCATAATTCGAAATCATTTAACCCACCTCACAAAATAAAAAAAAAAATAAAAGTGGTTATTTCAATGAATCGTATTTTATTTTGTTTCATTTTCAGAAATGGACATACGTATATATATAATATACAATTCATTTTTTACATACATATACTTTACATATCCATATATAAATTCCGCACACATTATAAAACTAGAAATATATATGTACATATTTATGCAAAACAGGTAATGTTATAATTGAATCGGCAATTTCGAAAAGGGCACATCTCTGAACATTGAAACTTTACAGGAAATGAAAAAAAACTTATTTCTTAACTACTTAAGTAAACTAATGCAAAAAAAAAATTTTATTGAGTTACATTTAGGAGCTTATTAGCAATCGAAAGATATAAAAATATTAGGATGTTAACTTTGTTATACACATATAATACACATATTTGATGTCGATTTGATGAACCCAAATTCCTAAAAAATCCGAGATGTGCCATTTCCGAAATTGATGATTCAAGTAACTACAACAATTTTGGAGGATTTATATACATAAATCTAAAAACAAATTCAAAAGATTTCTCATGAGAATGCCGCTTCTTTTTTGTGTCTGAACAACACACCATACAACCCATTGATTTGTGTTTGCCACACAGCATCACCAACGCCCATAATCCAGACATCGCATAGAAGATGACTGGAATCTTTGGACTCGGCCGCCCGAACAGCTCGATAGTGATTCACGAGAAATTCACAACAGCGCCGAATATGATACTTGAAAGGCGTCCAAATTTCATCACAGAACCAAACACACCAACTTGATTGATGCCCAATGCGCAGGACACGAAGGCCTGTGTGCAATCGGCTCCAAATAAATGCCTGAATGAAAACCATAACGGAATGAGCAATTTTTGTTTTGGTTTCTTCATTTGATGGAAATTGGCCGATAATAGCCCCATGCCCGATAGTTCTTGTGCCGATTATGAACCCTTAAAGGGATCCCAGAAGATGGCAATAATAGCAACAGGCGCAGTACAAGAATGCATATAAACCATTGATACTTCGAAGATTTCTTTGTCTGGTGCACGATTTAAGCTGCCATGACCATTGGAGCCATGCACCCAAAATTTGGCGCCGCAAAACTGCAAATCCTCTTAGGAGGTGATAGCTTTGGAGTCCCCGCTACTGCAATGAGCGCCACTTCCAAGCAGTGTAAATTGATTTTTTTTATTTTCCATCTCGTACATTGTATGTAAATATTTCTTTTTTTCTTGTTAAAAAAAATTTCTTTTGTACAAAAAAAGCAACGACTAGTATTCTTAAATTAAGAATTTCATTCTTAAATCGAGAATGTTATTCTTAAAAAAAATTTTTATCTTGCTTCAAGGATGCAATTCCGGTTTCAAGATTGGAGAAATTTAAATTTTATATATTTTTCCTTAATTTCAGTAGTTCTTAAAACAAGTACGACATAGCTTGATTTTAGCCCGCAACTTTTCTCTGAGTGCATAGAATAGTAACTCAGATACGGTCGGCTTTTGAAACCAAAAAGTATTGCACTACACTCTTCCTAGACGTAGCACAAGCTTTCGACAAGGTATGGCTAGAAGGACTATTATTTAAAATAAGACGTACACTTCCGTACAATATATGCCTTATTTTAGAGAACTTTCTAACGGGAAGAAAGTTTCGAGTAAGGCAAAAAAGTTATACCACTGAAAGCTATCCAATCTTCGCCGGAGTTCCACAAGGTAGTGTTTTGGGACCCATTCTATATTTAATATTCGCAAGTGACTTGCCCACTAATGAAAATCTCCTTACTTCAACATTTTCGGATGACACAGCAATACTCAGTGTGCACTCAAATCCCTCAACGGCTGCCAGACGGTTGCAAAGCCATCTAAGAATTGTAGAACAATGGCTTTCAGATTGGAGAATTAAAGTCAACGAATCTAAGTGTGTACAAGTCACTTTTACTCTAAAAAAAGATACCTGCCCCTCTGTCTCAATTAATGGCAAAACAGTAAAGATTACGTCGCCTACCTTGGTGTTAGACAGAAGACTTACTTGGAAATATCATATTGATAATAAGTTAAGGCAAGCAAAGCTGAAAATAATACAATGGATCATTGGTCCAAAATCTAAATTAAGCCTAGACAACAAAATACTTTTATTTAATATGGTGATAAAACCATCCTGGATATATGGAATACAGCTTTGGGGCTCAGCATCCAAATCCAGTCTAGAAAGAATACAAAGGCTACAATCTAAGATATTAAGATCAATATGCCTGGCGCCTTGGTACGTGAAAAATTCCGCAATACACAGGGATCTAAAGATTAACACAGTTGTTGAAGAAGTAAAAAATATACAAACTAACTACGCCACAAGACTAGGCAATCATCCAAACATACTGGCTAAAAGCCTGTTAGAACAGAGATAACCCAGGCGGTTAAAGAGAAAGGATATCCAGCTAAATTGTGACCAAGGCTAGAGCCACTAAAATTAAAACCTCGTATAGCCTATCCTATTATGCCGTAAAACCTCTAAATTATAAAAAGCAGCTTACTGAAATTCCTTCCATTCAGAAAGCTACAACAGCATTTACTAATACACATGTATAACATATGTATGACTGTGTTCCGGACGAGCCTATCCCATTAGACCGTAAAAATTCCTAAGTTCATACACGCAGCTTATTGGAATTCCTTCCATTCCGAAAGCTGCAACAGCACTTACTAATGCAACACATGATTGTGTCATCGATAAGCCTGCCTGTCAAGCCGTATGAACTTTTAATACTATACAATCAGCTGCTTGGAATTCCATTCCATTCCATTCCATTCCATTCCGACGGCATAAATTTATATATAATGAAAATGAATAACATAATGAACGAATATAAAATAAAATAACGTACATACTCTTAGTAAAAACAAAAACATTGACATACACATAATAAATGTGTTCATAAGTATTTATTTTATATCAAATAAAATTTTCATCCATATGTTATTTGAAGCAGTGGCAACGAATTCGTCATTGTATTCTAGGTTAAGATTCTATAAAAATTGTCATATTCTCTAAGAATGATGGGTCAGAATTTTTCAAATCACCTTAGTTGGAACTCGATCGTACCACTCGTTCATACCAACCGTTGCCAAAACTTTGTAATGTAGAGAATCTACTGTGTATACTGTGCATAATCCTTTTTATAAAAACGATAAATATTTGAATAAAAAAATGAATCAGAAAAACCAACAAAATTCTGACTTTGACGAGAAAGGGTTTGTTCAATCACTGAAAGTTGCATGTCGTTAGAAGCGTATTTTAATTATGTTTCTAACAAGGTACTGCTTGTGGTTATCGCGCTTGCAACCTTGGCGAAAAATAGGCTTGAATGTAGTGATACCCAAAACTGCAAAAATTTACCATTATCTCGAAAACTAACCATACAAAATATAAAGAAAACAATTTTTGAGATCAGGAAGACCGGACCAACTCCCCTATACCTGAATCTCTTGGAATTATTTCAAATTAATCATTTTAGAGTAGTGTTATGTTACTAAGCTGAAGAGGGGAATCGTTCAATCGCATTTTGCATTTAAACGGTAAGAGTCCCCATCTTTTTTTCTTCGGAATTCAGCTTACGATGCATCATCACATCTACAATATTTTTTCCGAATTTTTCCTAGGCGGAGAACATTGATAACAACAATTATCCTTAAAAAGGATACAGAAAATTTTTTTTTTAATTTTTTTCAAAAACTATTTTAAAATATACATAATTACCTAACATTTGGCGTAGTTCGCGTTAAATTTAATTGTACCGTCGATTAACAATAATTTTTTTTAAAGAAGTTGATGTAAAACTTTCTTGGCGAATAACTATTGCAAAAATGTGCATTTTGCAAAAATATTTCGGGAACTAATTCTTGACATGGAGAGCTATCGATTAAGACGCGAATCATAAAAATCAAAGAAAAAAAATTTTTTGTGCTGATTTGAAAAATTCTGACCCTGATACAATAAAAACTATATCCGAAAAAAAAATATATATAAAAATTACTAACTATTTATCAGAGATTTCTGATTTATCTTCTAGAATTGGATGTGCTTCGAATTTGGCCATTTTGTTCTCATTATTTTTATCTTCAGAGGTTTCTTTCCCTACCTCATATCCTGCTATAGCTACTAAACTACCGTTCAATGCGGTCTTCCACCATGCCATTTTAAAACAATTTTATTAGCTTATGTATTTTTGCATTTATTTATAAAAATTTTATTTAGAATTTAAAATTTTTGCTTAATGCCTATTTGGAAATACTAAATTAATCATATTTATAGTTTCTTCTTCTAACGTGGTAGGGTATAAAGCATCTTTCATAGTGGGTTCTCTGCCCATTCCTATATAAGACCAAAATTGTCCTAACCAATGTAGATAGCTTCTATTGCTTCCGTTTTCGCGAGATCTTGACCTACGTATTTCATATGCGTTTTCAGGCTCTAAATTATCAATAGTGTAATTTATATTCTCGTAGTCAAGATCGTCAGGCAATGCACTATCCATAAGGGATGTATGTATATTTAGAGCAAATAAAGGAGAAAAAAAAAATTTAAGTCAGCATTCGAGTTTACTCAATTTTGCATTAACTTTTAAAAGTTGTATTCGGGAAACAAGCCTAAAATCGAATTATATACATATTTTGAATATTCCTAAGCAAAGTTAATTGCTAATTGGTTTATCGGCCGTTAGGCTGCTCAATTCATTTTAAAATTCCTTAATTTAATTAATTTATACTTATTATATTAAAAATGTTGTTGTTGTTGCTCCGGGTTGTAGTTTGTATATAAGATTGCCTTCCATTTACTGCGCTCGTGAATATTGATATTTTTGTTATACCACCGTTACGGTTGTGCTTGTAACATCAGTGCCAATTAGTTCTGTTATACCACCGTGAAGCTTGCGCTTCGCTGCCAGTCTCTTTTTGTTGCTTGCTGCCCATTAATTTTATTCCACTATGATTATGCTTGCTGCCAGTCAATCTGTTACGCTGCCAGTCAATTCCACTACCATTATATTTGCTGCCAGTCAATTATGTTTGAATTTTGCGATAGATCCACATTCTCACGAACTTCGGCGTTTACTGAGGTATGGTGAAGATGTAGGCGTGATAGTTCTTTTGTTGTAAATGACCACTTTCGCGACACTCTGACCAGTGCCAGCGCCGCTGTTATTTTGTTGCGACCGAAGGTTTCTCGTGAGTTAACTTTTGTACTATGTTAAAAGGTTTAGTCCTTATGAGTGATTTCCCTATTTTTAGCAAATTTTTTCACTCATAAAGGATAAACCAAACTGGCGGATCGCCATATAATAAATGAAATAGTCATAAGTAGAGTTCGAACCGAATTGATTTGTTTATTTCAAAATGCTTTCTTTTATACCAAAAATTCTTACACTAATTTACACCAATACTTATAAACTCACATATGTACACAAGCTACAATAGTAAACACAATATGCTGTATCAACATATGTGATTCATAAATATTTCGTCAGTCACATTGACAAACTGACGCTGTCGCTCAGTTGGTCATTGTGACTGCTTGGGCAATGCACTTGACAAAATGCAACAAGTGTAACTGGAGATACCATGTGTGGCGGTGTGTATATTTGATGTTAAACTCCCGCTGGGGTTTAACGGAATTTATTTAGGTCAGTTTGTTTTGACAACATGTGCGGTTTACATGTACACATAAATTATGTGAACATGACAACGACTGTAAGGGCGGTATATTTATGTAATACTACACTCTTCATCTGCATAAAGAATAATATTTTGCTTAAGTGCCAAACAAAAACAGCTTGCGAAAATGATAGTACAAATGTGTGCACATCAGGGAGTTCCAATTTATATATATATATATATATTTTTTTTTTTTTTTTGATTGAGTCTTTTTATAATTTTGTTCACCTAACTAATCACATTACCTGTGCAAAATTTCAACGTTTTACTATTAGTGGAAATTGTTGCTCAACGCGGGTTTAAAATTTCATGAATAAATTGTATTTGACATATTTTTTTTACCCATTTACACAAAAAAAATTATTTAAAATATAAAACATCGATGAGTTATGTTTTTATTATCATATAACAGCGATTATTACTGACTTACTTAACAGCGATTATGCAGCAACCGCACCACGACTTTATGGCTTACCAAAAATTCACAAACCAAACATACCTCTTCGTCCAATATCTTCGTCAGTCAGTGTCCCGTGTTACAACTTGTCAAAATTCATTGGAAAAATTCTAAGCAACTTAGTATCAGAACACCACAACATACAAAACTCATCGCAATTAAAAGAACGACTTGAAAAAGTACACTTAGAAAAAGATGACATACTAGTCTCCTTTGATGTGGTATCGTTATTCACTAACATTCCGACATATCTAATATAATATAATAATACAATGGCGCTATTATAACTCTGACGAGTTTTATGGCCGAGCTTCTCTCCCAATTCGAGGTGTGCTCCTTTTTGTTTTTCCTACTAATTGGGTGGACCTACAGTTTTATGCCGGCTCCGAACGGCGAATGCATTTTTTGTGAGAAGCTTTTTCATGGCAGAAGTACTCTCGGAGGGTATGCCGCCCACTGCCGAGAGGTGACCGCTGATCTTAAAAAACCCAATAATTGGATTTTTACTAATTGAAAAATTGTTTTGGTGTTTGGCTCGGACCGTGGTTTGAACCCGAGACCTCTGACACAGCAGGCGAGCACTCTACCCACTGCACCACAGCGGCCCACATTCCGACATATCTAGCCATCAAAAATAATAATGAACAAATTTGAAAATACTCAGTCCAGAACGAAGATACCAAAAAACAAATTCCTAGATATCCTGAATTTCTGTCTCAAAGAAAATAATTATTTCATGTACGATGAGAAAATGTACACACAAAGTTTTTGTATGCCGATGGGTAACCCTCTATCCCCTACGATAGCCGATATAATAATGGACGACCTAATTGATAGCACAATCTTAGAATTAAAAAAACAACACAATATTGACATTAAATTCATAGTAAAATACGTAGACGATATCTTCGCTATCACAAAACGCAACGACGTGGATATTATTCTGAATATATTAAACCACGCTGTGGTGCAGTGGGTAGAGTGCTCGCCTGCTATACCAGAGGTCTCGGGTTCAAACCACGGTCCGAGCCAAACAAATTTTTCTAATTAGTAAAAATCCAATTATTAGGTTTTTTAAGAGCAGCGGTCACCTCTCGGCAGTGGGCGGCATACCCTCCGAGAGTATTTCTGCCATGAAAAAGCTTCTCACAAAAAATGCATTCGCCGTTCGGAGCCGGCATAAAACTGTAGGTCCACCCAATTAGTAGGAAAAAACAAAAAGGAGCACACCTCGAATTGGGAGAGAAGCTCGGCCATAAAACTCGTTAGAGTTATAATAGCGCCATTGTATTATTATTACATTAAACCAATATCACAATAAGCTACAATTCACTGTCGAAAAAGAAGATAATTCTAAGATCCCTTTCTTAGACGTCCTCATCCACAGGGAAAATGATGAAATATTACTTGACTGGTACTCCAAGCCTATATCTTCAGGACGAATAATTAATTTTCTATCGTCACAGCCCAAAAAATACAAAATCAACACAGCAAAAAATATGATCAACAAAATATTGACCATAAGCCATAACAAATTTCAAAACGAAAACATAAAGAAAATATACAAAATTCTCACAAGCAACAATTATCCAAAACACCTAATAAAAACATTAATTGAACAAAAATTGAAAGAAATAAACAACTTAACAAGTAACAAATCATCGGCTGCAACAGCAAAACCTGAAAGCAAACAATACTTTAGTGTCACATATATACCGAAGTTGACCGACCAACTACAGCACAACATAAATACACACAAAAAAGATATTAGTCTAGCATACAAATCAAATAGAACGCTATCCACGATATTCACAAAAACAAAGAACTACATTGAAACTCACCAACAAAGCAACGTGGTATACGAAATAAAATGCATGGGAAGAGACAACAGCAACAATTGCGACAAAATATATATAGGCACCACAAAACGAGCACTTGGAATACGCATAGCAGAACATGAAGCGGATATACGGAAGAAGAAGAACAACACAGCACTGGCACAACATATGCTGGAAAACAACCACACTGCTGATTTCGCGAATGCAAGAATAATAGACAGAGAGAAAAGAGAAAGAACGAGATACACGTTAGAGAGCCTTCGCATCTTAGAGAACAGACGCAGAACAATGAATACAAAAGAAGACACAGACGAAATTGCAACGAGTTACCTGATATGTTTATGATAGTTATTAGTTAGTTGACAAGTGCATTAGAAAACAACAGCACGCACTATGCGTTTATATTTTTTATTTTTTAATGTAATAATTTTTTTTGTTCAATGTTTGTTTGTGTGAAAAAACTTGTTAGAAAATTAAGTGACGACACATATGTACATACATACGTATTTATGTATGCAAAAAAACTTATGTAGATATAACAAAGTAAGTAACAACCTGTGATAAACCATTTTTTAATTTTCAATGTAACTTTATAGTCAATTTCAAAATTCGTTTGTTCGCGAATTTTAATTTAGACCAAATAAAAACAACATGCATGTCGTGGGATTACCTAATTCTCAGACAGTTTCAAAAAACTAATTATATCAACTGTAAGCTTTTACTACCAAAACGTTAGAGGTTTGAATACCAAATTAACTGATCTGTACTTAAATGGATTTTGCTGTAATTACAAAATTATTTGTTTGACTGAAACATGGCTCAAACCTCACGTCTTGAACTCAGAAGTTCTTCCGAATCAATATGAAATCTACAGAAATGACCGCGTAAATAGAATTGGCGGTGGTGTTCTAATTGCAGTGCACACATCGTTGCCATCTGAGGATGTTAGTGTTTCATCCAATGCTTACTTTGAGCTCAAATGCATACGTATGTTGATTGGTAAAGGATATATGTATCTAACCCTTTGCTATATCCCACCAAATTCCAACACGTCAATTTACAATGAGCTTCTGTTAACACTTAAATCTATAAACTCTAGGATGACACTTTCTGATACTCTGGTAGTACTGGGTGATTTTAACCTCCCGAGCATATATTGGAACGTTAATGACTCGGATATTGTACCTGTTTCTTCTAAAGATAATCACATTTTTTTCCTTGAAGAAATGGCTGAACTCTGCCTCAACCAAATAAACTTGAATTCAAATAAATTTGGCAGGATATTAGACCTAGTATACGTTAATGATATTCCGAACTTCTCCCTAAATCGGTGTGACCCTCTAGTTCTTCCGGAGGATGTTTATCATCCTGCTATTGAGTTCTCTTATGAAGTTATTAACGAAAATGGAACTAAAAATTATTTCAGTTCTAGTGATCAATTTGTTTTTGCAAAGGCGAACTTCAAGAAAATAAATAAAGAGTTGTCGCGCTTTCCCTGGCCAAACTATGTAGATGATATTGACCTTTGTGTTGAACATTTCAATAACACCATCTATAACCTATTTCTAAAGTATGTTCCTAAACGCAGGGTCAATGAAGAACAAACACAGTTATGGTTCACCAAAGAGCTTAAAAAATTAAAAAATAAAAAGTCACGCTTTTTTAAGCTATACAAAAAATCTGGTCTTCATAGAGATTACGTCAAGTACTCAGTCTTGCGGCATAGATACATGGCATTAAACAAAAAATGTTACAAATCATACTTATGCAAAATGAAGAAAAAACTGGTTCACGATCCCAAATCATTCTATAACTTCGTCAACTCAAAACGTAGAGTTCATAGTTTTCCGTCCGCCATGAATTATAATAACACTGCGTCTTCTGATAGCCAACTTATTGCTAACATGTTCGCAAAATTTTTTAGTTCGAATTATTCTATGGACTCTCCTAAAAGTAGTGATTATCCGTTTAGACTTACCCCATCCAATTTAACTCATGTCTCAGTTATATCTCCGGAAGTAGTCTTAAATTCATTAAAAACCTTAAAAGATTCATTTAGATCTGGACCGGATTTCATTCCGGCTTGCTTTCTTAAAAAGTGTGCTGTAAATATTTACAAGCCCCTAACATCCTTATTTAACTTGTCTCTAAAAAAAGGTGTTTTCCCATTAGTTTGGAAGGAATCTTTTATAATACCCCTACACAAAAATGGCAGTAGGTCTTCTATTGAAAATTATCGAGGCATAGCCAAGCTGTCAGCGGTTCCAAAATTATTTGAAGCAATCATTGTTAATTATCTGAAGTACTCTATTTCCTCATCAATATCGCCATCTCAACATGGGTTTTCTACTGGAAAATCTACCACAACTAATTTATTGCAGTTCACAACTTATGTTTCAAATGGATTTAGAGAAAATGTTCACACAGATGTAATTTACACGGATTTTAGTAAAGCTTTTGACAAAGTATGTCATTCATTGCTCATCCGTAAACTAGGTCTAATAGGTCTTCAACCCAGTTTTATTCGATGGATATCTTCATACCTACATGGTAGAACTCAAAAAGTTATTTTCAAAAATTGTTCTTCCGATGTCATTTTCGTTCCTTCGGGCGTTCCCCAAGGAAGCCACCTTGGGCCAATTCTGTTCCTGCTATTCATTGATGATATTTCGTCTGTAATAAAACATTCTAAGATCTTATTATATGCTGATGATGTAAAACTATTTAAATCATTTTCCTCTATAGAAGATAGATCTTTCTTACAAGCAGATCTTAACAACCTTGTTCATTGGTGTAAAGCAAACTACATGCCGCTAAACTTAAAAAAATGTAAAGTTATGTGCTTTTCTCGTAGAACAGTACAACCAGCTTCTTATAAAATATCACAGCATAATCTAGATCAGGTAACTAATTTTATCGATCTTGGCGTCACAATGGACTCTAAACTCACCTTTAACCTCCATATAAACTCCACTGTCAACAAAGCTAAAGCTGTCTTTGCATTTATAAAGCGATGGTCTAAGGAGTTCAATGATCCTTACGTCACAAAAGCTCTATTTACAAGCTTAGTTAGACCTATCTTGGAATACGCATCTATTATTTGGAATCCCCACTACCAGTGTTTTTCAGATAAAATAGAATCTGTCCAAAAGCAGTTCCTGCTTTTTGCTTTGCGGAACTTTCGTTGGGACTCAGATTACATTCTTCCACCTTACACTTCTCGTTTAAAACTCATTAATTTGCCTTCACTTTCTAGTCGTAGAGAGATGCTTGGTATAGTTTTTATGGTTAAATTAATCACTGGACTTATAAATAGCCCATGCCTTCTAAGTGAGTTATATTTTAACGTTCCATGTAGAGTATCGAGGCATTTCAAGCCACTATTTGTGAAACCTTGCAAAACAAATTTCGAATTAAATGAACCATTCCGCCGCTTATGCCATGACTTTAATAATCACTCCAGCACGTTTGACACTTCAGACTCGCTTTTTATTATAAAAAAAATAGTTCTAGCCTCACTTAATAAATGATATACAATCAGCTGATGAATTTTGTTCTGTAGCTGATTAGTTTTAGATCTCGACACCTAACAAACCCCTTCCTGTACGACTCGGCACAAAAAAAAAAAAAAAAAAAAAAAAACAAACATATCCGTGCGTCATGCGGATTGGCGCCCCTCGCGTCGGTCGGGCGGGATATGGAGGGTAAACCGTTGGGTATTATTAAAAAAAAAATATTTGTAATCTTTTGTCTCTAAATGTTTGTTTTCTTTCATATCTCCATGTTCGTGTGATTTTGCAAAAATAAAGTCGATCCCCGAAGATGGTAAAGGAGTTTTACCGAAACGTCGGGCGAAATAATAAATAAATTAACAAAATACATACATGTATACAAAACATTCTTTTTAATTAAAATAAGGCCAAAAAGCTCAACAAAACATAGAATCAAAATATGCTCATTTTCAAGGACTTTAGCCAAAAGTGATCAGGCTTGTCTGGTAGGGGATGGCTTACTTGTCATCACCCTCACCTTATCCAGAAATTTTATGCCTGAAAAATGTACCATTATAAAAAGCAATTTTGATGTAAGTACACAATTTCAGTTTGTTTATTTTTTTTGGGAGTGCAAAGTGGCTCTTACATCTTTTTTTCTTTTTCAAATTATTGAAGACTAGTGGCTAATAAACAAATTTAACGGCTTTTTGTTGGATTTTAACCGATGGATTTATCCCTTTGAAGCCTTTTACTTTATATATTATTACATATTGATGACCAGTAGGGGTTTCTTTCATTTCTTGCATTCACATCTTGATAATTTCCCTGCACACTTAGGTGCTGAATATGGTGAGAGATTTCATCAGAACTTAATAGTTTTTGAAAAGCGATATCAAGGATCTTGGAACAAGGATATGATGGGAGTTTATAGTTGGGCAATCATACGTGAGACAAATCCAGAAAATTACAAAAGAATAGTCAAAAGTACTTACATCCCCACTATTTATCCTCTCCTTTAAATCGCGAAATGCAATTTTTATTGAATTAATTTTTTTATCCCATTCGTCGCTGTTTTGAGAGACATTGTGCACTTCAAAACTGATAATAAATGGAAAGAAATAATATTAAATGTTACTCCTTAATAAAGTTTTATAAAGAAACCGAAAATTTTGGGTTGGACTTTCAATAAAAATAGGTTAATATAAATACTGGTACATCCGATTATTGCAAAATTAGTTTTAAAATGTTCACATTTAAATTCTCTATAGGATAGGAGGGCTAACTTTTTCTCCCCATACAATTTGTCGGACTTTAGGACAGTCGAACCTGAAATTTCTTAAATAAAATTAGATCCTTTTCCAATTTTTTCCATTCGTTTTGCGACTGTAACAAAATTACTTGACCAATTTATGAGTGTGGAGGCAAAAAATGTTTACTGGAATTCCTTTTACCAGTTCTTCTTAGATGTCAAATCGCTGGGATGACGAATAAAATTGTTTGATGCACTTATGCGATGCAATGTCTTGCGTATATGGCTTTTTCTAATTTCTACCGATATCTCAGAAACTGAATCTGCCACAAAAAAATGGAAATGATATTCGAAATCAGCGTAAAATT
>OY482675.1:14910957-14928457 GCA_960531455.1 Urophora cardui | reverse complement strand
TATTATTATTATTATTATTATTATTATTATTATTATTATTATTATTATTATTATTATTATTATTATTATTATTATTATTATTATTATTATTATTATTATTATTATTATTATTATTATTATTATTATTATTATTATTATTATTATTATTATTATTATTATTATTATTATTATTATTATTATTATTATTATTATTATTATTATTATTATTATTATTATTATTATTATTATTATTATTATTATTATTATTATTATTATTATTATTATTATTATTATTATTATTATTATTATTATTATTATTATTATTATTATTATTATTATTATTATTATTATTATTATTATTATTATTATTATTATTATTATTATTATTATTATTATTATTATTATTATTATTATTATTATTATTATTATTATTATTATTATTATTATTATTATTATTATTATTATTATTATTATTATTATTATTATTATTATTATTATTATTATTATTATTATTATTATTATTATTATTATTATTATTATTATTATTATTATTATTATTATTATTATTATTATTATTATTATTATTATTATTATTATTATTATTATTATTATTATTATTATTATTATTATTATTATTATTATTATTATTATTATTATTATTATTATTATTATTATTATTATTATTATTATTATTATTATTATTATTATTATTATTATTATTATTATTATTATTATTATTATTATTATTATTATTATTATTATTATTATTATTATTATTATTATTATTATTATTATTATTATTATTATTATTATTATTATTATTATTATTATTATTATTATTATTATTATTATTATTATTATTATTATTATTATTATTATTATTATTATTATTATTATTATTATTATTATTATTATTATTATTATTATTATTATTATTATTATTATTATTATTATTATTATTATTATTATTATTATTATTATTATTATTATTATTATTATTATTATTATTATTATTATTATTATTATTATTATTATTATTATTATTATTATTATTATTATTATTATTATTATTATTATTATTATTATTATTATTATTATTATTATTATTATTATTATTATTATTATTATTATTATTATTATTATTATTATTATTATTATTATTATTATTATTATTATTATTATTATTATTATTATTATTATTATTATTATTATTATTATTATTATTATTATTATTATTATTATTATTATTATTATTATTATTATTATTATTATTATTATTATTATTATTATTATTATTATTATTATTATTATTATTATTATTATTATTATTATTATTATTATTATTATTATTATTATTATTATTATTATTATTATTATTATTATTATTATTATTATTATTATTATTATTATTATTATTATTATTATTATTATTATTATTATTATTATTATTATTATTATTATTATTATTATTATTATTATTATTATTATTATTATTATTATTATTATTATTATTATTATTATTATTATTATTATTATTATTATTATTATTATTATTATTATTATTATTATTATTATTATTATTATTATTATTATTATTATTATTATTATTATTATTATTATTATTATTATTATTATTATTATTATTATTATTATTATTATTATTATTATTATTATTATTATTATTATTATTATTATTATTATTATTATTATTATTATTATTATTATTATTATTATTATTATTATTATTATTATTATTATTATTATTATTATTATTATTATTATTATTATTATTATTATTATTATTATTATTATTATTATTATTATTATTATTATTATTATTATTATTATTATTATTATTATTATTATTATTATTATTATTATTATTATTATTATTATTATTATTATTATTATTATTATTATTATTATTATTATTATTATTATTATTATTATTATTATTATTATTATTATTATTATTATTATTATTATTATTATTATTATTATTATTATTATTATTATTATTATTATTATTATTATTATTATTATTATTATTATTATTATTATTATTATTATTATTATTATTATTATTATTATTATTATTATTATTATTATTATTATTATTATTATTATTATTATTATTATTATTATTATTATTATTATTATTATTATTATTATTATTATTATTATTATTATTATTATTATTATTATTATTATTATTATTATTATTATTATTATTATTATTATTATTATTATTATTATTATTATTATTATTATTATTATTATTATTATTATTATTATTATTATTATTATTATTATTATTATTATTATTATTATTATTATTATTATTATTATTATTATTATTATTATTATTATTATTATTATTATTATTATTATTATTATTATTATTATTATTATTATTATTATTATTATTATTATTATTATTATTATTATTATTATTATTATTATTATTATTATTATTATTATTATTATTATTATTATTATTATTATTATTATTATTATTATTATTATTATTATTATTATTATTATTATTATTATTATTATTATTATTATTATTATTATTATTATTATTATTATTATTATTATTATTATTATTATTATTATTATTATTATTATTATTATTATTATTATTATTATTATTATTATTATTATTATTATTATTATTATTATTATTATTATTATTATTATTATTATTATTATTATTATTATTATTATTATTATTATTATTATTATTATTATTATTATTATTATTATTATTATTATTATTATTATTATTATTATTATTATTATTATTATTATTATTATTATTATTATTATTATTATTATTATTATTATTATTATTATTATTATTATTATTATTATTATTATTATTATTATTATTATTATTATTATTATTATTATTATTATTATTATTATTATTATTATTATTATTATTATTATTATTATTATTATTATTATTATTATTATTATTATTATTATTATTATTATTATTATTATTATTATTATTATTATTATTATTATTATTATTATTATTATTATTATTATTATTATTATTATTATTATTATTATTATTATTATTATTATTATTATTATTATTATTATTATTATTATTATTATTATTATTATTATTATTATTATTATTATTATTATTATTATTATTATTATTATTATTATTATTATTATTATTATTATTATTATTATTATTATTATTATTATTATTATTATTATTATTATTATTATTATTATTATTATTATTATTATTATTATTATTATTATTATTATTATTATTATTATTATTATTATTATTATTATTATTATTATTATTATTATTATTATTATTATTATTATTATTATTATTATTATTATTATTATTATTATTATTATTATTATTATTATTATTATTATTATTATTATTATTATTATTATTATTATTATTATTATTATTATTATTATTATTATTATTATTATTATTATTATTATTATTATTATTACTATTATTATTATTATTATTATTATTATTATTATTATTATTATTATTATTATTATTATTATTATTATTATTATTATTATTATTATTATTATTATTATTATTATTATTATTATTATTATTATTATTATTATTATTATTATTATTATTATTATTATTATTATTATTATTATTATTATTATTATTATTATTATTATTATTATTATTATTATTATTATTATTATTATTATTATTATTATTATTATTATTATTATTATTATTATTATTATTATTATTATTATTATTATTATTATTATTATTATTATTATTATTATTATTATTATTATTATTATTATTATTATTATTATTATTATTATTATTATTATTATTATTATTATTATGTATTGTGGAACGATTTTCCGTCATCCCTTGTCAAGTTTGGTTTGGAGACAAACCGGTTTCGGCTAATATGCGCCATCTTCAGTGTCTTCTTTCGTTCTGAGTTATTTTGTGTAAGTTCGATAGTATTTATAGTAACTAACTTCCGTCGTTTTGTTCAGGTACTTCGTGTTCATGTGATGTGTTCGTGCATTCGTGCGTGTGTGTGTGTGTGAGTCTGTGTTGTGTGTTTAGGTATGCAAATCTATTTTTTGTCATATTTTCATTATTGTACCCTCATTAACCAAGTAGGTAAAAGTCCGTTATTGTCCGTTTGTGTATTGTTTTGTTTATGTCGGTTTTTGGTCTTTTGTCCTCTTTCGGGTATAGTAGCTTAAGCGGTTCAAATAATGTATCCGATGCGGTGTTTATTTGTTCATTTATTATTTTACCTACGAATGTTTTTTGTTTGTATATCTCCATATTTTCTAATATGTTAAGTCGTCTTCCTTTATGCTGTATGTGGAGAATTTTAGCTGTTTTTCCTATTTTCATGGGTGTACACTTGTTTTCTGCCATGTGGTTGGCGAAATTTGATTCCACTGTCGTTGATGATTTTCTTATTTTCTTATTGTAATCCCTTATGTGTTCTCGATATCTCGTCTTGATTTGGCGTCCTGTTTGTCCTATATAACTGTTTTGGCATTCGCAAGTCAATTTGTATACGCCTTGTTTGTCAAAGAGGTCTTCCTTGTTAATGTTGTTTCGTAGAAGTTTTCCCATATTGTTCCTCGTTTTAAATGCTGCATTAATGTTATATTTTTGGAAAACTTTAGCCAACTTGTAAGATGTTGCTCCGGTATATGATAGGACTGCCCATTTCTTCTCTTCTTTTTCTTTGGTTTCTGACTTTCTTGAATTTATGTTTTTTTGTATTTTCTTCACTAAACTTTTTTGATATCCGTTGTTCTCTGCGATTGTGTATATTGTGCTCAGTTCCTTGTTGTAAGCTTCTTTTCCTAACGGGGTTCGTTCAAGTCGTGTTAATAAATGTCTGAAAGCGGCGTTCTTGTGCTGTTGAGGATGGTTAGATTTATTGTGTATTATTGTATCTGTTGCTGTGGGTTTTCTGTATATTTCGTAAGTAAATTTGTTAGTCTCTTTGTTTATTTTAATTGTTAGGTCCAGGTAGTTGATTTTTCCATTTTTCTCTGTATCCATAGTGAATTTTATATTTTTGTGTTGGCTGTTGAGGTGCTCCAAAATTTGTTCTTCTTTATTTTCCGATATTAGGCAGATGATGTCATCTACATACCTGGCATAAAAATTTACTCCCAAATTTGCCGTCAGTTCTTCCATATAAATTTCTTCCAAATGTTGCATAAATACTTCCATAAGGATAGCTGATGTGGGGCTACCCATGCCTAGTCCGTGAGTTTGTCTGTATATTTTATTGTCAAATTTAAAATAATTCTGGTCCAGGGTTACTCTCAGCGTATTTACTATCTCTGTAGCAATGTCTTTGTTCGTTTTCTCTGTCAGTATTTTAGTTAAAGTTTTTAGTGTTTCTGTCGTTGGTATCGAAGGGTATAGATCCTTCACGTCAAATGATACCAGTTTTGAGTCCTTGGGTACGTTCAGGTTGTTCAGTTTGTTGACTAGTTCCGTCGTGTTTTTGATTGTGTATTTATTGGATAGGTCTAGTTTCTCGGTTAGTAGCTTGTTTAGATGTTTTGATAGTCTATATCCTGGTGCCGACTTATGGTTTACTATTGGTCGCATAGGTGTTCCTGCTTTGTGGATTTTAGGTAGTGCGATCAGTGACGGGGCCGATGGATTCATTGCTGTGAGAGTGTAGGTCATCTTGTTGTCTATTATATTCTTTGCTTGTTTTATTGCACGCTTTATTGCCATTTGGTATTCTTCCGTTGGGTCTTTCCTTATCACTCGACAGCCCATTTCTTTGATGAGTTGACCCGTTTTCGCGGTGTATTCCTCTTCGTCCATTAGCACCGTTGTATTTCCTTTGTCTGCTTTTGTTGCTATCACCTTATTATCGATTAGTTTCTTCCTTAATACTTTTGCCGTTTTATTGTCGTCCGTTGCCATTTCATTTCCAGCAGCTTTTATACTCTTTTCGATTATGCGTCTGCATAGATGCCTTGCGTGCTCCTGTTCTTCGTTTGGTACTAGTGATATGGCCATCTCCGTGTCTGCAATAGTGTTCTCTACGTCTTTTTTTCTATCGTAGCTTTCGATATTGTACTTCAAACCTTTTTGTAGTAGCTCTGTTTCTTTGGCGTTGATTGAAAGATTTGTCAAGTTAACAAATCTTGGATGGAATGATGTTTTGTTCTGTTGTGAGCCTTTTTTGTTGTTGTTTTGTTTTGTGTCAAGGTCCTCCAGTTTTTTTTTGAGTTTTTTGTATTTGTGTTCCATGGCCTTTTTGATCTCCTCCTTTATAGTGTCTAACGTTTCCATAAGGCAACTAACTAGGTTGTTTTCCATCAGCTCCAGGTGGATGCGTAGTAGTTCCTCATTTATGCGCTCCTTCTTTGCGTGTTGGTTCCTGATCTCGCATCTGAGGAAGCTGTTCTCCGCTTTCCGTATAATTTTGCGTTTATCCTCGCTGTTCACTTTGTGCCCTATTTGCGCGTATTTTGGAATGAGTTTGTTCTTTAGACATTCCTTATTAAACCATATGTTGGCTTTTGTGTTGTGTATTTTCTGTAGCCGCCTTTTGTATGCTGTCAGTAGAATATTAGTCCGGATTTGATGTGCCTGACTGGCATTATTAATAACTTTTTGGTTGCTTGTTTTTCCGACAGGGTAGGAATATGATGTATTGTGGAACGATTTTCCGTCATCCCTTGTCAAGTTTGGTTTGGAGACAAACCGGTTTCGGCTAATATGCGCCATCTTCAGTGTCTTCTTTCGTTCTGAGTTATTTTGTGTAAGTTCGATAGTATTTATAGTAACTAACTTCCGTCGTTTTGTTCAGGTACTTCGTGTTCATGTGATGTGTTCGTGCATTCGTGCGTGTGTGTGTGTGTGAGTCTGTGTTGTGTGTTTAGGTATGCAAATCTATTTTTTGTCATATTTTCATTATTGTACCCTCATTAACCAAGTAGGTAAAAGTCCGTTATTGTCCGTTTGTGTATTGTTTTGTTTATGTCGGTTTTTGGTCTTTTGTCCTCTTTCGGGTATAGTAGCTTAAGCGGTTCAAATAATGTATCCGATGCGGTGTTTATTTGTTCATTTATTATTTTACCTACGAATGTTTTTTGTTTGTATATCTCCATATTTTCTAATATGTTAAATCGTCTTCCTTTATGCTGTATGTGGAGAATTTTAGCTGTTTTTCCTATTTTCATGGGTGTACACTTGTTTTCTGCCATGTGGTTGGCGAAATTTGATTCCACTGTCGTTGATGATTTTCTTATTTTCTTATTGTAATCCCTTATGTGTTCTCGATATCTCGTCTTGATTTGGCGTCCTGTTTGTCCTATATAACTGTTTTGGCATTCGCAAGTCAATTTGTATACGCCTTGTTTGTCAAAGAGGTCTTCCTTGTTAATGTTGTTTCGTAGAAGTTTTCCCATATTGTTCCTCGTTTTAAATGCTGCATTAATGTTATATTTTTGGAAAACTTTAGCCAACTTGTAAGATGTTGCTCCGGTATATGATAGGACTGCCCATTTCTTCTCTTCTTTTTCTTTGGTTTCTGACTTTCTTGAATTTATGTTTTTTTGTATTTTCTTCACTAAACTTTTTTGATATCCGTTGTTCTCTGCGATTGTGTATATTGTGCTCAGTTCCTTGTTGTAAGCTTCTTTTCCTAACGGGGTTCGTTCAAGTCGTGTTAATAAATGTCTGAAAGCGGCGTTCTTGTGCTGTTGAGGATGGTTAGATTTATTGTGTATTATTGTATCTGTTGCTGTGGGTTTTCTGTATATTTCGTAAGTAAATTTGTTAGTCTCTTTGTTTATTTTAATTGTTAGGTCCAGGTAGTTGATTTTTCCATTTTTCTCTGTATCCATAGTGAATTTTATATTTTTGTGTTGGCTGTTGAGGTGCTCCAAAATTTGTTCTTCTTTATTTTCCGATATTAGGCAGATGATGTCATCTACATACCTGGCATAAAAATTTACTCCCAAATTTGCCGTCAGTTCTTCCATATAAATTTCTTCCAAATGTTGCATAAATACTTCCATAAGGATAGCTGATGTGGGGCTACCCATGCCTAGTCCGTGAGTTTGTCTGTATATTTTATTGTCAAATTTAAAATAATTCTGGTCCAGGGTTACTCTCAGCGTATTTACTATCTCTGTAGCAATGTCTTTGTTCGTTTTCTCTGTCAGTATTTTAGTTAAAGTTTTTAGTGTTTCTGTCGTTGGTATCGAAGGGTATAGATCCTTCACGTCAAATGATACCAGTTTTGAGTCCTTGGGTACGTTCAGGTTGTTCAGTTTGTTGACTAGTTCCGTCGTGTTTTTGATTGTGTATTTATTGGATAGGTCTAGTTTCTCGGTTAGTAGCTTGTTTAGATGTTTTGATAGTCTATATCCTGGTGCCGACTTATGGTTTACTATTGGTCGCATAGGTGTTCCTGCTTTGTGGATTTTAGGTAGTGCGATCAGTGACGGGGCCGATGGATTCATTGCTGTGAGAGTGTAGGTCATCTTGTTGTCTATTATATTCTTTGCTTGTTTTATTGCACGCTTTATTGCCATTTGGTATTCTTCCGTTGGGTCTTTCCTTATCACTCGACAGCCCATTTCTTTGATGAGTTGACCCGTTTTCGCGGTGTATTCCTCTTCGTCCATTAGCACCGTTGTATTTCCTTTGTCTGCTTTTGTTGCTATCACCTTATTATCGATTAGTTTCTTCCTTAATACTTTTGCCGTTTTATTGTCGTCCGTTGCCATTTCATTTCCAGCAGCTTTTATACTCTTTTCGATTATGCGTCTGCATAGATGCCTTGCGTGCTCCTGTTCTTCGTTTGGTACTAGTGATATGGCCATCTCCGTGTCTGCAATAGTGTTCTCTACGTCTTTTTTTCTATCGTAGCTTTCGATATTGTACTTCAAACCTTTTTGTAGTAGCTCTGTTTCTTTGGCGTTGATTGAAAGATTTGTCAAGTTAACAAATCTTGGATGGAATGATGTTTTGTTCTGTTGTGAGCCTTTTTTGTTGTTGTTTTGTTTTGTGTCAAGGTCCTCCAGTTTTTTGTTGAGTTTTTTGTATTTGTGTTCCATGGCCTTTTTGATCTCCTCCTTTATAGTGTCTAACGTTTCCATAAGGCAACTAACTAGGTTGTTTTCCATCAGCTCCAGGTGGATGCGTAGTAGTTCCTCATTTATGCGCTCCTTCTTTGCGTGTTGGTTCCTGATCTCGCATCTGAGGAAGCTGTTCTCCGCTTTCCGTATAATTTTGCGTTTATCCTCGCTGTTCACTTTGTGCCCTATTTGCGCGTATTTTGGAATGAGTTTGTTCTTTAGACATTCCTTATTAAACCATATGTTGGCTTTTGTGTTGTGTATTTTCTGTAGCCGCCTTTTGTATGCTGTCAGTAGAATATTAGTCCGGATTTGATGTGCCTGACTGGCATTATTAATAACTTTTTGGTTGCTTGTTTTTCCGACAGGGTAGGAATATGATGTATTGTGGAACGATTTTCCGTCATCCCTTGTCAAGTTTGGTTTGGAGACAAACCGGTTTCGGCTAATATGCGCCATCTTCAGTGTCTTCTTTCGTTCTGAGTTATTTTGTGTAAGTTCGATAGTATTTATAGTAACTAACTTCCGTCGTTTTGTTCAGGCTGACTGAAGGTTTCAAGACCGGGGCAAATTCCTGCCGGAATGATAACGGTGATCTGGTAACTGATGTCCAGAGCATACTTAAGTTGTGGAGGGATCACTTCTCCTCCTTGCTAGATAATGGCAACAGTGAAAGTGCGGAAGGAGAAGATGTACGACCCGAATCCCCAATAGCAGATGATGGTAGGCATGTTCCACCACCTGATCATGACGAAGTGCGAATAGCAGTATCTAGGCTTAAGAATAACAAGGCCCCGGGCGCTGACGGCTTGCCAGCCGAGCTATTCAAACATGGTGGCGAAGAGTTGATAAGGAGCATGCATCAACTCCTATGCAGAATATGGTCGGACGAGCGCATGCCCGACGATTGGAACTTAAGTGTGCTCTGCCCAATCCACAAAAAAGGAGACTCCACAGTACGCGCCAATTATCGTGGGATAAGCCTCCTGAATATCGCATATAAGGTCTTAGCAAGTGTATTGTGCGAAAGACTGAAGCCTATCGTCAACAATCTGATTGGACCTTATCAGTGTGGCTTCAGACCTGGTAAATCTACCATCGACCAGATCTTCACAATACGACAAATATTGGAAAAAACCCATGAAAAAGGATCCGACACACACCATCTCTTTGTCGATTTTAAAGCCGCTTTTGATAGCACGAATAGGAATTGCCTGTATGCCGCAATGTCTGAATTTGGTTTCCCTGCTAAACTTATACGGCTATGCCAAATGACATTGACTAACACCACCAGCTCCGTCAGAATTGGGAAGGACCTCTCCGAGCCGTTCGAGACCAAACGAGGTTTCAGACAAGGTGACTCTCTTTCGTGCGACTTCTTCAATTTGATGCTGGAAAAGATAATACGAGCTGCAGAACTTAACCATACAGGAAGCATCTTATATCACAAGAGTGTGCAACTGCTGGCGTACGCCGATGACATCGACATCATTGGCACTAACACGCGCGCCGTATGTTCTGCCTTCTCCAAGCTGGATAAAGAGGCTAAGAAAATGGGTTTGGCGGTCAACGAGGACAAGACGAAGTACCTCCTGTCATCACACAAAGAAACAGCACGCCTTGGCAGCCACGTCAATGTTGATAGCTACAAATTCGAAACTGTTAAGGACTTCGTCTATCTGGGAACCAGCATTAACACCAAGAATGATGTCAGCACGGAGATCCAACGAAGAATCACGCTTGCCAATAAATGCTACTTCGGACTAAGTAGGCAACTGAAAAGTAAAGTCCTCTCTCGACAAACAAAAATCACACTCTACAGGACGCTCATCGTTCCAGTCCTCATGTACGGCGCAGAAGCATGGACAATTTCAAAATCAGATGAGATGGCACTTGGAGTATTCGAGAGAAAAGTTCTTCGTAAGATTTATGGACCTTTGCGCGTTGGCGTGGGCGAGTTTCGACGGAGATTTAACGATGAGCTGTACGAGCTTTACACAGACATCGACATTGTTCAGCGAATAAAGATCCAGCGGCTGCGTTGGGCAGGTCATGTCGTGAGAATGGACGAAGGCGCTCCGGCCAAGAAAGCATTTCTATCGAAACCCGCTGAACGCAAAAGAAAAGGGAGACCTCCACTGCGTTGGGAAAATCAGGTGGACAGCGATGCTGCCTCCCTAGGTGTTCCCAAGTGGCGCCATGCTGCACGAAACAGAAGCAATTGGCGCGCTCTGTTGGACTCGGCCAGAATCGTCTAGACGGTTAAGCGCCAATCAAGAAGAAGAACTTCCGTCGTTTTGTTCAGGTACTTCGTGTTCATGTGATGTGTTCGTGCATTCGTGCGTGTGTGTGTGTGTGAGTCTGTGTTGTGTGTTTAGGTATGCAAATCTATTTTTTGTCATATTTTCATTATTGTACCCTCATTAACCAAGTAGGTAAAAGTCCGTTATTGTCCGTTTGCGTATTGTTTTGTTTATGTCGGTTTTTGGTCTTTTGTCCTCTTTCGGGTATAGTAGCTTAAGCGGTTCAAATAATGTATCCGATGCGGTGTTTATTTGTTCATTTATTATTTTACCTACGAATGTTTTTTGTTTGTATATCTCCATATTTTCTAATATGTTAAGTCGTCTTCCTTTATGCTGTATGTGGAGAATTTTAGCTGTTTTTCCTATTTTCATGGGTGTACACTTGTTTTCTGCCATGTGGTTGGCGAAATTTGATTCCACTGTCGTTGATGATTTTCTTATTTTCTTATTGTAATCCCTTATGTGTTCTCGATATCTCGTCTTGATTTGGCGTCCTGTTTGTCCTATATAACTGTTTTGGCATTCGCAAGTCAATTTGTATACGCCTTGTTTGTCAAAGAGGGATTACAATAAGAAAATAAGAAAATCATCAACGACAGTGGAATCAAATTTCGCCAACCACATGGCAGAAAACAAGTGTACACCCATGAAAATAGGAAAAACAGCTAAAATTCTCCACATACAGCATAAAGGAAGACGACTTAACATATTAGAAAATATGGAGATATACAAACAAAAAACATTCGTAGGTAAAATAATAAATGAACAAATAAACACCGCATCGGATACATTATTTGAACCGCTTAAGCTACTATACCCGAAAGAGGACAAAAGACCAAAAACCGACATAAACAAAACAATACACAAACGGACAATAACGGACTTTTACCTACTTGGTTAATGAGGGTACAATAATGAAAATATGACAAAAAATAGATTTGCATACCTAAACACACAACACAGACTCACACACACACACACGCACGAATGCACGAACACATCACATGAACACGAAGTACCTGAACAAAACGACGGAAGTTAGTTACTATAAATACTATCGAACTTACACAAAATAACTCAGAACGAAAGAAGACACTGAAGATGGCGCATATTAGCCGAAACCGGTTTGTCTCCAAGCCAAACTTGACAAGGGATGACGGAAAATCGTTCCACAATACATCATATTCCTACCCTGTCGGAAAAACAAGCAACCAAAAAGTTATTAATAATGCCAGTCAGGCACATCAAATCCGGACTAATATTCTACTGACAGCATACAAAAGGCGGCTACAGAAAATACACAACACAAAAGCCAACATATGGTTTAATAAGGAATGTCTAAAGAACAAACTCATTCCAAAATACGCGCAAATAGGGCACAAAGTGAACAGCGAGGATAAACGCAAAATTATACGGAAAGCGGAGAACAGCTTCCTCAGATGCGAGATCAGGAACCAACACGCAAAGAAGGAGCGCATAAATGAGGAACTACTACGCATCCACCTGGAGCTGATGGAAAACAACCTAGTTAGTTGCCTTATGGAAACGTTAGACACTATAAAGGAGGAGATCAAAAAGGCCATGGAACACAAATACAAAAAACTCAACAAAAAACTGGAGGACCTTGACACAAAACAAAACAACAACAAAAAAGGCTCACAACAGAACAAAACATCATTCCATCCAAGATTTGTTAACTTGACAAATCTTTCAATCAACGCCAAAGAAACAGAGCTACTACAAAAAGGTTTGAAGTACAATATCGAAAGCTACGATAGAAAAAAAGACGTAGAGAACACTATTGCAGACACGGAGATGGCCATATCACTAGTACCAAACGAAGAACAGGAGCACGCAAGGCATCTATGCAGACGCATAATCGAAAAGAGTATAAAAGCTGCTGGAAATGAAATGGCAACGGACGACAATAAAACGGCAAAAGTATTAAGGAAGAAACTAATCGATAATAAGGTGATAGCAACAAAAGCAGACAAAGGAAATACAACGGTGCTAATGGACGAAGAGGAATACACCGCGAAAACGGGTCAACTCATCAAAGAAATGGGCTGTCGAGTGATAAGGAAAGACCCAACGGAAGAATACCAAATGGCAATAAAGCGTGCAATAAAACAAGCAAAGAATATAATAGACAACAAGATGACCTACACTCTCACAGCAATGAATCCATCGGCCCCGTCACTGATCGCACTACCTAAAATCCACAAAGCAGGAACACCTATGCGACCAATAGTAAACCATAAGTCGGCACCAGGATATAGACTATCAAAACATCTAAACAAGCTACTAACCGAGAAACTAAACCTATCCAATAAATACACAATCAAAAACACGACGGAACTAGTCAACAAACTGAACAACCTGAACGTACCCAAGGACTCAAAACTGGTATCATTTGACGTGAAGGATCTATACCCTTCGATACCAACGACAGAAACACTAAAAACTTTAACTAAAATACTGACAGAGAAAACGAACAAAGACATTGCTACAGAGATAGTAAATACGCTGAGAGTAACCCTGGACCAGAATTATTTTAAATTTGACAATAAAATATACAGACAAACTCACGGACTAGGCATGGGTAGCCCCACATCAGCTATCCTTATGGAAGTATTTATGCAACATTTGGAAGAAATTTATATGGAAGAACTGACGGCAAATTTGGGAGTAAATTTTTATGCCAGGTATGTAGATGACATCATCTGCCTAATATCGGAAAATAAAGAAGAACAAATTTTGGAGCACCTCAACAGCCAACACAAAAATATAAAATTCACTATGGATACAGAGAAAAATGGAAAAATCAACTACCTGGACCTAACAATTAAAATAAACAAAGAGACTAACAAATTTACTTACGAAATATACAGAAAACCCACAGCAACAGATACAATAATACACAATAAATCTAACCATCCTCAACAGCACAAGAACGCCGCTTTCAGACATTTATTAACACGACTTGAACGAACCCCGTTAGGAAAAGAAGCTTACAACAAGGAACTGAGCACAATATACACAATCGCAGAGAACAACGGATATCAAAAAAGTTTAGTGAAGAAAATACAAAAAAACATAAATTCAAGAAAGTCAGAAACCAAAGAAAAAGAAGAGAAGAAATGGGCAGTCCTATCATATACCGGAGCAACATCTTACAAGTTGGCTAAAGTTTTCCAAAAATATAACATTAATGCAGCATTTAAAACGAGGAACAATATGGGAAAATTTCTACGAAACAACATTAACAAGGAAGACCTCTTTGACAAACAAGGCGTATACAAATTGACTTGCGAATGCCAAAACAGTTATATAGGACAAACAGGACGCCAAATCAAGACGAGATATCGAGAACACATAAGGGATTACAATAAGAAAATAAGAAAATCATCAACGACAGTGGAATCAAATTTCGCCAACCACATGGCAGAAAACAAGTGTACACCCATGAAAATAGGAAAAACAGCTAAAATTCTCCACATACAGCATAAAGGAAGACGACTTAACATATTAGAAAATATGGAGATATACAAACAAAAAACATTCGTAGGTAAAATAATAAATGAACAAATAAACACCGCATCGGATACATTATTTGAACCGCTTAAGCTACTATACCCGAAAGAGGACAAAAGACCTAAAACCGACATAAACAAAACAACACACAAACGGACAATAACGGACTTTTACCTACTTGGTTAATGAGGGTACAATAATGAAAATATGACAAAAAATAGATTTGCATACCTAAACACACAACACAGACTCACACACACACACACGCACGAATGCACGAACACATCACATGAACACGAAGTACCTGAACAAAACGACGGAAGTTAGTTACTATAAATACTATCGAACTTACACAAAATAACTCAGAACGAAAGAAGACACTGAAGATGGCGCATATTAGCCGAAACCGGTTTGTCTCCAAACCAAACTTGACAAGGGATGACGGAAAATCGTTCCACAATACATCATATTCCTACCCTGTCGGAAAAACAAGCAACCAAAAAGTTATTATTATTATTATTATTATTATTATTATTATTATTATTATTATTATTATTATTATTATTATTATTATTATTATTATTATTATTATTATTATTATTATTATTATTATTATTATTATTATTATTATTATTATTATTATTATTATTATTATTATTATTATTATTATTATTATTATTATTACTATTATTATTATTATTATTATTATTATTATTATTATTATTATTATTATTATTATTATTATTATTATTATTATTATTATTATTATTATTATTATTATTATTATTATTATTATTATTATTATTATTATTATTATTATTATTATTATTATTATTATTATTATTATTATTATTATTATTATTATTATTATTATTATTATTATTATTATTATTATTATTTTTATTATTATTATTATTATTATTATTATTATTATTTTTATTATTATTATTATTATTATTATTATTATTATTATTATTATTATTATTATTATTATTATTATAAAAATAGGTTAATATAAATACTGGTACATCCGATTATTGCAAAATTTGTTTTAAAATGTTCACATTTAAATTCTCTATAGGATAGGAGGGCTAACTTTTTCTCCCCATACAATTTGTCGGACTTTAGGACAGTCGAACCTGAAATTTCTTAAATAAAATTAGATCCTTTTCCAATTTTTTCCATTCGTTTTGCGACTGTAACAAAATTACTTGACCAATTTATGAGTGTGGAGGCAAAAAATGTTTACTGGAATTCCTTTTACCAGTTCTTCTTAGATGTCAAATCGCTAGGATGACGAATAAAATTGTTTGATGCACTTATGCGATGCAATGTCTTGCGTATATGGCTTTTTCTAATTTCTACCGATATCTCAGAAACTGAATCTGCCACAAAAAAATGGAAATGATATTCGAAATCAGCGTAAAATTTCCCTTTAAAAGAGTATTGTTTTATTTTTGATGGTTAAAGTTGATTAAAAATTGTCGAAAAGCGAAAAAAAAATCGATAAAGAAATGAAACTAAAAAAAAAAATTATAAAAAACCTTCTCCTGAACATTTTTGAATTTGGCTTTTACATCTTTCCGGCGCATGCGGCTCGATATATATCGTATGAAATACATTGTACATACATATTACATTAAACATACGTACATCATTATTATTATTATTATTATTATTATTATTATTATTATTATTATTATTATTATTATTATTATTATTATTATCATTATTATCATTATTATTATTATTATTATTATTATTATTATTATTATTATTATTATTATTATTATTATTATTATTATTATTATTATTATTATTATTATTATTATTATTATTATTATTATTATTATTATTATTATTATCATTATTATTATTATTATTATTATTATTATCATTATTATTATTATTATTATTATTATATTATTATTATTATTATTATTATTATTATTATTATTATTATTATTATTATTATTATTATTATTATTATTATTATTATTATTATTATTATTATTATTATTATTATTATTATTATTATTATTATTATTATTATTATTATTATTATTATTATTATTATTATTATTATTATTATTATTTTTATCATTATTATTATTATTATTATTATTATTATTATTATTATTATTATTATTATTATTATTATTATTATTATTATTATTATTATTATTATTATTATTATTATTATTATCATTATTATCATTATTATCATTATTATTATCATTATTATCATTATTATTATTATTATTATTATTATTATTATTATTATTATTATTATTATTATTATTATTATTATTCATTATTATTATTATTATTATTATTATTATTATTATTATTATTATTATTATTATTATTATTATTATTATTATTATTATTATTATTATTATTATTATTATTATTATTATTATTATTATTATTATTATTATTATTATTATTATTATTATTATTATTATTATTATTATTATTATTATTATTATTATTATTATTATTATTATTATTATTATTATTATTATTATTATTATTATTAT